>JAKSZT010053801.1:8504806-8624457 GCA_026826555.1 Tolypeutes matacus | reverse complement strand
TATTCTACTTCTGGCCTTCAGAATGGTATGATAATAAATTCATGTGACTTTTAGTCACTTAACTTTTTGGTAATTTGTTATAGCAACATTAGAAAATTAATTCAGATGGATTAACCCCTCCACATCATCACAAGCAGGTAAAGACAAGGGTGTAATGGGTTGGACTTTATTAGATGTTACCTCAGGATGGCAATAGGCCTGGTGGGCCTGGAGCTTGTACTGCTGAGTCCTTGAACAGCTCTCCACCAAAGCTGCAGGATCATGAGGAAAACTTGCAGATGAAATATTTGATCTGATAATTTCCTTTGCCCTTAATACGTTTTGGCTCCAAACCCCCTGCTCTCAGAAACTGGATTGGACTGTGCATGGGCTTTTAGTGTTCTTGGTCTCTTTGCTCTAAGGCCTTAGACTGAAAATATCCCATTGCACTTCTTGGTCCTTTACCCTAGTCCCACATTTAAACCTGACCCTTGAGTTCTTACTCAAAGTAAGATGAGTAGGGAAAGATGAACCCGAGGACAAAGGCACCAAACTTCTTCCTGTGATTTATAGCAGTCATAGCCTAAATGGTCCACTCACAGGTCTTCTCAGAGTGAGGTGGGAGAGCCCCTCCCTACCTAAGCAGTCCCAGAATTATTTTTCCACACCAACTCCAAGGGAGTTCATACTTCAAAATAAGTTTAAAAGCCAAGAAAGCAATATTCCAAAAATGTAGTTTAAAGTATTAAAAGAGTATATAACACACAGAAATAAAGGTCTTTAACTTCTTGCCAGGTTACACTGAAAGTCCATCTCTTATTTTGATATTTTTCTTAACCTTATCCCCTACCAAAGTTTTCCACCCAAAAAACTTGAATTCCTTCTAGAGGACAGAGTATGTTGCTAACAGACTTATCAAGAGGTTTAAGACAATAGCTTTGATCTTGAGAAGGTGGGGTTAGATCTAATCCTAAATAAAGTGGCCAAATAGGAGAGTTTTGTAGGAGCTTCTATATATTTTTTTAAAGTAACCTGCATAATTTTAAGTTTATTTCAGAAAGCCTTTAAATTATGACCCAGGTTTTAGTGAATATTCAATTCAAGGTATTTTACATTCAATTTTTGACTATATATTCCATAAAACATTAAAAAATTATGAAGGCCTATAATTTATACAACTATAAACTATAAATTAAACAACTATAAACAATTTCTCCTAATTTTTAGGAGCTCTGATTATTAAATTTGGTTGTGTCAATCACTTTCCTTTCCCTATGCCATGATCTTTTAAAAACAATATGAAATATCCAATGTTTAGTTAGCCATTCAATGAAAATATCATTAAAGTGATAAAAATTGTTCTTTGGTCAAATTCTATTATGACTAACAAAGTTGAAGATTTCTGACCTACCCAGTTACTTATACATTAAAAAACAACAACATGAAGAACAAGCAAACAAATATACATTATTTAGGAATGCATTTTTTTTTCTGATGGAAATGAATTATTTCACAGAAACACTGTAAAATCCTTAACTATGTTTTAGGAAAATAAGGCAACATTTTGCAACTGTTCACTCAAAATATTCAATTTATTGCATTTCAGGGTTTTTGATATCTAACAAATGGCTTCTTAATACAGAAAAATTTGTATAAATAAGTATGTGTGTGTGTGTATATATATATATAAATCTATATATCTATATCTCCATCATTGGCTTTTTAAAAATATTTTATTAGAGAAGTTGTGAACTTATAAAATAATCATGCACATGTGTGGAATTCCCATACAACACCCCTCCACAACACACTATATTGCTGTGGAACATTTGTTACAAATTATGAGATAACATAATCAAACTATTACCACTAAATATGGTCTATAGTGTACATTTGGTATATTTTTTCCATACTCCCCTATTATTAACACAGTACATCTTTGGCATTGATGCAAGAATATTACAGTATTGCTGTTGACTATAGTCCATAGGTTACATTAATTGTATTTTCCCCATGCTTCTCCAGATTCTTACAGCCTTGCAATAGGTGATGTACATTTGTTTTAGTTCATAGAAGGATTTTCTTGTATTTGTATATTAACCACAATTATCATCCGCCTCTGGGTTCACTATGTTATTCAGCCCCTCAATTAGTCTCTAGCTTTCTTTCAATTGGCATTTACATCCCTAGACTACCCTTTTCAGTCACAATCCCATTTATAAACCAGCTGCATTAGCTCTAATCACTATAATGTGTTACATCGACACTATCCATTTCCACACTTTTACAGTTAAATTAATTAAAACTTCTATATACATCAAGCATCAGTACCCCTTCTCATCTCCTAATAACCTATACTTTAGGTTTTAACTCCATGCATTTATTCTCTGTATTTAGTTCATATTAGTGAGACCATGCAATATTTGTCCTTTTGTGTCTGGCTTATTTCACCTAGCATAATGTCTTCCAGGTTCATCCATGTTATCATATGTGTCCCAATTTCATTTCTTCTTAAATAAGCAGCTTAATATTCCTTCCTATGTATATGCCACATTTTGTTTATCCACTCATTAGTTGATGGACACTTGGATTGTTTCCATCTTTTGGTAATTGTGAATAACACTGCTATGAACATCGGTATGCAAATGTCTGTTCATGTCACAGTTTTCAGTTCTTCTGGATATCTTCCTAGTAGAGGAATTGCTGGATCATATGGCAGTTCTATATTTAGCTTCCTGAGGAACCACCGAACTGTCTTCCACAGAGGCTGTACCATTTTATATTCCCACCAACAGTGAAGAAGTGTTCCTATTTGTTCACATCCTCTCCAGTACTTATTGTTTTCTGTTTTTTTAATCATGGCCATTCTATGTGGTGTGAGATGATATCTCATTGTTGTTTTGATTTGCATTTCCCTAATGACTAGTGATATTGAACATTTTTTTCATGTGCTTTGTGGCCATTTGAATTTCCTTTTTGTAGAAATGTCTATTTAAGTCTTTTGCCCCTTTTTAAATTGACATTTACTTCCCTTTTATTGTTGAATTGTGTGATGTCTTTATATAGAATGGAAATCAAACTCTTATTGGATATATGATTTCCAAATATTTGTCCCACTGAGTGGGCTGTCTTTTCACCTTCTTGGAGAAGTCATTTGAATCACAAAAGTATTTAAATTTGAGGAAGTTCCATTTACCCATGTTTTCTTTTGTTGCTCATGATTTGGGTGTAAGGTTTAAGAATACACTACCTACCCCTAGGTCTTGAAGATGTTTCTTCATTTTCTTCTAGGAGCTTTATGGTTCTAGCTTTTATATTTACATCTTTGATCCATTTTGAGTTAACTTTTGTGTAAGGTGTGAGATAGATGTCTTCTTTCTTTCTTTTGGCTATGGATATCCAGTTCTCCCAGTCCCATTTGTTGAATTGACAATTCTGCCCGAGCTGGGTGAGTTTGACAGCTTTGTCAAAAATCACTTGACCATAGAAATGAGGGTCTGTTTCTGAACCATCAAGTCAATTTCATAGGTCTTTGTGTCTATCTTTATGCCAGTACCATGCTGTTTTTAGCACTATAGCTAGGTAATATGATCTAAAGTCTGGAAGTGAGAATCCTCCAACTTTATTCTTCCTTTTTAAGATGTTTCTGGCTAGTCGGAGACCCTTACCTTTCCAAATAAATTTGATAATTGTGTTTTTCATTTCTTTAAAAAATGCTGATGGAATTTTTTATTAAGATTGCTTGAATCTGTATATCAATTTAGATAGAATTGACATCTTAAATGATATTTAGTCTTCCAATCAAAGAGCACAGAATGTTCCTCCATTTATTTAGGTCTTTTTTGATTTCTTTTAGCAATGCATTGTAGTTTTCTGAATATAAGTGCTTTACATGCATGGTTAAGTTTATTCCTAAATATTTGATTCTTTTTGTTGCTATTGTAAATGGAATTTTTTTTTCCTGACTTCCTCCTAAGATTGTGCATTACTAGTGTATAGAAACACTACTGATTTTTTTTTTTTTTTTTTTTTTTTTTTTTGGTGTTAATTTTGTATCCTGCCACTCCACTGTAATCATTTGTTAGCTCTAGCAACTTTGTTGTAGATTTTTTGGGACTTTCTAGGTGTAGGATCATATCATCTGCGAATAGTGAAAGTTTATTTTTTCCTTTCTTATTTGGATGTCTGTATTTCTTTTTCTGGCCTGATTGCTCTAGGCAGAGCTGCTAGCACTATATTGAACACCAGTGGTGACAGTGGGCATTGTTGTCTTATCTGAGTGTGTTGTTTAATCTCCATATATTTGTGAATTTTCCCTTTTTCTGTCTGTTTTTGATTTCCAACTTTATTCCATTATGATCAGAACAAGTGCTTTGTATAATTTCAAACCTGTTGAATTTATTGAGGTTTGCTTTGTAATTCAAATACAGTCTATCCTGGCAAAAGACCCATGAACCCTTGAGAAGAATGTATATCCTGCTGTTTTGGGGTGCAGTGTTCTGTATATGTCTATTAGGTTTGGTCCATTTATCATATTAATCAAACTCTGTGTTTCTTCATTGATCCCTTGCCCAGATGTTCAATCCAATGCTGAGAGTGGTGTATTGAAGTCTCCATTTATTATTGTAGAGACATCTATTTCTCTCTTTAATTTTTCCAATGTTTGCCATATGTAATTTGGGGACTCCTGGTTAGGTACATATACATTTATGATTGTTATTTCTTTCTGGTGTATTGCCCCTTTAATTAATATATAATGTATTTCCTTGTCTCTAATAACAGTTTTGCTTTAAAGTCCATTTTATCTGATATATGTATAGATACTCCAGCTTTTTTTTGGGGCGGGATGTTACTGCATGCATGGAATATTTTTTTCTAGCCTTTCACTTTCAATCTCTTTGTATCCTTGGGTCTAAGTTGAGTCTCTGGTAGACAGGATATAGATGGCTCATATTTTCTTACCCATCCTGCCAGTCTGTGTCTTTTGATTGGGGACTTTAATCCATTAATAGTCAATGTTATTACTGTAAAGACAGTTCTTCACCTATTTTGTCCTTTGGGTTTTATCGATCATTTCTTATTTTCACCATTCTTTTTTATACTTTTATTTACTTTTACTGATATAATATTCATTTCTAGACTCTCTTCCAAGCTTCTCTCTCCTGTCTTTCCTTTTCAGGCTGTAGCACTCTCTTTAGAATTTCCTGCAAAACTGGTCTCTTGGTTATAAACTCACTCAGTTTCTGTTTATCTGTGAATATTCTAAACTAGCCCTGATTTTTGAAAGACAATCTTGCTGGTTATAAGATTCTTGGCTGGCAGTTTTTCTCTTGCAGTATCTTAAATATATCGTCTCACTGCTTCTTGCCTCCATGGTGTCTGATGAGAAATCAGCATTTAACTTTTTATGTGATGCATCACTTTTCTCTACTGCTTTCAGAATTTTCTCTTTATCTTTGGCATTTGACATTCTGATTGTGTCTTGGAGTAGGTCTATTCAGATTTATTCAGATGGGACTACGTTGTACTTCTTGACATGGATATCTATGTCCTTCAATAGGGTTGGGAAATTTTCTAGCATTATTTCTTCAAATAATCCTTCTGCCCCCTTTCCCTTCTCTTCTCCTTCTGGGACACCCATAACACTTATGTTTGCACATCTCTTGCCAATATTTGGTTCCCTGAAACCTTGTTCATTTTTTTCTATTCTTTATCTATTCTTTTGTATGTTTGCTTTTGTTTTTTTTTTTTTTTTTTTAAAGATTTTATTTATTTATTCATTTATCCCCCCCTTGCTGCTTGTGCTCGCCGGGTCAGCCAACCACGCCATGCGGGCGGGCCCGCCCCCACCAGGAGGCCCCAGGAACCGAATCCGGGGCCTCCCATATGGCAAACGGGAGCCCCACTGATTGAGCCACAGCCGCTTCCCTGTATGTTTGCTTTTGGAGACCCTGTCTTCAAGCTCACTGATCCTTTCTTCTGCCTTATCAAATCTGCTGTTATATGCCTCCACTGTATTTTTCATTTCACTTATTGTGCCTTTCATTCCCATAAGAGCTGCTATTTTTCTCTGTATGCTTTCAAATTCTTCTTTGTGCTCACCCAGTGTCTTCTTAATATCCTTAATCTCTTTAGCCACCTCATTGAATTTATTAAGGTGATTTGTTTGAACATCTATCAGTTTTATCAACTCATGTATGACTGTCTGGAGGCTTATCTTGTTCCTTTGACTGGGCCATATCTTCCTGTTGCTTGGTATGGATTGTAATTTTTTTGTCGTCTTGGCATCTGGCTTACTAGATGTATTTATATTGGGCACAGTTTCTCTCATTAGTTTAGGGTTTTCTTGCTCTTTCTCCCTTGCTGGTTGTGTGGTAGGAGCTGAGGATGCAGTTGGTATTGTTAGCTGTGGAGGCTGAAGCTGCCTGCATTGCTCCTCGATCTGATGAAGCTTCTCTCACCTTTCTCCTCTGCCAGGGGTAGGAACAGAGCCATAGCTTTGTGTAGTAATCAAGCCATGCAGGCCAAGACCATTGGTAGTTGCCTGAAGAGACTGATAAAGCTTCTTCCTCTGCCTGGGCAGGAATGGAGCTGCAGGTGTGGGCAGCAAACTAAGTTGTGTGGGACACAACTGAGTGCTGTTGACCAGGTAGACTAATGTAGCTCTGGTTTCCCTCCTCCCCTGCCAGGGGTGTGGATGGACCATCTGGAGTGTTGAACAAATTTAATCCATGTGGGCCGAAACTGCCTGCAGTTGCCCAGAGAGTCTGAGGAAACACCGCTTACCTCCTATCCTACTGGGAGCCAGGAATGGAGCTATAGGTTTCTCATTATCCAGGCCTGTGCCAGCTGAAAGCACTTCCAGGTGCCTGGAGAGGCTGAGGAAATACCACCCCTCTCTTGTCCTATTGTGGTGGTGGTGGAGACACGGGTGGCCAGCAGTTCAGTTTTGAAGGCACAAAGCATCTGCAGTTGCCCAGAAAGGCTGAAGAAACACTAGCTCTCTCCTATTCTATAGGGGTGTATGTGCAGGGTTGGTTCCCCAGCACACAACAAACCAGTCTGTGGAGGCTGAAAGTGCCTGCAGTTGCCCAGAACGACTGAGGAAACACAGCTCCCCTCCTATCCTAGGAGGCAGGAATGGAGCTACAGGTGTCTGAGTATCCAGTCTGTGCCAGCTGAAAGTGCCTTTAGTTGCTTGGAGTGGCTGAAGAAATACCAGCCCCCCACTTATCCTATGGGGGCCCAGGGATAATATCAAAGGTGCTCAACAACCATTCTGTGCTGGCCAAAAGCTCCTGCAGTTACCCAGAGAGGTTGGTGCAGGTCCCCCCAGCTTTCTGGGTCCTGGGCTTGGGCTGCAATCCAATCTGGGTGGAAAGAAGCCAGTCTCTACCACCACTGTGATTTTCAATCAGCACCGCTTCCCCTCAAGCTGGGGGCAGAGTTAAAATGGCAGCTGCTGGCCTCTTTCTGACTTGGACAGTTTCAAACTTTATCTGTTCTTAGGCTTACATTTTAGCCAGCCAAATTTACTAAACAGTAGCTTAAGTCAGTGCCCGACCATCTCTTCCACTCCCATTTTTGGGAAATGGAGCTTCCAACTTCAGCCACAGAATAGCTCCTGAGGCAGCTTGTACCACCAGTGGAGTATGCACACACCAGCCTCTGTGGTGTGGAGTGCTCATGAATCTTCACTGTAGATAGGCAATCTCCTCCTGTTGTTTCAAGGATGCTGCAGGATGCTCTTTGGTCTCCTGGACCCCTCAAATAGGCGCTTTTAGATAGCTTGAGTGATTAATAACTGCCCTGTAAGACGAGCTGACTCTTGGAGCTCTTTATTCTGCTACCATCTTGCCCCTCCCTCCCGAGCTTCTGTTTTTTTCCCCCTGGATTTATATATATATATATATATATATATTTTTTTTTTTTTTAAATATACTTTTTTATTTTCAATTTAAAAAAGAAACTTAGATTACATAAATGTTACACAAAAAATATAGGGGATTCCCATATACCCAGCTCCCAGCCCTCTAACATTTTTCCACATCAGCAACATCCTTCCTTAGTGTGGTACATTTGTCACAATTGATGAACACATCTTGGAGCATTGCTACTAAGTGAAGATTATAGTTTACATTGTAGTTTACACTCTCCTGCACATTTTTGCAAGTTATTACATGATATACAGTGGCCTATATCTGTCATTGCAATATCACTCAGGATAATTCCCAAGTCCCAAAAATGCCCCCAAATTACACCTATTTTTCCCTCTCCTTCCTCTCAGAACCTCCAGTGGCCACCTTCACATCCATGATAAATGTTCTTCCATTGCTAGGATCACAACAAGTCTACAGTAGAACAACTGTAAGTCTACTCTAGTCTATTGTTCATTCCCCAATCCTGAGAATTCTGTGATGGTGATGTCCCCTCTACCTCTAATTGAGAGGGGAGTGAGCTTCTGTTTTGATGGCTACTCAGTCCAGAGGAGAGGAGGCAGAGCCTGAGGCTGACCCAAAGTGGAGAATTTAGTAAGAGACCAAAGGACAACATTCTCAGTGAAGGAGTAAATCAGTAAAACCCCATTGTGTAGAAGGGCATGAGAAGAAAATATGCTTGTTTTCACCTTGTTGTTGGGCAGAAGGGAAAGTCTCCCTTGGGAATTGGTAAACACAGTATGGTCTTCACATGAGTTTGACATTTGAATTTTCATTATTCCTTGTATGGTCCAGCTAGAAGCTGATTTCAATGTGTTCAATGTTTCCTTTTTTCCTGAGGCTACTGGTGGAAGCTAACCCAAATTCTCTCTAGAGGAAGGACCCTTCTTTCTAGGTCTTTAAGAAATTTCTTAAATAAAGTAACAAAGAAAAAGACCTCAAAGTTAAAAATTATAAAACACAGAAAGAAACAAGACCCCATGTGAGAGATCCAGCTGAAACAATAGACTATAGAATCAAACTGCATGGGAGACAGATTTTAACATGCTTTCTATAATCCCTGCTTCCTGGTATTCACATTTTGTGTATTACCCTCCCCTTGAGTGTGGATGGGACCTGTGACTTACTTTGAACCAATAGAATACTGCAAAGACGATGGAATATCACATCTGTGATTATGATGTAAAATATTATATTGTATATCTTGCAAGGAGATTCCCTCTTGGTGGCTTCAAAGAAGCACGTTGCTATGTTGTGAGATGTCCTATGGAGAGGGCCACATGGCATGGAACTGAAGACAGTCTCCAGCTGATAACCAGCAAAAAAAACCCACCAAGGTCCTCAGTTGGAAAGCCTGCAAGTAACTGAATGCTGTCAACAACCACATGAGCATGGAAGCAGCTCCTTCCCTAGTTGAGTCAACATCTTTATTACAGCTTTATGACACCCTGAAGGAAAGGACTCCACTAAGCTGTGTCCAGACTCCTGACCTACAGAAACTGTGAGATAATAAATGCGTGCTATTGAAAGTCACCAAGTTTGTGTTAATACCGTTTTGCAGCAATAGATCACTGATACCGTTTTGCAGCAATAGATCACTGATACAGACCCTCAAAGACTTAAGATACTGTAGTTATCAGACACAAAGTATACACAAAGACTTAAGATACTGTAATTATCAGACACAAAGCAATAAAAAGAGAGAAGTATTATTTCCTGTTTTCAATAAATATGTTTAATATTTCTGGAAGAAATAAAAGATGGGATTAAAATATTAACAAGTATAAGGAGATTATACAACTGATCAAACAGATCTGAAAAACAATCTAATAAGACTTCTAAATAAAAGTTTATATGAAAAACATAAAAATTGATATAAAATCTCAATGAACACTTTAAACAATAGACATAGATAAAAATGGAATTAGTGGCCTAAAAGAAAGAGTTGAAGAAATTATTCAGAATGAACTTACCTTGACTCTTGCTGTTTCTTATCATCTAACTTGAGGCTGGAGCTTCTAAGTCTCCTAGTGAATGCTGGGGTCAGTGCATCTAAGGCTGTTCTTGATTTTCATTTTCCCTGCATGGCCAAACAATTGTTATGTCAACATTTTTTGGTTGAACCTGGCTAAAGGCTTGTTCATTACTAGATAGTAAGGTCTATATTAGATCAGACACAAGTGTCCAGAAGTTGCCATAAATCAATCCTAGAAAGTTACAGAATGCTGAAATGAACTCCAAGAATGTGGGCATATTGTACGGAAAGTGAGGTGGTAGAGCCTATGGGTCACAAACTCCACGATCTCTGTATGTTCTATAATGATGTCTTCTGCCAATAAACTGACAGTGACTGCTTAGACCATGTACAAATAATAACAAGAATTTAAATTTAATTATCATATACCACAATGATGGTTGCATACATCAGGTTAACTTTTCTAAGTTATTTTCAGACATTCTGGCTAGTTGCTTTTATAGCATCCTATTCCATTCACAGTTTCAAAAGATTATTAGTTACCACAATAACATATTACTGAACTGAAAAAGAGAATGTTTTAAACTTCTGGGAAGTTAGCAAACTAATTAATGTTGTCTTGTGCTACTCAACTTCAAATAGCCTCCCCACCCCACCCCCCAAAAAGGAATAAGTTAAAGAGTGGATAGAGCAATAAAAAGAGAGAAGTATTATTTCCTGTTTTCAAAAATGCCAGTCATAACATCAAGAATGAAAATTTGTATCTTAATGCAGAGAATCATTATTCTATATTTGTTAGATCTTTAGTCTTGTGGAGTTGTATTAAATTCTTGGTTTTGAGTGGGAAGTGAACTACGTAGATAAATTATAATCAATAGTTAAGGGTTTTGCATTTTTCTTTTATACTTACATTTATGTATAATAGTTTTCTGTTGACTTGGAAAGGTTTTTGACTATAATCTATAATAAGAAATAGATTTTGGGAAGCGGCTGTGGCTCAAGCAATTGAGCTTCCGTTTGCCATATGGAGGACCTGGTTTGATCCCCGGGACCTCCTGGTAAAAAAAAAAAAAGAAAAGAAAAGAAAAAAGGCATCCCAGACCTGCACAGAGTGGCACAGGAGGTGCAGACCCCTGCGTGGCGAAGCAATGCACCAAAAAGATGATGATGCAACCAGATTAAAAAAAAAAAAAAGAAATAGATTTTAATTGCAATCCAATACACATACACTCGTAAAATGCAAAAGAACTTTAGTAATAAGATACCCTTATTATACGTGTGATATACTCTAATATTTTGTTGTTTTCTATTTTATTCTATTCTTTCATTTTACTTTAAAATAGTCAATTGTGAACCACTAAATTGATATCAGGAACCACAATAGGCCACAACCTGCAGTTTGAAAATACTGTCTAAAATAGTTATGTTGTTCATGTCTCTTTAGTATGTTGATTTGTTATTGAAAATTATCTAAGTATAGGCACTTGAAATCATTTCTCTTTTTTTCAGTTTTCACTTTCTAGTTTGTTGTTGAAATGATGAAAATATAGTAATTGTGACCTGTATAACTCATGATAATGTTTGATAAATTTAATTCTACTGCTGGGGTAGAATTATGCCAGTGGTGCTGAATGTGGAATATCTATACTTTGCATTGTAATAAGTTGACCAAATGCTATGTGCAAATATCAAACGGAGAGGTTCTTTTCTATTTCAAGTATTTTTACAATTCTGGAATGTATAGGTTAAATATGGGCTTCTATAGTGATCCAGCAAAACTTATTATATGCTTGAGAGAAAAATTTTTTTCTGTAATCTTATTTAGAATATAAAAATACTGTATTAAAAATAAGATTCTGTGATGAAATCATAATCTTTCCATATCTTAAATTGTAACACAGTTTTATAATTCTTTACTTCTGGCATCACCAATAAATGCAGGTTTAGAAAACAATGCATTTTAAAATGCCATGAAATATACTCAAGTGTTATATATTTAGAACACAGCTTTGTAGAATAGAATGTTGTTTTATGTAAAGGGGCATCTTTCACACTTCATGTATCTGAAAGAGCTTTATAAAACAAAGCATTAAGCTTGAACTGCTCCAGCTGTATTCAAAGTTTATGAGATTCCAGAAGTGCCTTTATATTGTTTTTGCTTTAAAATGTAATTCACAGTAAAATATCCCTTTCCTTTCTTTTTTAAAATAAGTTTCAGCTGGCTTGAGCTTAAAGTATCTTGCACCTTGTATGTATTTCCTTCAAGGTGAAGACATTGAGTTGAGCACTGAAATCTTGCATGGTCTGAGACTTGGATTTATGTGTACTGGAATTTTATTGTTTGAAATGTTCCAGTGTTGGCCAGTGAAAGGGTCTGAAAAGGCAAAGTATAAACCTTTCAAAATCAAAACATTATTTGAGTTTATGCACACACAGACATGTTCTTTGCTTTGCATATTTGAGTTACAGTTGCTAACTGTAGAACTTATTACTGTATATACTTTTTGCTTTCTGGATTCTGGTCTGATTAATGTTGCTGATCAAAATAATTGCTTTGCATCCTGCCTGCAGTGCACCTGACTGTTCCGACCCCCATTGTTAGTCTCCAGAAGTACACAGCTGTATCGTAGGTATTGAGTTGTGCTCTACTGTGTTTCTCCCATCTGGGCTACTTGACTCCAATTCTCTTTTCTATGCAACAATAGTCTCTTGTTTGTCACTGTAGTAAAATGATATAGAACCAAGGAAAGTGAACATATTATTAATGGCTAACATTTATTCAACATTTTCTATAGATTAGACTCTGTTCATAGTGGATAACAAATATGCTATGTAAATCTTACATCAACCCTATGAGGTAGGTTCAGTTTTACAGCTGAGTAAATTGAGACCCAGAAAGAGGATAAATAACTTGCTCAAAGTCACACAGTTATTAAATGATGAGAAAGGGTAAAGATTCTCCTCAACTTTATTCCAATAAATTGGGTTGTTGAGACCTGTTTTGTTGATATTGTGGATGCTTTTCTTTATTTGTTGTAAAAATATGTATTTTTAGTAGACACTATATTTTTCAGATTGGATCATATAGAATAGCTTGTCACAAAATTTTTAGCTTATTTAGTGATTGGTTTCATTGCTAAGTTTGTGAAATATCCATTTATTATATTCATATAACAATCTTAGATACTCTTGTGTTGATTTTTCTCTACAGGGTCTTTTCATTTTCCATAAAGGCACTTTTTCAAACTCACAGTGAAAGGATATCTAAGAATATTATGAAAAACACACTGGAAGATTAACTATAGAAATCTATTGCTGAGAAAATATTAATCCAGAATGTAGTAATATACATGGAGCTTGGAGAAAGGAAAAATAGTTGCTTGAGGAAAATTTACTGTTTACTTTTTTATATGCTTCCATGATGTTGATTTGGCTGACAATGAGTTAAATTAACTTTAATTTTCATGTCTTTTAAAATCAATTTAAACATTGATTATGGCTGTATATCATATGGTTCTAAGGATTAAAGTCTATCTTGCTGCTGACTGGCACCTTACATGCTGCTCATATTATATTCTAGCTTCTCTGATTGTGTATATATGCCTCCCACTGTTTCTAGCTCCTCATGGGCGGGTGACAGGGAAGCCTCATACTGAGTGTAGTGCCTGGCTCATTGTGGGCATTAACTCAATGAATTGAATTAAACTGAAGTATCCTTATAAATATAACGGAAAATTATACATTTTAGAAATTCTCAAGGAATTCCAAAATATTCTTATCACCTTACTAGAAGTTTACTTAAACTACAGTGAGAAGCAGTTTTCCAGATGTCTGTTTTCCACACTAGACCTTGCAACCCTTCAACAGGAAGGACTGTGCTTGATTCACTTTTCTGTTGTCAGCACTGGCATAGCAGGAAGTATATACTTGTTAAGCAAGGTTTTTTTTTTTTTTTTTTAAAGATTTATTTATTTACTTTGTCCATTTTAAACCCCCCCTTCCCCATTTGCTGTTTTGTGTCCATTTGCTGGGCAATTCTCTGTGTCTGTTTCCTGCCATCTCTTCTTATCCTCCTCCTCCAATCTTCACCAGGATTCGATCCTGGAGATCTCCGATGTAGGAGAGAGGTATTCTGCTGCCTGCGCCACCTCAGCTCCTGGCTTCTGGAGCTTTCGGAGCATCTCGTCTTGTCTCTCCCCTGTTACGTCATCATCCTGCTGCATGGCTCCTGGGGCCGACAGCTCAGCGGCACACAGAGCCTGGCAGCCCATGCGCCTTCTATATATATATATATATTTTATTTTTTTATTATTTTTATTTTTTTTTTATTTTACCGGGAGGTCCTGGGGATCGAACCCAGGTCCCTCCATATGGCAGACGGACGCCCAACCATTTGAGCCACATCCGCCCCCTTAAGCAAGGTTATTAGTAGTAAGAGTAGCATCCTTTACCACAGAAAAGGGGCATTTGTGTCTCGATCTGGATGAAGTCCTTTTGAACAAAGCAAGCAGGAGGAGGAAGAATAAGGATTAATCGGTATGCTTTGTTGGGTTGAGGGTCTGAATAGACAGATTGCTGAATGGATGAATGGGAGAGCAGTAATTAGACTCTGAGCTGTCAGGAAGCATGGAACTGAAATATTAGAGCAACACTAAAAGCTGATTTAGCAAAAAAGCATTTTTTAAAAATCTGGCATAATTTAACAACATTAAATTATGCTGTTAAAGTATATTACCTTGGTGGGAGTAAACTTTCAATCTTGAAAATGTTGACATTTTGGAAATCCTGGAGAACAATTCTATACTAAGATATGGGAAAGGGATCCAAGCCTGCTTTTTAGAGCACTGATGAAAAAGTATGCTGGTTAAGATTCAACAACCAGCTACCCAGGAGGGTACAAAATCCCTGGTTTGTAGTGTTTTCCAATATCTGTGGTGTAAATACTCCCACTGTGGCTGATTTCAAGCTACTAACTTGACATCACTGAACACAGAGTTGGGAAGAAATGTACAAAATTGGCTCTTGGGAGTCGGCACGAGCCAGCTCCAGCACACTGCTGGCTTAAAGTAACTTCAGCTCTTGTTTGTAGGGATTTAATGCCAGGACAGCATGTTTCATGTTTATAGCTAAGTATATACATAACCATTTATTTTACATATGTGGGTGAATGTGGAATTGTGAAAAACTTGTTTTTATTTTCTTCACCTCTGTGGCATCTTGGTGAGGTTGAAATTGAAATGTTCAAAAACTGTGTCTCCAAAAGGCCAGAGCACATGATCTCAGGCATGTCCCTGGTCTTCATTAGTGGTAACAGCAAAGGCATTTCACAATTTTCTTTCCAAAACAATAGGCTATCTTGAAGGAAACAAGGAATAGATGGCATTGAGAATTCTAACTGTATACCCAAATGAGCCTCCCCAGTACAATTGTTCTAGCTAATATTAGTTTAGTTTGGTACTTTTGAATTTCCACATTTTCTGAGGCTAATTCACATCTAACTAAATTATTAATTTCTGGGTATTAGCCCAGAAGTTTTTTGAAGCCACTCTTTTTCACAGATAACTGCTGACAATATTTCCTTGTAGCACCAAGTCAATCTTGTTTATGGGCTGGGTACAAAGGGTTTGACTTCATACTGTAAGCTCTTGGTCAGATTCCTACTTACTCTTTCTTTATGTTAGTTTTTATATTTATTGTGTTACCATATTAGCTAATATGCCACTCCATAAACTTCATAGTATTGGTATATATATATACCTATATATATAAACACCGATATAAACATTGGTATATATGTGTGTGTGTATCTATATATACATGTATATATATATACACATACACAGATAAATTAAAATTGACTTCATAATGAAATCTTGGTGATCATATCCTATGTTTCTATATTTGTTGACTTTCTTCTCAGATTACTTATGGCAATTAAGATGATTTAAAACATCCCTTAAATTGTAAATCTTCATGGAAAATGGATTTATTTTAGTCTCTTCTTCGTTTTCTCCCACTTTTTCCTGAAGCTGGTGAAGTTTGGCTTCTGCACCCATCAGTCAACTGAAATGCTCTCCTCACCACTCTCTTCTTACTCCCTAAATGACCTCATCCAAGTGCAGGGATTAAGCAACTTCCTTTCCATTCCTGCTCCCACTGGCAGAGTTCAGGTGCTAGGTAGTTCTTGCCTTGGTGATTGCAGGTCTCCTAATGTCTCTCCGTGACTTTAGGCCTCTCCAGTTCACAGAACTGCCCGAGAGTGCCATCTAAAATGAAAATCTAATCATGTTGGGTAACATCTGGCTGCCCTGGTAGGGTAATAATTTGGTACGTCTTCAAATTAATCCTCTTTATTTCTTTACTCAAACTTTATTTGGAGAAGTGCTATGGGGGTAAGGAAGGAAGAGAAGAACTTCTGGTAGAAGTGCACCTGTATGTATGGCTCACTCAGTAAGTCCCCACCCACCTCCCTATATGGCCCATTACCATAGCTACTTGGACATATTCACTGCAGGTTGCACTCCATCTCATGAGACTTATCGAAGTATTCTTTCATACTTGCCTCTTCTGGAGAGTACTTTGTGTAAATATAATTTGTTTCATCTAGTGATAGTTTCTTGGTAACATGAACAACTTCAAGGCTAGTCTGCCTCTTAATGTGGCTCTCACCGGTCACATCAAATCAAATCAAATCAAATCAAATATTTGAGTGCTATATTCCTCTCCTTTGGCTTTTATATGTCTAACGTGTATGTAGTACCCAGATGGAATAAACACACATTGCTAGTGGGTGTTGTTGGCCACTATGAAATACTTTATTATGACAAGACTAGGCCTCGGGTTATACAAAAACATTTACTTCTCCATTTTATTAATTCTATTATTTGGACACTATGCATATTGAATTTATGCATAATGCTTAGCTATAATAGTAAATGAAGCTAGTGGGGGCAAAAGTGATAATGAATTTGATATGATAGCATTAGAATCTAAAGTTGAGGAGTAAACAAAGAGGTAACAGATGACAAGTGATGATTCAGAAATTTGGGAATTGTAGCCAAGAAAAAGTGAACTGCTAAGATCCAGTTTCTGTGGATATTATTATTGTACATCTGTTCTTACCCAAACTATTTTAACTGAGATATTTGAGAGAGAATTTCCTTGATTAGAAATAATTTATTATCTTAAGTTAATAACTGGAAAAAATAATTATTTTCAAAGATTTGCTTCAGACATCACTTTATCATAACATATTTTTTCTTTTTTTTTTTTTTTAAGATTTTATTTATTTATTCATTTATCCCCCCCTTGCTGCTTGTGCTCGCTGGGTCAGCTAACCACGCCGTGCGGACGGGCTTGCCTTCACCAGGAGGCCCCGGGAACCGAACCCGGGGCCTCCCATATGGTAAACGGGAGCCCTACTGATTGAGCCACAGCCGCTTCCCACTTATTTTTTCTTTAAAGCAGGAAGGTATGTGGCCGTAATTTTTATTCTGTGATATTTTGAAGACCCACGTATCCAAGACTTGTGAAGATGTTCTGTTCAGGAACTTACAGACTGGGAAAGAAGTTACATATTCTCCATTTTAACCTCTACTTAGACACATTCTGGTATTCCAGGGAATCAAAAACTTTATTATCCTTGAAGGCCAGTAGACTAAAGTACTACCAGTCGGTGATTTTTAAAATAAAGCTTGCTTAGGTAGTAAAATGTCAATTCCCTTACATTTGTGGCTCTGTATATCTCAGGAAAGAAAATAATTTATAATTATCTGGTTAAATTAAGTTTGCTTTTTAATAGGCATTTATAAAAAAAAATGCCAACTAACACTTTGGATAAATAAGTTTGGAAATCTATATTGGAAATTGAATTAATGAAACTTAACAGTATTCCATGATCAAATAAACCTGGCACCTAATCAAATTTATTCTTCATTATTTCTTAGGTGGTTTCCTCATTGAGCTGAATATTAGTAGTACTAATAAATTTATATTATATATGACTTTATAATTTATTTAAAAAGTCACATATACCATCTAATTTAATGATCATGGTGACTCTGGGACATTAATTGAGTATTAAGGGAAAATTGAGGCTTAGAGAGGTTGTGATTTGTCAAATATATAGCTTAATGAAATCTAGGCCTTCTGACACCTGGCTATTCTTCCTTTCTTCCTTCTTTGCTTCTTCCATCTCTCCCCACTCATTTCCTCCTTCCCTTTTGTGATATGAGTTGCTACATTGTGCGTCATGGGAACATAGACTTAGCAAATGACCGCTTTATTAATTACACAGCACAAAGGGCCCTAATGAGCAGGGGAAGAAATCTCATCGTGGCTTGTCTCCTGGGGTGGCCAAAACTGTTCAGGTTGGGGTCCATAGATGGCAACTCCACACACCCTACTTCGAGTTGGAGAAGCGAGACTAATCTGTGCTGTTTGGGCATATTTATCCATCCTCAGGGAAGGGGGTTCTCCACTGAGAATTCCACCTTGATGAGCATCTGGGGCTGTTTGTTGCCCGTTTCTGAGTTTAGGGTCTGCAAAGACAACATCTCCCCCAGGTTGTGGAATTGAAACAGGGAAATACCCTAGAAGAGAAGGTGGGATGTGGGAGGGGTAGGTAGATGGCTGGGCTTAGTGAGTCTCTGTGACTTCCCCAGCATCTTCCTCCCTCCCTTCCTTCTTTCTGGACTTTTCTGTCATTGAGATGATGAATAGACATCACAATGGATCAAAATCTCTTGATGAAAGATGTTTATCATCTATTACTATATCAATACATTTGCTGATGCTTCAGTTCCTGACCTAATTTTTATTATTATTTTCCTAATTAGAGCATGATCACAGTTTTCTACATGCATTTTTTTTACATGTTAGGCTAAGGAATAAAAATTAGAAGTATAATTTAAAATTCTTGGGATTTTGAAAATAATATTTTGATGTATTGATATCCCATGCAGAACAGAGCAGTAATCTGTTAAATGAATCATTAGACCAAGACAAATTCCATAACCACATGGTATTAGTTATTCATGTATTGATCTTCACCAATATCTTTGCTTATTTAGTAAAGCATAGGCAATTAGAAAGAAATGGGTCAAATAGCAATTATAGTAATAATATTTACTCAAATTGGTATAGTATTCTTTACTCGTATAATATTTTTCATTTACATGAGTATTTTTTTTACATCTTTAGCTTCATTTGAAAAATATTTTATTGGTTAGATAACAATAGACCAAAATCCAGGAGAAACATGTTTAAATGTTAACATGTTTTTTAAAAAAACATTTACAATGATTTATAACATACCAAATTATATTCTTCATATCTTTTTGTGAAGTTGTTTGAGATAGAAGATGATAGAAGTTTTAGCCTTTATAGAATCTTCTTTTTTTCCGATCTTTGTTTCCGATCAGTGAGCCAAGAGCTTTCTAATTGGATAGCAATAAATCAACTTAGAAACGGACTTATCTTGACTCATTTTTCTAGCTCTGATATGCAGCAAACATGGAAGCAGATTGAATTTTGGGGTCAAATAGTATCAGATACACACTTTAATCTTTTGGATCCAGTTTTGTTTTTAAAGAAGAAATTACAGAAGTATTGTTTCCTGAATTCATCTTTATGGCCACGGGCTTCTTTGACTTTTGTATTCCTGTCTATCTGGGTCCCTTTATTTCTCTAGCTAGTTTTCTTCCTTTCCAAGTTCATCGTTCATCTTGTTTTTTCTCAGATTTTCTTTGGATCTCAGTTGTTATTATTAAGCCCTCTGTTAGCTTCTCAGATCCCTTGCTCTGCTCTTTCTCACTGCAGGCTGTTGGTATTCTTTTCTGTCTTTTGTTGACTCTGCATGCAAGGCTGGTTTGGGAAGCCTCCTTACTGTTTGTTATACATGTGTTGTGAATGATAAGGTTTCTTCATACGGTTCTGGATAGTCATTATAATTTGATTGCTTTTGGAAAGGGGAAAGGAAAAAGGGAAAATGTGATTTAGATTCTCCCACATACAATATTTCTCAAAGATTTTAAATAAGGAATATCTATAAAATAGCCCCAGGTTAATACCTGGCACCTCAGCATTAAGTTGATGTTTTCTCATAGAAGACATTACAAAATTTGTAGAGCATAATTCTGAAAGCATCACATCTTTACCTGTAAATATTTTATTGTTTTTGCATATTTTAGTTTTGGCTCAAAATTTCACTTTCCACTTTGCTTTGCAGTAAAGAGACGAGCAGTTTTGTTTTAGTGGTGACATCTCTCTGGGGAGTACACTATGTGCATTGTATAATGAAATCTAGATTTGTCTCTTAGAAGTTATTCCTTTGAGAGCATGACACTCTTTTTATTACTTGGTCAGGTTCTAACCAAATGCATATGGCATTTGATGAATAACTAATACGGATAATTAACAGATTCAGAGAATGTGTGAGCCCAAGTGTGAACAGAGAAGTTGGGAGGAGGTTATCAGCATTAAAAAATGTTGGAATGAACAGGGCAATTGGAGCATGAATGGAATCAATTTAATTTGTGGGAACTTATATTTTCTTGGAATTATATTATTATTTATTATTCTGTATGACTTAGGCTGGGTCCACATTAAGTAGAGTATCTGAGCCTCAGATGTCTGCCAGATAGGCTAGTTAGGTTTTTCTATAAAGAAGCCTATTGCTATATCTGATGAATGGTTCAGTCTGTTCTTCCCTCTAAAGAAATGTTGTCTCTGGTATCCAGAGCCTTAAAATGTCAAGCACAGTGAGTTTCAAAGGGTTCAAGGAACACAGATGGAGACCATTTTCTGCCAAATAAGAGGAGAAGCAGCAATCAGCCTGACCATCTTGGGTCTTGTTTTGTTCTCACATGGGCTTGAAAGCTTGAAGGAGATCGATTCCTTGCATTCTCTTTGCATTGTATCTGGGAGAGATTTTCAGCCTAGCTGTTCAACCAGTATTTGGCTGGTGCAATCTTTGAGGATGAAAGATAGAAATGAAAGACATCATTCTCATAGACTTTTCCAAAACGAACAGGCCCCCAAGTTTTTTGGCACCTAGAATAATGCCTGCTAAAAATGATTGATTAATCTGCAGGTAGGAAGCAGACTGTTGAACCAGATAAAAGAAGGTTGGGTCTGAGCTGAAAATCATTCCTTCCCCTCCATATTTATTAATGTTTGGTAGTGTCGGCCTGTAACATGATGATACCTGCCTCGTGCAAGTCAGAACCCAGGCTATTCAGGTCTTCTTCCCTCATGGGAAATGCATATGATTGGTCTTATTTATCCCCAGAATCTCCTACCTTTTACTTCCTTTTGGTGGTCCCATTTCCAGCCTCAGATTCCTGGTGTCCCCATGATCCATTTTCTCTCACCACTTTATCTGTAAGTGTAAAGATTTTTGCTCTCTAAGATATATAAAAATGATAGCAGCTTTAAAATGTTAAAACTCCCACAATATTTGTAATTATATTGGCAATGAGAGTTTAAACTAAAGAGCCTTGGGCAATTCAAATGACAGGAAATACATGAAAAGGGGAGGAAATTTTGAAATCTGAGTTTCCCTTGTACTTCAAAAATCAAAAACACCATAGCTCCTTTCTGCCCACTCCCTGCTCTCCTCCTCAGAAGGAAGATAAGGAACCTTAGGATCTCACTGCTAAGTACCTCTATATTTGAAAATATGCATTTTCAGATGAAAAAGTTTTGCGAATTCTGTAGAACAGTTACAAGTCTCATGAGAAATTAATAGATTTTTGAATTGAATTTGCTTTGAATTTTAGAACAAGTGCCATTTGTAACTTTTCAGTGTTTTGTTTTGTTTATTTTTCCAAAGTACAACATTCATGGTAAGCCTGTGTGACAGTATTTATGGATTTAATATAGGACAGAAGTATCAGATTTTATATGCAAGATATAGTCTTTTCCTTTGAAGAACTTACACTCTTGGCAAGGTTCATAAAACATGACATATTCCAAAAATTATTTAAAGCAAAACAAAATCCCAATAAGTAAAATTTAATTAATTCTTAAGAAGAATTACCATAATAATTATAATTAAAGGAAAATATTAATCCTTCTGAAATAAGGTAGGATTTAGTATATACATTAAAACATTAATTAAAAAATGACATTTAAAGTTTGTCTTCTAGGAATGAAAAACACACTGCCTATAAACATTTGTTACTTCTTTATGATTTATGGTTGATGCCTCTATCTCCTTTTATTGAGGATATAATTTTTATTTTATAAAAATGTTAAAACCAGTAGAAATTATGAATTTTTGATCAGTAGAAATTATGGATTTATGAAATGTTTTAATGATGGGAATCCTAAAGATGAGGAAGAAAGACAAGGTGCTAACATTTGGGCACTTGAGTGGATACAAGAAGTGGTCACTATTGTAGGTTGTGCTCATGATTGGGCTGGATTTAGCACAAATAACCTTAGCGGGATAGAGTATACTTGAAGGGCAAGTCCAATGGGAAGGGGCAAGCACTGAGACAATATATATAGTTCAATACAGGTGAGGAGAAGTAGGGCACATTATCTAAAAGAAAGAACAAGAATAAAATATTAGCTTATCATGAAGTTATGTGTTTTGATGGGTAAGGTAAAATAACATAATACAAGTACTTAGTAGCCCTGACAGACATGTATCTATTTGGAGCAGAAAAACCATTCAGCTGCTTGTGAGGTGTCAGCCACTAGACTAGAATTCAGGGCAAAGTTCTAGTCCAACAGGGTAAATGAAGACAAAGTCTCATTTCTGGAGGAACACATGCATTATGTATGCTACCAAAAGAAAGACTTGACTGCAGCAACCAGGGCTATATCCAGGTGATCAGAAGTAGGGAACAGACTCCTGAACCAGACTAGCAGCCAAGGAGACTTATACTGATTCTATTTGATCCTATATTTTGAGATAGAGTTGTTTATCGTGTCCTCCATAATAAGATCAGGATTGGTCTAGACACTGGGGAAGACTTGAGCCTTCATGCACTTCTGGTTGTGGGGAGAAGAGGGCTTGGAGCCAGGAAGAACATGAAGGAATCCTTCTGTTCTGGGAATTCCCTTCAAACTATGGAATAGATGCCATGGTAGAGACAGCTCTCTTAGAGACATTCCATCAGTATCCACCATTAGGTCAGGATCTACAGTTTTTTAATCAATTATTTAAAATGCACTTATATAAGGCATTAAGACTACATGAATGAATTAAATGGTCCTTGGAGATTCTTTATAGCTATGTGATTTTGAAAATAAATGTTGAAAAATCTGCAAGAAATCCTTATTAAGGTCCTGTGAGAAATCCTTATTAAGCCATAAAGCTTTAATTTATCTCAATTACGGTGCAAAAATACTTAAAGCTTGTATTGAAACTTACAATATGGTTGTGTGTTGCGTTGATTTTCGCAGTCTTTATCAAGTATAAACATGATTCAGATAGCAACCTCCAAATTCTGCTCAGAGAATTTTAACATGGCAGTAAAAGTTGTTCACCCAATCAGAAAAATCATTTTACTAATACCCATTTGTGGCAAAAATAATTAATTTTGGCAGTCATATAACCTGATTACATTTATGTGAATGTTTTCTTCAGATCATCTATGTACAAGTTCTGTAATATAGCAGATATATCTTTTGAATAGTTATATGAAATTTGACACCAAAGCTACATAAATCCACTTTCAGTACCTGTCAGGTTAAAATAATTATTTTGTGGTTTTGGCAGTCCACATTGAGGCCAGGTGAATTGGGAGGCAACAAGATGTGAATGTGAATCTGAGTTTTTACATCTTGCTAGCTCTATGATCTTGGGCAATCTATTTTAACATTTCTAAGTTTCCTGACCTGTGAAAGGCGAGTCAGACACCTCCCTCAAAGGGTTGGTATAGATATTAAATAAGGAAACAGTTAAATCATAACCAAATTCCTAGTGTAGTCTATATTTTAACTTAAAGATTAGTTCATTATCAACTTTATTCTTGTTTAAACAATGGAGATATTCCTACTCATATAATTGTGTTGAAGATAAATGATAAAAACATTTTGAACAGTATGTTGTTATAAACATAAGGGTTGTTCTTGCCTGCTGACTGAAGTCTGAAAAATGTTTTGAGATTTCCTAATCTCATGGCCAGTGAAAGTTGTTCACCTGATAAGAAAGACCATAAAGTGATGGCAAATAATTGCTTAAGAAATTTCTGTGAAATTCTTAATGTTTCTCTCTTTAATCTAAATTTGATTTGACCTCTTCTCCCTTCAGTTTATGGCACAGCACCCCTCTCCCTCTAACCATGGTCTCTTAGTCTCCTTTGCTGGTATTCCTTTCATTCCTGTAAATATTGGTATTCCTAAAAGTTCTGTCCTCAGACTCTTTTTTTTGTTTTGTTTTGTTTTGTTTTGAGGTACTGGGGATTGAATCTAGGACCTTGTATGTGGGAAGCTGGCACTCAACCACTGAGCCACGTTGGCTTCCCTGAGTTGTTTTTTTCATTTGTTTTGCTTGGTGTTTGTTTTTGTTTTTTTTTTCAGGAGGCACTGGGACCTGAACCAGGGACCTCCCATGAGGGAGGCAGGAGTTCAACTGCTTGAGCCACATCCACTCCCCCTCAGCCTCTTTTTGATTCATTCTCCCTAGGTAATCTCATCTACTCATGATTTTAATGACAGCTTGTGGTGTAATGGAAATAATTTGGTCTCTGTATTCAGACCATCTTATATAGAATTCTGGCTATTTCATTTTCCAATAAGTTTAATAGTCTAAACCGCATACTTACAGAGATATGCAGTGTGTCATTCTTTGGGGTCCTCTTGAGGAAATACAGGACCCAGAGTGGTATAATGCAGGCAGAACCCCCCAGTGTGTTACCTTTCAGCATTCTTAGGGTACCAGGTTAACATGAACATCCAGAGGCAACTCTGAGGTATAAGAGGAATCAGAAGAGCTCTGGAGTTGCGTCACTCCAAGTTTGGTCAACAGACTAGCAGCACCCTGCACCAGCAGTTTGCTTTTTGGAAACACAAATACCTGGGTCTTCCTTCAACCTACTGAATTAGAATCTCGAGGGGGTGGGGCTTAGGAATGAGTTTTAAGATGTTCTGCAGGTGATTCTTCTGCATGCTAAAGGTTGAGAAGTATTGAATTCAAATGGGTAGGTATGTTTTATTCTGGATATGTGCCTTGAGTTTATAAGTTGATTGCACAAGTGTATTTGTGTCTCAGGACTGTTTAAATAATAAATTGCAGGGCTACCCCTCCCTTTAACTTCCCCTTCCTTGAATTCTTAGTAGCATTTCTAGGCATAGTTATGGCAAAGGCGGAATTGGTATTGAGGCAACATAGTATTAATTTCATCTGAGTTACCTTTGAAAGTCCTATTCTAAGCTCCATTTGGCAACTGATCTCTCTCAACATTGTTTAATGCCCTGCTCTCAAGCATTATGTTTCTGTTCTACAACTGCTTGTCCAGAGTGAGTAAGAATCCAGTGAAAGATGTTTTTTCTTTTGTTGTTGTTGTTGTTGGGGAAATATGTTATACACATCAGCCTCTTTTTATCCTCTCCAAGGGGTATGCAAAACATAAATTACAGTGATTTATTAGGAATGAAGGACCCATTTCTAGTGCCCTTGCTCAGCAGTTTCCGCGAAGTGCTCATAAGTGGGAAAACATTTGTCATTTTTAGACACATTTAGAATAAATAAAATAGAGAACTAGTGCAAGTTGGATAGAGTTTAACAGACCAAATGTTATATGCCTGATTAGTATATCATTACAATCCAATGCATATTTCTTTGCCTGAACATATATAAATCTGGTTCTGTATCTCTAGTTCTGCATTTTCCCTACATTTGAGGCACTGATGACTCAAATCAACTGTAAGATATAGAATTTCCTTTGTGGGTCATTCATGCAAGGGCAGAAACTTTCCCCTTCTTTTTGAAAAGATGCTGACATTTTCCGAGGCAGATGTTGCAAGAGAGTAATGCAATGATAAGCAGACAGGCCAGCAAATGGGGTATGTGGGAAAGGACTGGGCTGTGAGGAACATATGGGGTTACCAAATGTATTTAAAAATTTGTTGCTGGGAATTTTTGGCTATTAGCTAGAATGTGGATTTATATTCCATTTTTTTTGTTGTTTGTTTTTTGTTTTAATTGAGACTTAAAATACACTTATGGTGGAAAAGGTGGGTAAGAAGAACATGCATGTCCTTTCTGGGAACCTAATATGTTGTACTTCCTGCCATTGCATATCTGAGTGATAAAATAAAGTGAAGGTCCTGGAATTTAATTTTGTATCTCCCTTTGTGTATGTCCAGCAGCTTTTCTTATATACAAATGAAAAGAGAAGATTGATTAAAGTAGATATTCATTTATGGATGTTATGTATTTATTTGTCCAGAATTTATTGAGCACCTGCTGTATACTTGGATCTGGGGTAAAAATGTGATTAAGATATTGTTTAATCTCAAAGTAGTTTTCAGTCTGGGAGAGGAGACTGTCAAATCACCTGAGGCAAAATAATTTGTGTTGTCAATTAGAATTGCCTATCCCTGGGCAATTAGTAACTGGATGACTATTACTATTTATTGCTGTAGTCTATAAAGTAGTTAGTCTCAAATTTTGGTGTGCATCATAATTTGGTATACAAGGTCTCCTGGAGATTTTGTGAAAGATATAGATATTCTGCCCCTATCTCTGGTGACTCTTAGTCAATAACTTCCTAGTGGAACCCAGGCATGTGTATTTGTAAAGGGCCATGCAAGTAAGTCCAATGCCTTCTAAAGTTCATGAATTTCTGCTGCAAGGACTTAGAAGCAGGCATGCTGTACGCTGTATATTTGTGGCATAAGTGGAGTAAGAATCATATGATTTTTTGAAAATCAGGAATTTTCCCAGAACTTTGAGCCAGAACTCTCGTGAAAGCAATTTAATTTCAGCTTTGGCCATTGAAGACTTAACATGGCTCATAGATCAGAAGGATTCCGTGGCAGTGTTTTCCCATTTCAGCATGCTAAGGATGTTGGCTCTTGCTTCTTGGTTATTGGTTTGAATGAAATGCATCCTGTGCAGATGGGTAATGGTTTGTGAGCACAGAGAGAGAAAGGACAGTAAGTTCTCTGGCAGAGCCCACATATGGGAAAGAGCAAGGGAGAAAAATAGGAGAGGTGGAGATAAAGACACAAAACAGACTAAATATTTACCTGGTCATTATAGAAAATACTCCCTTCTCAAGTGTATGAATAATTGTGTATATAGCAAATCTTTAAGAAGCTCATCTGTATTTACCTTCTTCATTACCATTAAATTACATGATAAACACCTTTCAAGCAATCATTAAAATACAAAACTAATGATGTAGCAGAATTGGAATAAAAAGAAGCTTCAGTGACAAATTATGTTTTTGAGTTAATGAGTTAATGATGATGGAAATTGTTGATTGGCTTTCTGTTCCAACCAATAAGAGTTTCAGGTTTGTATAGCCATGATTCTTCTACTAAAAAAAGAATTACTGCTTCTGGCTGCACTCCCTCTCCATTTTCAGTATTTGACATTGGCTTTTTAAAAATTTTTGTGTTATATATGCAAAGGAACATAAAATTTAATCATTGCTACAAATTCTTTATTTTTAATAATCTCCATCTAAATTTATTTCCCATACTATTTACCTAAATGCCACCCTCCTCTCCAGTATGTTTATCGGAATTCCAGCAGTTCCTCAAACTAACATTTTATTTAGTAGCCACTTTGTAGAGCATTATTGCCAGATTGTGTGGCGAGCACCAGCTTACAAGAGACCTCTAAATTCTAAATGACTCAGATAAATAAATGGACAATGGGGAAGTATGCCACCAGCAGCCTATTCTTACTTCCACGGAGGCAGCTCGCCTAGTTCAGAACATCTTGGGAGCGGTTGGTCTACTGACCTGTCTTTCCTTCTGTGTGCTTCAAGATCTATCATTACTCTGGCAGCCATAGAATTTCACTAACTTTTAATTAATCTTGCCCGACCTGGGTGATTTGAAAACTGACTCATTAGCTTAAAACCTTCAGTGTCTTCTCATTGCTTTTAGGATAAAGACCAAACTCTTTTAACATAGCCTACAAGGCCTTATGGCAGTGGTTCTCAGTCAGGGGCAATTATGCCCCCAAGGGGACATTTGGCAAAGCCTGGAGACATTTTTGGTTGTCACAACTGTGGGGGTTGGGTGTGGTGGTGCAGGACAGCTCCTCCTTACAATGAAGAATTTTTGACCCAAAATGTGAATAGTGCTGAGGTTCAGAAACCCTGCCCTATGGGATCTAGTCCCTGCCTACCTCAAAAGCCTCAACTCCAGCCATTCTGCTTTTGCTCTCTCCACTCCAGGTACACTGGCTTCCTTTCAGTTTATCGAATGGCCTGGATTCTTATTTACTTTAGGGCTTTTGTACTTGCAGCACCCCCACATGAAGCCTCTTCCCACTTCTTTCATTTTCCCAGTTAATTCCTGCTAATCCTTCAAAGCTCAGCTAATAGTGCTCCTCAAGAAGCCCTCTTGACTTCTTCCACTAGGTTAGATTCCCTTATGCTCTTAGAGTACCATGTGTTCCTCTGCCTTGGAATGTATTAACACTTCTAATTAAATAATTAAGTGTGTAATTGGCTGTTCACACCTTACCTCTTCCATTGGAATATAATCTTCATGAAGGCAAGTCCTATTTACTGTGATTTCTTCACTGTCTGGCATAGTGCTTTCCACTTGGTATACTTAATAAATATTGCTTGAATGAATGAATCATGAATAAGATAATGTGTCTGGCAGTGATTTGTAAAAATTAGACCCATTCCTATTTTGACACATTAGTTGAAAGTGACCTGTGTCCTCTAAATCTGTAAAGCATTTGCATTTGTACCCAAGATCAGGTATTGATCATACAGGGTTATATATAATACAGGCAAAGTAAAGCTATATTATGTTTCGGCTCTTTGGATTTGGATGCTTTGATTTAGCAAATGTAAAGTCACTTTTTTTTTTAAATCACCATTCTTTATTCCTCCTATTCTACCAATTTTACCTCAATTACTGCTGACTTTCTGTTTTTCCTTATTTTTGCATTGTTTTTTTTTTTTAAACTAATGAGTCTTACTTTTATTTCAGAAAGATGATTCAAATTTAAAAATTATATTGGCACTGGATTGGATTCAAAGATTCTATTATCAAACTCCCCCAAACTTTAATTTTATAGGAATCTAGTAATAACACACACATTTTATTGCCTATGGAGAAATCTGTGAGAAATTTAATTGAGGATTAACCATGTAATTTGGAGTTAAGTATAAGGGATCATATTGTGATCCAAACATCCTGTTTGGCTCATTATCTAATATATACTTAGTCAAATATTGTTAGTATAATCTTGAGCCTACAGAAAACAGTGCTGTTCATCCTGTAGATTTTTCAAATGGAAAGCAGACAAGAATGTCCTTATTAAATTGATTAATTTATTTATTACCTGAAACAAATGAGAATGGTCATTACAGCTAAAGAGAGTAATAAGGGAATTTGAATTACAGAGCATTATATATGAGTGAATTCATAGAGAGTGAGCTGACTGGCCTTTTCTGAGGTAGGCAAGTCTCACAAACCTTTGACTTCTATTTCTATGGTTTGTCTGCCAGGTGATGCCTAACCTTTATCTGGTCCCTACTGAAGGTGTTGGAGTCTGCAAAGGGGGTTGGGCTCAAGGGGGAGAAAAGGTGTCTGCTGCTTCCATTATTTGGTAATAAAGAAATGTGTGGTCTGTTTTTAGCTGTTCTTGAGTCGAAATGCAACAAGTTGCAGCTCAAAATGTCATGTACTCATTATACATATTTATGTATTAACTCGATATGATGATCCATAAATTCAGGGACTGTGTCTTACACATCTTTGTTCCACAACCTTTTTCTATCTCAGTGCATATCATCCATTTACTTTTTCTTGAATGAATATATTAGGTTGCATCATATGAAATTTCCAATATTTACCAGTTTTAACCTATAAAAGTGGCAGTTTCATATGGTTCAGTTAGTAAAATAAATGAATGTGTGACCTTTGAATTCATTTTCCATAGAAACAATGTTCTAATTAATAGTGAAACAAATTTGAAATAGTATGCTTTGTACTTTGTTTAGGTACATACTGGTTCAAATAGATTTTTTTTTTTTAATTTATTTTTTATTGTGGGTAAAAATCAAAATTTTCACAATACATACCAATATTTGTAAAATGATATATAAATATATATGCATATATGTGCATTTGCTTACAAAAATGTTATTTATATATGTATATATATATTTTAAGAGGTGCTTAGATTACCTAAAATATTACACGGAACCTACTGGGATTCCCATGTTCCCCACCTCCCACACCTCCCACCACATCCCACACAAACATCTCCCACAAGTGTGGCCCATCACCCTCAATGGACTTACATATCCTGGGGCCTTGCCATCAACCATAGACCACAGTTCACATTGTAGACCATACTCTCTCCCACACAGTTCTGAATGGTGTGTGCTGATTTAAAATGGCCTACATCCGTTGCCACAACGGCACTCAGGACAACCTCCAAATCCTGAAAAAGCCCCTGTATTTCAACTGCATATACCCTCCCTGCCCCAAAAATGTCCAGTGACCACCGGCTCCACCTCACTGTTATAATTTCTTCCATTGCTTGAATCACAATATGTCTACAACAGAATACCATTAAGTCCACTCTAGTCCACAGCTCTTCCCCCAATCCTGAGGGGACTGGGATGGTGATGTCCACTCCACCTCCAAGTGAGAGAGGGCGTATATACCATGGATATGGTGGGTGGGATTATCCTGCCTGTAGCTGCAGGCCGTCTCCATTCCCTGGGATGGCTGTTACCCATCGTCGTCTCCTCACCAGGTGACTTGGATGAGTCCATTGAGCTGTAGGGTAGGAGTTGCAGCTCCACCAAGATTCCACGCACACCTGGCACATAGGTAGGCCAGAGGCTCCAGTCTCTGGAAGTATTCTTTTTTTTTTCCTGAGTTTCCTTATGTTTGTCTCTTGCGTGTAAGCTTATCATTGTTGTTTCTTTTTCCTGTTAACTGTATTTGATTATTTTATGGACTACATGTTCATGGAAGATTTGGATCACAGAAGGGTTACAATGGGTACTGCAGGGGATTATTGGTGGTGGGGGGTCTGGGAGGGGGGAATCATGGGAGTTAGTTCATCTGAATATACATGAAAGATATACAAAATTGTTCAAAAGATCAAAAGATGGGGCATGGTCACAGTGGGTGGACAATCACACATTAAATGAGGGAATCTGAATTCCTAGCCTGGAGAGCACTGCCACATTCTCCAAGGGAGCAGCAACAGTCCTCTGAGTGCAGGGACAGTGTCTGTCAAAAGAAGATGACCCACTGATGAGTTCTTTTTATTGATGACTACCCTTATGAGTCTTTGCTCTTGTAACTGAAACTTAGCTTACTGTTATGGGGTGCCTAAGGGTTGCCACCTGAGAGCCTCCTTGTTGCTCAAATGTGACCTCTCTCTAAGCCAAACTCAGCATATGAATGCATTACCTTCCCCCCAACGTGGGACATGACTCCCGGGGATGAGCCTCCCTGGCAACGAGGGATTAACACCAAGTGCCAACGGGCAACACAACTGGAAAAAGACCTTGAATAAAAGGAGGGAAAGGTAAAGACAAATGAGTTCAAGTGGTTAAGAGACTTCAAAGAGAGTTGGGAGGTCATCCCAGAGGTAACGCTTACGCATACCTCAGTAGGAGCTCATAGAACATCTAAGTGCATATCACCCCACACAGAAGGGCTCCTGAGAGCTCTGGAGACACCCAGGTCCTATATAAGGGGGGATAGCCCCAGAAACTGATGCCTTATCAGTGGGCTCTATTTTGGAATCTGTGCTCCTGAGAGTGACAGAATTGGACTCAAATAAGTCCTCCCTGCACATGGTTCATCAGTCCCTTCTATTCAAACCTATATGTGATGCTGGAGTTTTTAGGTATACTTCCAAAGAGATTTTTATAGTCTGCCCAGAGAAAGTAGACACAGTTTAAACTGGTGATTGGGTAGGTGAATGCCTCTGAAGCTACAAGCTTTCAATTCACCTGTGGAATGTTTGGCACACACCTGTTCATAAGTTGGTGACATAAATCATGACACCTCTAAGAATTTTCTTCATGTTGTGATAGGATCATTAATAGAAACTTCTTTCCTAGGAGCTTGGTTTAGGAGTAACAGTAATGGCTGGGTGGGGAATTAGGTGATGGTGTATCATTGGAGCCTCTCTTCCTCTTCTCAGGCATTAACTCTCATTGAGTAATGGAAAATTCTGTCAACTTAGGAGTGGCATCTTTGGAATCTGGTCAAAGTACTAAATATGTGCAGAATCGCATGAAGCTAACCTGTTTCCTAGGGGCTGGCATATTCTGTATCAATGAACTGCAAAGCATGAAAAGTCATGTTTAGTCATTATTAATGAGCTTAGGGTTTTGGGAATTCCTTCTATCATGGACATTTAGCCCTCCAGAGATACAGGAATCTATGTGATTTCATGAAAAAACCCATGAAGTGATTGGAAATATGGTGGTCTTTCAAAGGAGACACAGGAAGGGAGATATTTCTGCCAAAGAGTGGTATAACCCACAATAATTTCATCCATCAAAAAGCAGGGGTAAAAGTTTGAACTCAGTCCTGGTCCACGGACAGGATGGGATGCCTTTCTGGTGCCAGTCTGACACGGCTGGATGAGCAGGCTGGAGTTCACACACTTATTTTCTTGCTGGGTGGATCCTTAGTTGGGAGAGAAGAGATTGAAATTTGGATCATAAATTTTTATTTACTGTTAAATCCCTAGAGGGTAGAGTAATAATAAAACAGAGTCCATGAAGAAAAAGAAATCGTTGCTGAGGGGGAGGTTATTCTCAGGCACGAATACAGCTTCCTTTCCTGAGTTTATTTTTTAGATAAATAAAGGAATGTAGGAACCTCTACATACCCTTCCATCTCTCTTTGATTACTATAGAACAAGAGAAGCTAACAACACTCTTGACACACATAAATGTAAGTAGTTCTGTGCAGGTTTGTTGTTTTTGCCTTTTTAAAAATAGACCTCGAGATTTTTATTAATTCACCAAAAAGTCTTAAATCAGAGTTTTTTGTAAAACAACATTATGAAACTTTTTTTTTGTTAGAGAAGTTGTAGCATTACAGAAAAATCATGCATAAAATACATAGTTCCCATATACCATTTCTTATTAATGCCTAGTATTAGTGTGGACATTTGTTAAAATTCATGAAAGAATATTTTTATAATTGTACTATTAACTTTAGCCCATTGTTTACATTAGAGTTCTCTGTGTTGTACAGTCCTACTTTTTAAAAAGTTTTATTCTAGTAACATATATGCAAGCTAAAATTTTGCCTTTTAACCACATTCAAACATTTAATTCAGTGCTGTTAATTAAATTCACAGTGTTGTGCTACCATCACCACCACTCATTACCAAAACTTTTTCATCAACCCAAATAAAAACTCTGCACAATTTAAGCATTATCTCTCCATTCCCTCTCCTACCCTGGCCCCTGATAACATATATTCTAGTTTCTGACTCTATAAATTTGCTTATTCTAATTATTTCATATCAGTGAGATCAAATAATATTTGTCCTTTTGTGTAAGGCTTATTTCACTCAGCATGATGTCTTCAAGGTTCATTTTTAAATAAAATCAGACAAAACCTGATATGACTGCCAATGCTTATCATGCCAGGGTGTCCTGAGATTGTAAACATTACATATTTGTCATGACTGGGAATAAATACTAAATTCTTTATTAGTACAGAAATGTAATTATTAAAATAATGCTCTTTACTCCTTTTAACCCTGTCTCATACATTTGATTTGCAAAAACAGTTCTTAGAGAATTTGGCAAAGTTTGATTAAATCCTAATGTACATGTCCAACCAATGCTAATATGTATTCCTGGATTCCCGCAAAGAAATTTTAGGTCAAATGAAATTGCAAGAAGAATCATATTACTGAATGCAGTTCTGTCCTGTGTCTTTTTTTCTGTGATTAACTATATTCCTCCTGCTTTGTTCAACATTATTTCATTGTTAAAATTGCCAACAGAGGTGTTTATAACTCATCATTCACCACTGATCTCTTGGAGTAACACTTGCTATGCATTTCTGGGTTGGTACAGTGCTACCAACAACTGCTTTTTAAGTGTACTTTCCAGACAACTTCTCAATGATTTTTTACATTATGGACCATATTTTCCCAAACTGGTAATATAAAGCAAGCAGGGCCTAATTAAAATCTTTGCTAATGATAAGAAGAATTTATTGTTTCCCCATAATATTCCTCATTATATACTGGCTATATTTTTCTTATCAGATAAGAAATTAAGTTATCCCAGAAAATTCATCCTGATAATATAATGCACTCCACATAAAAAAAACGATAAATAATAGAGTAGGCCACCATAAATATTTAAATTATGCTCCTATTGCTGCAAAATGTGTATTACCAGTGCGGCATCATTCTGGAATGTGGTGGTCATTATGTTTTTGTTTTAAGAGAGAAATTTCAAGTATGGTTGACTACTAAACTTGTATTCTCCAAATTCTCAAGGGTGTATGCATAGGCAAAAGTGGATTCTTTATAATTTTCTAAGTGTTTTTCTGGCCTTGTGGACCTTCTCGGTAGCCAAGAAAGTCTTTGTTCCTTTACAGTGGGTCCACTCCTTGATCTTCACCCTCTGCTTCTTCTCTGTCTGCAGCTAGAGAGCCTGTTCCCTAAGGTCTTAAGCAAGACAATAGCTCATATAATCCATGACTCCTTTGCCCTGGAGCTTTAAGTACAGAACTGAGTTAAGCATCGGAATTCTTTTTTATTCTATTTCTACTAAGAACGGTGGAATGATAACAGTACCTACTACATAGGATGGTCAGGAGGACTGGATGTACACTGAGACTAAGCCTGTACCCACTGCTACACATTTTACCTGCATCACTGAGGGTAAAGAGGCAGCCCCAGACGCCCATCCCTTCTACTTCCAACACTCATAGCCTCACCTCACCATCTGCCGTGAATTTATTGGGACAAATCTCAAAGTGTTCTTGATTCATATTTGTCAGTCATGATAAGAACTCTTAGTTTCCCAGGTCACACCCCACATATCCCATACTGTATTTAAGCCTCTGTACATTCTTTATCCTGTCCTCTTATACCATCCTTCCCCAACTCCTAAAACCCCTTTCTTATATTTTCTAGAACTCATGGTCCATTATCAGCAAAATCTGCTATTGTTTCAGCCTTTTCTCGGAACATTCCTTTTACGTTCTTGCTTCCTGAAGCTGCTGCTTTCACGGAAGTCTTGGCAAGTGGTGGCTGTTTTTTCTCGTGCAGTCTTCATACCACCAGGCCTGGAGTGGGATAGATGTCTTCTTCGTCTTCATTGCAGTTTTCACATCATGCTCCTGGCCTCCTCTTAAACCCCTAAAACTGCTCTTATTTGTTTCTCTTGCCTGCCAACCCCTGGGTCATCTCTCCTCATTTCTTATAATTTCTTTTCTTGGCTCACTTTCACTCTCTCCCATCTTAATTCTTGGCCATTTCAATGCCCAGTGCAGTGATCCTTCCTATACCCTTTCCTCTCAGTTACTTGGACTCTTCTCCAATGATCTTATCTTTCAGTATCAGTGAACCACTCCCTTGTTCATACGCAAGAGCTTGTCATTACCAATAATGACAATTATTGGTATTAATCTCTGTTTCAGGCATCCTATTCTGACCTCCCTCTGCGTCCTTCGTGTCTTTGACCTTATCTGAGCTTCTCCTCCTCATCAGTGGAATGATGAAAGTGAAGTGGTGGTGTGAATGGGCATTCTGAATTCTTTCTACAAGTTAAATTATATGCCTTTATGTTGCTAAAATATACCTGGTTGACGCACATGGAAGAACTATCCTGACTACTCTTTATTTGCTTGAGGGGCCAGATGAAACCTCAATAGGAGTTAAATGGAGCTATGAAAGCAATGCCCTGTGTTAATTCTGAGATCTTTTTTGTCAGGCACTGTTGTGGTGATGCTGTTATGGCCATCCTGATTTTCCAGAAATGTCTCTATAATCCTGCATGGTATGGATGTGTTTGTGTGTGTGTGTATATGAAAGAGAGAGAGAGAGAGAGAGAGAGACAGACAGACAGACAGACAGACTGACTGTGGGGATTCTTCCATGTCACCATGATCAGAGCTGGAGTCTACTTTCCTCACCTGGGTTCATTATTGTTCCAGAGAGACCTGGACCTATATTTACTAATGAGGTGATATGGAGTTACAGGGTGATTGCTCTTTCCTTGCTTTTATAGTCTACATTTTTGTGTTTTGGCTTTTATTTTTTTTTAGGAACAGTTTATCCTGTCAGTCCAGGATGCTCTGCCATATTGTCTAATACTTAGTCACCTTCTGATCGAGTTCCTCAGGCATGGGGCATAGAAAATATATAGTGTGTAGTTAAATAAGGGTTGGTGGCTTTGCAAGCAGCAGATCTGCTAATTAATAGCTGTGTGACCTTAGATGAGTTCACTAACCTCTCAAATATTTAATTTTCTTGTCTGAAAATGGCACATCTTTCATTTTCAGTATTTAACATTTTATTGTCTTTTAAATTTTATATAGTTTATAAGTCTACCCATCTTTATACATTTTCTGATGCATATTTATTAATTACTAATTAAATATACTGTTTTTAGCCCATTATTTAAAATGAAAATAATTATGTGTTGATAGTTGTATTAGTCAGAGAAAGGAGTGCTGATGCAAAGTACCAGAAATCTGTTGGATTTTATAAAGGGTATTTATTTGGGGTAGAAGCTTTCATTTACAAGACCTTAAAAAGTCCAACTCAACGTTACTTCCTCACCAAAGACTGTTGCCATGTGTTGAAGCAAGAGGGTGGGTGATATCTGTGAAGGTTCAGCCTTCCTCTTTTCCCTTAAGGCTCCATGGGCCAAACTTCTTCTGATTTCAGCTGTAGGTGAGCATAGGGCTCAGCTGCTTTGTTCTCTTCAGCTGCAAACTATCAGGCGATTGGCTCATTTCTCTTCCCAGGGCTGGAAGATCAAAGCTTTCTCCTCTCCTGTGTCTATGGTGTTCTCTTCCTCTGAATTTTCTTCTGTGTGTGTCCATTTATATAGCCCACCAAGAGGGCAGGGACTCAACCCTATGTCACCCTAATTGACATGGTCAAATCAAAGCCCTAATCTTGATTTAATCAAGCAAATGTAAAACCTTTGAAATTAATACAATCAAAGGGTATCATGTGCAGAAGAACAGACCAGTTTACAAACATAATCCTTATCTTTTTTGGGGGTTCATAAATAATCTCAAACTGCCACAGTAGTACATTATTACAATGTAGATAATAGATGGCAGAGACTCTTCTGTTAGATGTGAAGGAGGGGTGAAAGAAGCAATCAGGAACTGGGTGCTAGTTTGATCTGCAGTTTGTTCTTTGGGGTAGCTGTTATGGCAGATGTCCCTTTTCCTGCTTAATAAACAAAGTTGATTTTACTCACATTTGTTCTTGGCTCCTGCCTCACAACAGGTGGCCAGTCAGCCTGTAGTCGACTCTGCAACTGCTGGCTGTCAGGAGCTTTGAGAGCCTTCTGTTCTGATTTAAAGCCATAGTTTAGAGGAAACTTAGGAAAGTTAATTGAGTTTATACAGTTTGTGCAAACTTATTTGTAGCCTGAACTGGGTTCTGGTGACTAATACTTTGCTTTTTCCTTATGCTGTGTTGACATGTTTAGCCATAGAGCACTGTAGCACTAGCTATGAAGTAGGCATTCGGTAGCTGGTGGCTGAAAATCATTTCATAGATGACTCTGCTTTGAGCCTTAGGGAGGAGAGCTCTTTTTCTAAGACCTATTTCTGCAGACAGAGAGCTGGGGTGCAGAAGGGGAAGACCACTGTTGGGAGGTGGGCCTGGGTGGGAAAGGTGGGGTGGGTGGAAGAAGTAGGGGATGGTTGGGTCCAGAGTGAAGGAACTGGTGAGCTATCTGGCTTCCCGCCCCTCATCTTGCTCTTGATAGATAGACTATGTCCTTGCGCCCAGCTCAGATTCTTGGTTAAATCCAAAGAAAATAATAAGCATGCATGTTTGCCTGTGCATATACTCCTTGAGAACTTGATGTACTATTAGGTTAGTAGAGAAATATTTTGGAGTTTTCTCCCTTGTAGTGAAAACACAAGAGATATTGTCTTCCTCAAACCATGACATGGCTTTATGGGATTTGAACTGAACCTGTGTTTTAGAGTCTGCCTCTGTAGTAGGTGAGTTAGGAAGTAAAGACCTAGCCTGGAGGTTCAGAGCTCTTCAACACAGAAAATGAATGGCTATGTTGGATACATAGAGATGGGAATCTTAGGCTCCTGCACCTCAGAACTCATGAGCTAGCTTTGTGTTTCTCCGAAGGAGGTGGGGACTAGAAAAGCAGTAAATCATGGTGATTAAACCTCTGGGTTCTACAGAAAGATTGACTGGATTTGCCATTTTCTAGCTATGACATCATGGGCAAATTAATTAACCCTTGGGTACTTCAGTTTCTTCGTCTCTAAAACAGGAATAGTAGTTGCCTCATAGAGCATTTAGAATACAGAGATACACTTAGAATAGGAGCTAGCATGTGGCAAGTGCCACATGTGAGGTTCATTTTTGAGGGAGCAGGGATAAAATTTACTCTCTCCAAATTAGGATAGCATTGGTGTACTGTGCAAGGAAAAAATCATTAGATTGTTTTGGGATTCTTGTAAGAAAAAGCTACACAAATATAAATATCATCAATCATAAGACTAGCACAAAAAGAAACTATAAATGTTTTCTCGCTGTCCTGGTTGCAATAAATTTCACTTTCTTAGAAATTTTAAATTTATATAACTTCTCTTTTTAATTTTCTCTAGTAGCTTTTCTCATTTCTACTCTTTCGCTCCATTAACACTTTATTAATTTGTTTTTGTATAAAACTTTATCCTCTTAGTTCTTATCTTGTTTCTTAGGTCATGACAAAGGGCTATATGCTGCACGTTAATTCTTTATCTTGCAATCACACAAATGCAGTTTGAAGTAGTAACTCACATGCAAGTCCTTGGTCCTGCCTAGGAAATTTCCATTTACATATTTTAAATTAGTCTGCTTTCAGTTCGATGATTTTGCCTAAATTTACAGTTATAAATATGTGGCAGATGTTAGTTAGCTAAACTCGAAAATTAGGAATAATTATTGTAGAAACAGCACTTTTATATATGCCATTCTGTGAACCATGGGAGTGCCATTACTCAAAAAGGGGAAGAGAATTCCTTGGAAAAAAATGTAAGTACTTTGAGCTATTGGTTTTTAAAGGAAAAACCCTAGCATTATTGTGAAATCAGATAAGTTAGACTATAATTTCAAGCTGTGCTCTGATTTATCTCATGCTGTTTGATATTGCCACATAAATGATATGTGCTAGCATGGTCAAACGTTTAAATGCAAATTTATAATTCTAAATGCTTTCCTTTGTTGAAGAAATTTTGTTTAAGTTTGAAATACCGAAAAGATTTATCATGATTTTGAGTACCGTTTGAAATGGAAACCATTGATAAAAATAAAAGATTCAGAGAATAAGTCAAATAATAGCATTATTCAACAAATTTGGAACATTGGCCATCTCACAGACTCTGTGAACCAAAACAAAGTTGGACAAAATGACCACTCTCTGCCAGCTGATAGAGGAATCAGAACTGTCTGTAAGACAAAACTGACGTGTGTGACATGAAAGCTCAAGTCAAGTAGGAGCTGGAAAGAGAAAATCAGATCAGTAAGCAGATCAACCTGTTCTAGTGACAAGGGGTTTTTCCAGGCTTGCCAGGAAAGTGGAAATTCACATTAGCAAGAAGGAAATGAATCCATCATGGGTTTATCTTGGTGCTTCTTGTGGGGAAGCCTGGCAGTGAGGCTTCAAGCGCAGAGCTCGAAGGTGTGTATGTGTGCCTTTCCCACTTCTTTGTGTGCCTTTTTTGACTGGCTCCGCACATCTAGTCAGGAAAGGGTCTCTGAAACAGGTGAGCAACGACAATCACACAACCGTAACTCTTAGCAACCTTTCCATTTCACAGGGGATTTATCAAAGGATTAGAGACAAGGAATAAACTAATTTTAATGAATCTTTTTCATGGTTAATGCCTCTAAAAAGAATGATGTGAAAGTCTCTTTTGATTATTATCCTTTTCTAGGTTCCCCTTGCCCCCAGAATATAATTTATTAATGATCCTCATTGATTGAGTTCTAGCATGTACTGAAATATATTTGTTATAAAAAATGAAGCAGGGTTGATTATTAGGCATGTTAATGTCAGTTTAGAGTCTTTACTGGACCTCTTATTCATCCTGGGTTCCTCTGTAGTACACATAGTAAGTGCTCAATTTGTATTCTAGAATGGAATTGTTCTTTAGGTAAAAACTAGTTTGAATAGTAACTAAGATGGAGCAACCAATTTGTAAAAACCAGAGCTAGGATGAAATCTGAATTAAATTACATTTCTTATCAGTACATTTTTTTCATTAATAGATGCCTTTAAAATGCAATGGTTATTATTCTCTAAGTGTGACACAAAGCAAGTTAAAACAGATTTTGACTTTATTTCAATAGCTAGAAAATGTTCTGCCTAAACTTTACCTGTTCTGCTTGAATATGAAGGATAAAATTTTTTGGTAGAAACTGTTTCCTATAAGTAAAAACAGCGTCTAACAACATTTTTGGATGAACATCGTAACGAGAGAAGGTTGTCAAATATTAGTTTGTCTTTATGTAGAAATCAAAATGGCTTCTCAAAAGTGACATTAATTTCATCTAGCTGCAAAGTGAAAACAATCTGCAGAGGTTGTGATCTAATTAAGCAACAGGCACCTTGAACACTATCACACGATCATTTTAGGAGATGTTAGATAAGACCTATATCTCTGCCTAGACAACCCTTCTTCTAACTCTCCATTATCATTCCGTTTTCAATCAGCACAATACAGCCAGCTTACTTATACCATGGATTTTGGAGGACTGTATTTCCAGTAATTATATACCAAGCCTGTGCAGAAAGCTAAGGAGAATGAATGGGGAGATTGTGGAGCTGTTTACTGACTACCCTAGTGTTGCCAATGATGATTATATTAAATTATGGTGAGGTTAGAGGAGGAAGGAGGCATTTGCATGATGCAGAAATTGTCTCCAAATGGGAGACATGCAAGATGAGTAGGAAGAACGTATCTTCTTGCCCAGTAGAGGTAAGGCAGCTGATCCTCATATTGGAAAATATTTAATCAGGTACAGAAAGACACTTTAGAACTAATCAATACTTTGGAATTTTCACAATCTTACCAAATGTCTATTTGACTCTTCTATAAATCTTCTAATGAGGGAACTGAGGTTAGCTACCGCCTGGCAATAAAGATGATAACATGAAGTGAAGAAAAAAAATTGAGCGAGATATAAATGCAGATGGGAAGTTTTGGGAAGAGATCTGTGATTTTCCCCATCCTCAATTTTTCTCTTTCTCATTTTTTCCCTTGTATTTGGCAACAGGTCAAGTTTAGATTGTAAAGAGTAGATATTGTAGTAAAACTATCCATCTCAGGTGAATTGAAAAAAAAACAAAAAACAAAAAACAAACAAGTACAAAATGTCATTCCTTCTCTCATTGTTTCCTAGCAAATCTTAAAAGTATGTTGCTGGGGTAGGAAATTTAGAGGAAATTCCAGATATATTTCAGCATCTTTTTAGTAAAAATCATAGTTTCTAATTCATGGTTCAGAAGTCTTGGTTTTTAACTCTTGTCCTGTTTGGTTGCTGCTCCAGTAAAATAGTGACTTCTTTGTTTATCATCTGATTGTATCTAATTTTCCAATAAAGTGGTTAAGCCTATAAAAATACCATATCCTATATCCTTGATGTACATATAATTACTAAATTTATACCTGAACTGAAAAACAAATTCATTTAACATATGCAAAATGCTTAGAGGTATGAAACATTTTCTGTTCCTTTTATGATATAAATGAAGGCAAATGCTCGCATGACCAGAAGAAGGAAGTCTACCTATTTTCCGCAACAAAATAGGTCCACCTATTTACCCTTCTCCTGCAACCCCCCCCCCCCCCCGTTACTCCAGGTAACATTCTTGTGATTTGAAGAGTTTTACTTTTGGGAAACATGCTCAGCCGTGCAGGAAGCATTGATGTCTATCTTTTTTGTTTTCATTCTCATCACCAATGCTCATTGTTTGTACTTCTGTCTCTCCCTCCTCTTTTCACTCTTCTGTTCTCTTTTCTTCCTTCTCTTCCTCCCTGTCTCACTGCCCCCCCCAAACAAACAAACAACAAAACAACTATTTACAAGGTGGGTGCTTTTATATGGTTAGGTGTATGCATCCATATAACCCTGGGTGATGGAATGAAAGATGACTGTAGCTCAGGTCTGAGATTGGCTATGTGTTTGCTGTCCTCAGCTATGCAAACTCCTAGGGACGAGAACTACTTGCTATGTACACCACTGCCTGCCCAGCATAGTGCTTGGTGCATGACAGATACTCAAATAATTGTAGTGGAGGAATGAGTGATTCTTCTACTACTTGCATTGCTTAACAGAGGGAGTTAAAAATATACCCCTAGGAGCAGAAACAAAATATATATGATTGAATCCTAGAAATGTTTTCATCCAGAGAGGATTAAATCTGATCACATTATTTTATGCATCCAGATCAACAAGAATTACCTGCTTAGGCCATATGAGTGAGGATTGAATGAGTTAATACACATAGAGCACTTAGTATGTATCTGACACACAGTAACACTCAATAATTACCTACTATTATTATTATTATTGAGAGAAAATGAATAAGAATGATGGTTCCTTGATAAGAATGCTTATCAGTTCTTCCTAAAGCAAATAATAGTTACATTCCAGTGTTGTTTTGCTGTGCCAGAAAAAGCCATTAAGCACAATGAGTACATTGCTTCCAGTACGACCATTTTAAAACAGAAAACTGATCAGGTCACAGAGCTTAAAACCCTACAAAGGCTTGTCATTGCTTTCAAAATGAAATTTGAATTCTTTAGTATGACATGTGGCTCTTTGTCATTTGGTCTCTGAGTTTCATCTAACCCAATTTCAGAAGCCTTTACTTACACACAGTCCCTCTCTGCAATTTGGGCTATGTGCCCCACATGTACTTCTACAATATTCTGTGATCATTCTTACACCAGCATTATCATGCTGAGTTGTATAGGTTTGCTTTTTGTTCATCTCCACCATCAGACCTTGTTTGTTTTCCCATTGTTTAGCACAGGGATGGACAAACTTTTTCTGTAAAGAGCCAGGTAGTAAACAATTTTAGGCATTGTGGCCCTACTATCCCTGTCTCACCTACTCAGCTCTGCTGTTGTAAAGTGCAAGCAGCCATAGACAATATATAAGGGAATGAGTGTGATTGTGTTCTCATATTAAACTTTATTTATGGAGACTGAAATTTGAATTTCATATAATTTTCATGCATCATGATACAGTTATCCCTTCCAGATTGCCCCCGTGATCTGGAAAATCCACGTAAAACTTTTTGGCTCTCCCTTCATACTGGAGAAAAAGTTTGAATTTTTTCTTTTTCTTTTATGGGGTAGTTATAGTACCTTATTGTAAATTTGAGTTAAGTATTTGTTCATAAGCTATATGTAGGTCAATGTTAAGTAAAAATACTGTATGAAAAAGAAATTTAAAAAAGAAAAGAAATATGAAAATTAAAAAATATAAAACAAATTTGAGAACAATACTGAATATACTGTGTGTATAACAAAAGACATAAAAAAAAATGGCCTTTGAATTTCCCTACTGGTACTTACTGCAATGTGATGTAATACATCTCTGCAATCTGACTTGAAGAAGTTAAATGCTGGTTGGTGATTGTGACGATGAAAGCTCCTGGCCACATACGTACATGTATCAGACATACAATTCTTGCTGTACAGTTAAGACGCATACATATCATACATCCATAATATATCACTAACTTATTTATTATACTGTATACTGTATATGGCACCTTATTACATATTATCACTAACCTATTATTAACATTATCACTAAATATTTATTTATGAACTGTACTGCATTCTCACCATTTATATCAGTGGAGATGGATCATCACAGCTCCTCATCACCATCGTCTTCCGTGGGCTGAATGGGCAGGTGTGGTAGGCATCGACAGAGTGTCTGGGGTGACACCAGAAGTGGAAGGGATGGGATGCAAAGGGATACTGGGTTTTAACTTCAGGAAATACATGATAATTTCCATTTTGCTTTTTTGGGTCTTCATTTCTTTAAAGATGCTAGTGTAGGTAGATATTGATGCCTCATACAATTGCTTGACCTTCAAGGCACATATCATTGATGGGTTGATTTCATAAAATTAGTCCAACACAGCTTTGTTCCCACATAAACTCTCTGCCATGCTATCTAATGTAACTCTATCCTCTCTTAACTGTTTCTTCTTCTTCCTCCTCCTCCTCCTCCTCCTCCTCCTCCTCCTCCTCCTCCTCCTCTTCCTCTTCCTCTTCTTCTTCTTCTTCTTCTTCTTCTTCTTCTTCTTCTTCTTCTTCTTCCTCTTCATGTGGCATCATTTCTTGTTCAGGAGTGGTCAGCTCCATAAGGTCATTCTCCCATGAGTAACTCTTCAACTTCCCTTTCCTCTGTACCCTCAAACCCTTCTCCACACACTGTCTTAGCTAAAGCCACGATGTTTTTCAAAAATTGTAAGTTGACTTTTTCTGGAGCATAATCTGGAGCCTTGGTAAAGCCAGAAAATATGGGGCATTATGGCCAAACTTTTTTCCAGCATGAGCGTACTGTCTCAGGCTTGATAGCTTTTGTAGCTCTCTCAATGACATTAATGACATTGGCAATATTGAGTTCCTTCCACACTTTCATTATGTTGACTTTGTCAGGATTTCTTCAATAGTCTCTGTGATCCTCTCCATTGCGTAGCTTGGTAGTGTACCTTAAATGTCCATATTACATCCAACCCCCCAAGAGGCTGAATGAGAGACATTGCATTAGGTGGCATGTAGATGACTTCAATGCCTTCAATGTGGAATTCATGGGATTTTGGGTGGACAGGGACATTGTCCAGGAGAATTAACACCTTAAAGGGTAATCCCTTGCTGGCAAGGTATTTTCTAACCTCTGGCACAAAACACTGATGGAACCAGTCAAGAAAAAGTGCTTTGGTTGCCCATTCTTTCTTATTGAACATCCAGAAACAGGCAGCTGGTACTTGTCCTTTCCTTTTAAAGCTGGAGGGTTAGCAGATTTATATATCAGAACTGTCTTTATTATGAACTCTATGACATTGGCACAGAGAGCGGGGTTACCTTATCCTTCGCGGCTTTAAGACCTGGGGCTTGCATCTCTTCTTGGCTGATGGACATCCTGTGAGGCATTTTTTTCCAGTATAGGGTAGTTTTGTCAGCATTGAATATCGGTTCCAGTTTGTAGCCTTTCTCTTCAATCAGTTTTTTCAGGGTTTCAGGAAACTCCCCAGCTGCCGCTTGATTGGCAGATACTGCCTTTGCTGTTACTTTTACATTGTGTAGGCTAAACTTAAAAAAAAAAAAATTTTTTTTTTCCAAACCAGCCTTTGCTGGCCTGTAATCTGTAGGGGTAGATTTTCCTCCAGTGAATCATATAAGGATTTAGCCTTTTCTCATATAATACCAGAGTCTACTGGAATGCCTTTTAAATATATATATATATATATAAAACAACCCTGCACCCAAAAGAATGTTGTACTTTCTATGCAAGATGAAAATGGTTTGCAGTTGGTGTAGCTACAGCAATAACTTCGTGGATTTCCTTCTCTTCTTTCTTTAAATGCCTTCTGGTTGACTCATTAACACCACAATGTCAGCCAATGGCAACAGTTATGCTGCCTTTTGCCTGAAAGGAGCATATCTAACGATTCTACTTTTTCCTTCAAGTTCATCACTTTCCTCTGTTTCTTGGGAGCACTTTCAAAACTATTAGGAACACTACGCTTGGCACCCATGATTTGAATAGAGTTTATGGCGTTTAAAGGACCCAACATATGAGAGAGATGCAAAGATCACTGCGAGATCACTGCAAGATGTCATGAAAGATTACCTTAAACAAGCTTGGCGTCCCCAGACCAGTACATAGAACTGCATTTCATCCCTCAAGAATGAATTCGTTGTTATCTTCTCTGGAAGTAGTCTCTGCTCTAATCCAGATGGAAATGAAGGGACGGGACTGTGGTGAGGGACATTCCCTGTTTTTATGGAGCTTTGCATATATTACTATTTTAGCACCTTTTACATTGTATATTCTTTTCTTTGTGTGTCTTGCTCATTCCTACTATATTCTCGTCTTTTTTTTTTTTTTCTTAGACTTTAGGAAATCAGATTTCCATTTGTTTCTTTTTCTTTCTTTTTTTAATTAATTAAAAAAAATTTTTAAAAAGGAGTTTTAGATTACATAAATGTTACATAAAAAATTTAAGGGATTCCCATATGGCCCTCTCTCTCCCCCTGCCCCACTTTCCTTCATTAAGAACATCCTTCATTAGTGTGGTACATTTGTTACAATTGATGAACACATATTGAAGGATTGCTCCTAAGCATGGATTTCAGTTTACATTATAGTTTACACCCTGTCCCACACAATTTTGTAGGTTATGACAAAATATACAATGACAAAATAAACATGACACTGCAATATCATGCAGGACAACTCCAACGTCCTGAAAATACCCCCATATTACACCTATTATTCCCTCTCCCATCCCTTAGAACCTTTGGTGGCCACTGCCTTTATATCAATGATAAGAGTTCTTTCATTGCTAGAATAGTAATAAGTCTATAGTAGAATAATAATGTCTATTTTAGTCCATTGCTCATTCCCCAATCTTGAGGATTTGGGGATGGTGATGCCCACCCTGCTTCTAATTGTCATTTTTATATGCTCAGTGCACCATACAACTTGGCATTCATAGTCATTCAATAACAACTTAATAAAATAAACTCTTTGTGTAGAAATGTATATTTCCAATATCCTGTTGAGACTGTTTGACATAAGTTTAATCTAAAGTGATGAGACTTACCTCCTGAGAGCCTTCTTTGTGCTCAAATGTGGCCTATCTCTAAGCCAAACTCAGCATATAAATGCATTACCTTCCCCCTAGCATGGGCCATGACTCCTGGGTATGAGCCTCCCATATTACTTCCAAGCACCAACTAGCAATGCAACTAGAAAAAGACCTTGACCAAAAGGGGGAAAGGGTAAAGACAAATGAGTTTATATGGCTTAGAGACTTCAAAGTGAGTCATGAGGTCATTCCAGAGGTTATGCTTATGCATGTCTCAGCAGGATCTCATTGACTGCCACAGTAAATATTGCATCAAATAGCTGGGCTCCTGAGGGCTCTGGAGACATCCAGACACTAGAGGCAGGGCAGACAGCTCAAGACTATGGCACTCTGCCAGTGGGCCCTACTTTGGAATTTATGCTCCCCAGTGTGACAGAGTTGAACTCAGTTGTGGGTTCCCTACACATGGCTCTTATGCCCCTTTTATTTGAACCTATAGTTAGTACTGGAGTTGATAGGTGTATGTTCAAGAGAGTTAAATCTTTGGGCTGTCCATGTGCCAGTTGGGCCCTGAATCTCAACAGATTTGCAACACCTACTCTCCAGTTCATTGGACTCACCCGGACAACTAACAAGGAGAAGATGATGGACAAAGACCATCCCAAGGAACAGAGAGCATCTGCAACTGCAAGCAAGATAGTCCCATCCATCTGCCCCATGGGATCTAAGCCCCCTCTCAATTAGAGGTGGAGTGGACATCACCATCCTAGAATCCTCAGGATTGGGGAATGAACCATGGACTGGAGTAGACTTACTGTTATTCTACTATAGACTTATTGTGATCCTAGCAATGGAAGAACTATTATCATTGATGTGGAGGCAGTGCCACTGGAGGTTCTGAGAGGAAGAAGAGGGAAAAATAGGTGTATGACATTGCAATGACAGATAGAGACCATCATATATCTTATAATAACTAACAAAAATGTACAGGAGAGAATGTAAACTACAATGTAAACTATAACCCACACTTAGTGCTCCAAAATGTGTTCATCAATTGTAACAAATGTACCACATTAATGAAGGATGTTGTTAATGTGGGAAAATGTGGGAGGGCTGGGGAGTGGGGCATATGGTAATCCCCTATATTTTTTATGTAACATTTATGTAATCTAAGTATCTTTAAAAAATAAAGTATATTTAAAAATTAAGTGATGAGACTATCTTTTTAATATTTATAGTGAGTTAGCCTCAGTATTGAACATTGAAAAAGAATAAAATAGAAATTGAGTAAAATTGCAAATAATTAAGAAATGGAACATAATTAAATTGGAAACTCAAGAGTTAAAAGCATGTGTGGTATAAAACATCAGTTTTATAACTTAATTTTCAGGTTAGTTGAATTGAAATCCCTAGATATATTTAAAAATAATATTTAAGTCTTTGCTTGGTTTTGTGCAGATAGATAATGATATTTAACTATATGCATGTATTGCTATTCTTTCCTTGGAGATATGGACAGTGAAATTCTGGAGATTTTACTCCAGAAATGTAATGGGTTTTGAATAATGATTATGTTATTTCTGAGAGTTATCTGCTTTTAGACCTCTATTTTGATGGAAGTTACCTGCAAGAGATGGGAGGCATTTGTAATGCACATTAATTACAGTGTCAGGCATTAGTCCTTATAAATTAGCTCAGGCATTTATACATGCTCTGTACTCATTTACTGCAAGAAAATTCAGTATGTTATATCATATTTTGCCCCATATCCCTAGGGAAATTTCCTGCATTCTCCCAAACTATAAGATTTTCCATTGAAATCAGTATTCTGGGTAGATTTCATTCTAAATACCTTGGGAAATCTCACTAGAAATTGAAAGCATATTGCCATGTGAGATGAGTAAGAAGCTTTCTCATTATTGATCATTTATTTTCATTCATTCTGATAATTATAGCAGTAGCAAGTTTGAATGGTAGGTCAGGTTGCCATTATAAACAGAATGTCTGAATGCTGGCTGCTTTTCTTCTTTTCTTGAGAGAATTGCATACCAATGATTGGAAGTCAGCATGTGCTCAATTGGTACAGGTGTTTATGAAATACATGCCATATTAATGTGAAAAACAAGAGCTACCCCACTTTGGTAAACTTATCTGGCATTTAACTTGTGGGAAGTCATATTTTACAGGGGAAAAAAGCCATCTTGCAGTTATAGCACAAAATAATGATGGAGAATATGGACATTTTACAAGCCTCAATGCTCCTTATGCTATCGATTAGGTGCCTTAATTTTAAGATAGAATATATTCTCTTATAAATTCAATAGATGACAAGCTCCTTAATGATAAGAATTATGTCATATATTTTTGTACACATTGCAGTGCCTGGCACAGTATCTTGTACATAACAAGAACACATATATTTTCTGAATTAAATTGTATTTATAAATAGTTCAGATGGTATATTAAAAAATGTTCCCTAACATGACTTCTTACAATTGCATTTTCAAATGTGAACATTCCTATAGATACACATTAACTAAATGATGGTATCAAATCAGCACCCATTCAAAGAGAGCCTATAGAATTCTAGATACTTTTTACATATTAACTCATTTAACTTTCAAAACAATGGTACGAGGTTGATTTTATCCCTCTTCCCCCAAAGAAAGTGAGGGAAATTAAATAACTTGAGTTTATGTGTGAAATAACAATGTTTACTTTAAAGGGTTTGTGAGGATTAACTGGGACAGATTACAGACCAAACCTTCTGGTGCATGGTTAGCCCTCAGTAATTTAGCTATCATTATTAAGGTTGTGCAGCTAAAATGTAGAATTGGGGTGACCTCTCTCATTCTGGAGGTCAGGCTCTTTTCGTCATTGCATTCCAACTCCCTTGGCCAAAATATATGGTACAAATCATTATACTTCCTATTATGAGCTCCTGAAGGGCAAAGGATGAGACTTTTCCTTTTGTATCATTTTCTAGTACCCTGTACACACAATAATAAATGTTGTTGACAGCTAACTGGCTTGGCGGTGACACTGTTTCTGGTTTGCTATCTATATGAATGATTGGTGGGATGGTTGATTCTGAGAGGAACTCAGAGGAATGTTGTTGCAGTTTGCCTTAAATTTTTTATTAAAAAAGTTTCCCCCCCCCTACTGTGTCACTTGTGTCTTGATTCCCTTGTGCTCGTGTGAAGAGGGACTGTGAGCAGTTAAGAGTATTCAGGCAGAGTTAACATTTTCCAATTAGCTTTACCAGTATTTCCCAATTTCATCCTGAAGTTATTTCTGATGCTTGTGTCCTGAGATTTTTCAGAGTGAGACTTTTGAACTCTAGGGGTAAAAAATGTCTTTGTGTCCTGGAGGTGAGAAATTTTTTTTTTTTACAAAATCACTGAGTCTCATAATCCTGGAGAGCTTTCCTGGAAGGGAGTTTGAGTAAAAAATGAGCTGTCAGTGTCCTTGAGCTTTCTCGCTAGTCACATAATGCTACATCATTTGTCATATGTGGTTGTCTTTCTTCACTTGAAGGTTTTGCTACTGGTGTTGTTTCTCCATATTTGTGCATGTGGAACTCAATAACAAACTCAGGATCAGCAGATCTGCACATGTTTTTGTTTGTTTATTTGTTCACGTAACTGTCTGTACATCAGTAAATGACCACTACATTGTTTGAAAGTATAACTGCCCTGTGTGACTCAGTTTTGTTCCTTCATGATTTGTTGATTTAAATTGAAGTCTACCAACTTCTGTTTTTCCTTGTTGTGGTTATTATCCAATTATTGCAGTTGATGTTTTACTGCCACATCTATGTGAGGGTGTGATCATAATGCAATTCTCTTGCAATAAATATTCTATTTTGCTTCTCTATATAGTAATCTCTTAAATTTCAGTATCACATCATGAGGGCAAGAACTGTATCTATTCCATCTACCACAAATTGCCAGTGTCTGGTACATTGTACATTGTAGGAAATAAATATTTATAGATTAAACAGATGGTCTTCTTCATCATTTAAAAATTATTTACTGAGATATTCTTCTGTATAGGGGACCAGCGAGATCAGGAGTTCCTACTCTTATCCTGTGACTATCTCTTTAAAACTGAATTGTGGTGAAATCAACCAAATAATATATTTTTCTTCAATTTATTCACCAAATATTTATTGAATACCTGCTATGTTTTAGGTGCTGACTATATAATGGTGAAAAAATATACATGGTGCTTGAACTCTTGGAGACAGACCTAGTGGAGAAGACATGCTGTGAAAAAGTGAACACACAAATGATATATTAGTTATAAATTATGAGAATGGAAATTACAGGATGCTACCAGAAAGATCAATGATAAGGTGCACCGCTTTAAATTGAGGGAATTGGAGACAACTATTTTTTAAGTGTGTGAAGAGCTGTGTTCTTATGTAGAAAAGGAAGAGGGCTTATTTGAAACACTTGAAGGAGTATGAGGACAGAAATTCTTAGAAGACAGATTTTGGCTGATTATGGAGGAATTTGTTGATAGAGCTCTTCAAAGATGAAATGCATGGCCTTTTTCAGGGAAGTAGTGTCTGTCTTCTCACTGGAGCAATTTGGGTATAGCTTTGTGGAGATACTGGACTCAAGCATTGACAAGTTGGTTTCCAAACCTGGCTGATCATCAGAATCACCAGTTTATATGGAAAGGTCCAGCCCCAAATTTAGTATATAATAGTTCTGCTTAATAAGTGCTAGTTGAATCTGACTTTGAGTCACTTTATGGTATGAAACATGGAGCCAACATGAAAAGTATCTGGAACCTGAAAATTCTTTAAATTTTTTTCTCATTCACAATCACAAAATTAATTACTCAGCAGCATTGATTAATAATATACAGTCTGATTGGGTCTGAATGTTGGTATCTTGCCCCCAAGTTTGGCCCCTAATGTGCTAACTGTACATCGTAGCCTTGAGGATATGGCTTTCTAATTCCTTGTCTTTGGGTGCCTAAAGTATAGAAGGAACGTTTGGATGCCAGTAGGACCTTTTGTCTTAATGTGTGTTTATATAACCCAGTGGAGTAATATATGTTTTAAAAATTTTGTTAATTTGTTTTACATTAGCTCACTAAAATATCAGTCAAGAATCAGATATCAATTTTTTAAGGAGCATTTACTGTGTCCCAGACACTATTCATGAAAAGTGGATCCAAGATTGCTATTTTCTACTCTGCCTGTGGTGATGAGACCAATTGTGACTGCTCTGGCAGACAGAACCTGTTGCCATTGTATCAATTATTGTAAAAGTGTAATGGTATTTTGGTTTTTGATTATGCTGTATTTGAAGGTGTCTTTACAGTATTGCTTAACTTACAATTAATTTGTCATATTTACATGTTGAATCTGTAACCAATCAAGTTTTGAAGATTGAATAGTAGAGCAAATAAGATATGTTATTAAATGGAACAGCCTGGCTTCAACACCTTCCATTGAAAAGCAGTTTCACATTATTGCAGTTCATTAAGTGAACCTGTACAACTTACAACACAGTTCATTACTCACATAGTTGTATTAGGCCAACCATAAGGGTGATTTTTATAATAGAATAAGTCCACCATGCTGTGTGAATATAATGGGTGTGGTGTTAAACATTTGGGTATAGTGTTGTCCAAGCAGTTAGATATTGAAATTTTAGACTTATTAGTAACTTAATCTCACTTGGTACCCATTCGTAACAGGAAGTCTTCTTTCTTTTTTGTGTGTTTATTAACACCTTTACTTAAAAATATGTAAGTCAGGAAGATTGTGTTTTACTTGATCCTGCATTAATTAAAATATTATGTGCTATGATTAGAGATTTGTGAGTAGGTAGTAGCAGGCATTGATTTCTGTTGTGCTGTCCTTATGGTAAATACCACAAATTTATAAGCTACAAAACTTAAATTTATATCGCCTATATCCATGTAGTAAAATTCTACCTCATTTATAGTCTGATAACCTAATCTTTCTCAAGCAGCCTATCCTACTGAATTTACTGTTTTTGTTTTTTTCTGTCCATGAAGTGCAAATGCTCAGTAATAGGCTAAATTCACACGATAGCATGTGCAGATAATCTAAATGCTCCCCTTGTGAACATGAATGCCTCTTGGGCAAGGAATTAATTTCCAGCATTTTAATAAGGAGAGTGTGTAAGTGTGTGTTGAGGCTTTGAACTCTTATTAACCGGGCAAATTTCAGGGCAATGTGTGTCTACAGCACGAATGCACTTACATTATTTTCTGCAAACTACATTTCCTTCCAGTATTTACATGTAAGTGACTTTTTTTTTCAACCTTGCAATAGTCAAGAAAAGAGGATTTTAATTTTTCTCTTCTGGGTGCATTATAATGTAGACTAGTCAATAGTATCATAGGATCAGAAACATACTGATTCTATTTGTTATTGGTAAGGTTAAATTTCCAGAGACATATTTTAGGTTGGATTGCTATTTTGCCTTAAATTTCTGGATATTTGGTCCTGTAGAGTACTTTTAGGAATAAGACAAAGAAGGGGTAAGGTGGAAAAGCCCTGTAGAATATTTTTCTGTGTTTGTGCTGTGATAAAATTAAGTATGAATTGTTAGGAGTGGAAATTTGAATGTACTTATAAAAATGAGAAATGTATTCTTTTTGATGCTAGGCACCTTTGTGCCATCATAAAGCATCTACAGAAGTTAAAAGCCAATAACAACACTCTATAATAAACCAACAGTCTGTTTTGTTGGGAATGCTGACATGAGTGAAATGTATGCCTCCCACTGCTTTCAATATGGTACATTCATCTAAAACGAAATAAAAGTAATACAAATAAGAGTTTTGTTGTAGACAGAATGTTTTGTTTTCTATATTTGCCTTTGAAGTAGTATAGACTTACCAACTTTTAATAATGTGACAGTCAGCTAATTAATATTTATTGATGCTTTTCAATGCACTGATGTGTATTAGGTAGTCTGGGGTTCTTATCACCATCAAATTACTTTTATTTAGTGTCTACAGGTTATAACTGAAAATTCACATCTTAGAAACTCTACATTCTAGCTGTAAAGCTGGACATGCACTATGAAATAAAAACACTTGAAAAGTATACACAAACAATTGTAACTTTACCTAAGATGAACATTCTCATAGAATCTCTCATAGTGACTATGATTTATTTAGCACCCATGAGCTGAGAGTGCCCCCAATCATTTTACAGATTGTGGTAGTTGGTATCAACCATTTTCCAGATGTGGGAAACTTAAGTTTACATAAGACTTGGTGGAGTTGCTGGGGTTTTAACTATGGTCTACTTCATCCAAGCCCAAGAGCTCGTTGGCTAACTTATACTATAGTTTCAAGTTAGTCTTTGTGTATAGATGTTCTGAATGATGAGAAAATAAATTATGATAGGACAATATAAAGATTAATGGAGAATGGTTTGTTTCTTAGACACATCTAAGTATGTTATAGTGAGGCTACTTCAATAACTCATTTTCCTTTGTGTTTTTATGGCACTAGAGGTGCTATTTGGGTGTGGTTTCAAAGTACTAACACATATACTACTTTGTCACTAAGGTATTCACATCTGTGTTTGAAGAGGGAAAGGGAATATAAGTTTATTTAATATGGTCAGAGAAATTAATATAATGGGAAGACCATGAACTGGGGGCTAGCAGGTCAGAGTTCAAATCAAAGATGTTCTCAGTCTTTGAACTTGTATATGTAACAAAGTTTTCAGAATAGAGGATTCCTCATCTATAAAACCAAGAATATAATTCTTACTGTTGTTACTTTCTGGGGGTGAGATGAATGGATTGAATGAATGAATTGTGTCCTTTCTGATGGCTTAGTCATTTGAAAGAATGTCAGACTTAAACATGATTGTACCTTTTATATCTGAAAAAGCCAAATGAAGCCTCTGAATTGTTTCATGTCTAATGCTCCATCTCTTTCTGACTTTTCTTTGATTGCTTTTCATGGTGGTAACGTCATTTCCCCCAAATGAGAAGGTCTCTCTGCCATGTTTTAGCTTCTGTCACCGCAAGGGGCTGGCATTACCTATAATTATTCTGGTCTTAGCAGCTCTTAGTTCCTGGCACCTAGTGGCACCAATAAATGCTTACTAAATAAATGAATGAAGAAATACATCTAAGGAGCCTGTGGTTTATCCCCAACTTTCTGATAACTCTTTAAGAAGGATGGATCCAAAGGAACATGATGAAATGGGTGGTGAGAGAGGAGGTGGAAGGAGACCTGCATCACCTTTTGGTCTTATGATATTCTCAAAATTCATATAATTGATTTGTTTATAATTCATTCCTTTGAAAAGAGTTATGAAGACCTGATATTATGCATTCAATATGATTTTTAGACATATGAAAAGATACTGAAGACCCATGGCATTGCCCACTTTTTTAAAGGCTTGATTACATGTGCTACAGGATTTCCACTTGTGTCATATATACTTGTGTGGAAGATTTTCATTGAGAAGCATGATTAAATAACACAAATTTATGGTTGGAAAAGTTGATCATTGAGAAGATCCAAATATGATTGCAACAACAGTGCTCTTTCTAACAATTTCTGTCACTGGATTTTTCTCTATTCGACACCACAATTTTCTTTCTAAGGTCAGTTCTCTCATCATGTGCAATATGGGATCTAAAATGTTGGCAATAAAATGGATAGTGTCAGTAATTTTTCAAAACACCAAATGACTGCAATCATTTTTCTTGTGTGTAATCCTGATGTGTTTAGGCACACGGCAATGCCAGAAAACCAGCTAGAAATATTTGGACGTGTTAACAAATTCGTTATTTTTCTAATTTCCCTGTGATTACAAGCATATAAAAATATGTTTTTCTAAAAGTTGGGTTTTTATAGCAGCAGAATTTTTAATAGGTTATACTATTTCTATAAGATGAATTTTTAAATCAGACTTAGAAGATCTTATGGTGTGTGATGGTGTGCTAAAATATTTCTGTTTTAGCAGTGTGATAATAAAATAAACCAGGTACTAGCATATGCTGACACATTTAAAATTCATGTTTTTCATAAGTTACTGCTTTTCTTTTTTAATTTTTGAGACACATTATTCTATTGTAAGCTTAAGCTAAAAAGACTAGAAACTTCTGACTGTGAGATATTAACATTTAACCATTTCCAGGAATGTGTCATTTTTAGAGCTTATTTTTGTTTGCTGTGTTTTACTTTTCTTAAAATATCTTATCAAAAGGAAAAATATTTTACATAGTAGGGCCCTGAATTATTTAAACATCTGATCAGCCTATTTTCATGATATTTCCAAAATTCATCTACTTGATTTGTGTACAATTAAGTCCATTGCAAAAAGTTGTGAAGAGGGAGCTGATGTGGCTCAAGTGGTTGAGCACCTGCTTCACACATGGGAGGTCCCACGTTTGGTCACCGGTGCCTCCTCAAAGAAAAAACAAACAGCAAGCAAACAAATGAAAAAGCCAGCTCAGGGGAGCAGTGTGGCTCAGTGGTTGAGTGCCGGCTTCCCACATGGGAGGTGCTGGGTTCAATCCTCGGCCCCAGTAGCTAAAAAAAAAAAAAAAAAAAAAAAAAATTATGAAGAGTTCTTCCAAGTGCTGTCAGCAGTCAAGAGGAAGAGGATAGGTCAGTTTTACACAAGAAGAACTTTCTTCATAGGATCACAGGATGGGCCGTAGGTATCATTAGACTAATCTCCCCTACAAAGTAGAATGATTCCTGTAGTATCCCTGATAAGTTCATTTATTTATTCACTCAACAAATATGAATTTGATTGCCTACTATGAACCGGGGACTCTTCAGATCAGTGTGACTAGAACATTGGACCTAATAAGTAAAGTCCCATCCTTTCAGAGCTTGTATCCTTGTGGATGATACAGACTAAAAACAAAACAAATTCACTGTAGTAACAGGAAGCAATGCATGCTATAAAGAAAAACAAGGTAAAGAGATATGGTGGTAATGCTAGTATTTTATATAGGATGACCAGGTCTATTTGATGTGGTGACACTGGTCCAGAGGCCTAAATGAACTTCAGAAACAAGTTGTGTGGCTATTTGTGTAAAGGAACATGACAATCATGGGGGGTCAGCCAGTGCAAAGGCCCCAGAGGATGGTGCACCTCACATGCTCTAGGAATTGCAAGGGGTCAAGTGTGGCTGGAGTGGAGTGAGGAAGTGGGGGAATGGGAGGAGAGGAGCTCGGCAACAGATTACACGGGACAGGTCACCATCACACTCCCCAGAGTTTCCTTCAATGTCTACCATGATTCATGGGTAAGAACTGTTTTTTTTTTTTTTTTTTTTTTTTTTTTGTTAGGCCAGTTAAAAGAATTTATTGGGAAATGGGGATAAAAATAGAACTTGCTGAGAAATGGGAGAGAAGGATGGATATACACACCGAGATTTGGTGCAGGCTCCTCTAGGCTAAGAGACTGAGCTCTGGCTTATGTGGGCATCTTTTAAACCATTAATTATTCCTCCCCTTGCTAATGTAAAGGGGAGGGGCCCCAGCTGTTATTGGCTACCCCACCAATGGTGGGGCCAATGGTGAGGACTGTTTGGAATATCTGAGGCCAAGAGCAAGTTCCAGAAAAAGTTAACTTGGACGTGAACCCTCTGAGGGGGGAGTTGAGGCAGTTAAATACAGGGAAATGAGGAAATGAGGAGCCACAATGTGGCCAACAGATAACATGGCCAACAGACAACATGGTGGTGAGACCCCACATTGACACTGACCTTGAGGTCCCAGTTAAGAACTGTTTTTCAACACACCATAATAAGGAATATCCACAAAACAACCCTATGGGAGAATACTATCTAAGTTTATAGCTGAGGGTTTAAGTAGTGTACCCAGGTCCATGACATTCTTGTAGTGATCATATATGGTAAACTAGGGATCCATCTCTTTTTGCCTTGTAAGCAGATATTAAAATAGTTGATGGGTATTTACTGTGGAATAGTGATAGAAAATGGTGGGGTGAAGATATGTTGTTACTGAATTTGGTGACTTCCATTTAAATGACATGACATGTCAGTCTTGAAATCAATATTTTGCAATTGATAAGCAATTGACAGTTTGTTTGGTTAAAATATGGTGAAAACCTGGGATGGCTCCATCTATCTGAGAATGATGTCCTTTTCTCTTCCTAGCTCTAGGCTCTGCTAGACTTCAGTTAGTAGTAAAGCAAACATAAAATGCTGAAATAAATATAAATCCTATCACTAACTTTTAGTTTCTATACCTTATACATCTATTTATTCTCAATTTTAAGTTCCTGTATTACAACGTGATGGTTATTTCTAAAATCAACTATAGGTAGCCTAATATATTTCAGATCTTTAGATAATTACAGATAGTCACACGAATTCACAGTAAGGCTTTGGTTTAAAAACATTTTTCCTTTTTTTACCAGCAGAGGGCACACTTCACTACCCTGTTTGCCTTTCTCAACAAAAAACAGTGATGAAGTGGGAAAAAAAAACAACAAAAAAACAAAACCTTTCAAACATGATAAACTTGTAAATCCTGTGTACATGGTTTACAAAATGAAAATGTTATCAAACTGAGAAGAATTTAGGATCTAGTCAGTTCTCTTAGCCTAGATTCTAAGCCAGCTCCAAATCATCCAAGAGAGATTAAAAGTTTTTATAAGTTGAGAAGAAACATATACAATTAATCTTTGCTATAGGTTTTATTAGTAGTCAAAAAGAGAAAACTGTTTTTATTTTGTTTAATAAAGATTGATATGTAAATAATGAATTGCACATTTTAAGAAATAGATGATTTGTGAGTAGATTGTTCAAGATATTCACTTTGGGGAAGCGGCTGTGGCTCAATCAGTAGGGCTCCCGTTTGCCATGTGGGAGGCCCCGGGTTCGGTTCCCGGGGCCTCCTGGTGAGGGCAAGCCCTCCCACAGGGCGTGGTTAGCTGACCCAGAGAGCACAAGCAGCAAGGGGGGGATAAATGAATAAATAAATAAAATCTTTAAAAAAAAAAAGATATTCACTTTGCAGTTGCTTATTTTTTTGACATTATTTTTCACTGGCAGATGTGTGTATCATCAGAAAGAGCACTGGACTTTACTTGGGCCCCTTACTATCTGTTCAAGTTAGAGCGAATTGACCTGTTTACACCTCTCGTTGCTTATTTCTAAAATTCATATAATAACACCTGCCTGAGTTATTTGTGTGAATTAATGGAAGGAGAGCAGGATGCCAGAGAGGAGACCTGCATTCTAGTCTAGCTCTGTGGCCTTATGTAAGACAATGACCATCTCTGGGCCTCATTTTCCTGCTCTCAATATGAACAGCTTGAACTAGATTTTTTATAATTTAGATGGTATGTGGTCCCTGCCAGCTCTTGCATGTTAAAATGGCTAGTAAACTGAAAAGTGCTATATGAATGAATGATAAAGCATCCATTTCCCTACATCTAAAAGTTGTTATATTTTATGTGAATTTCTAGGAATAGATCTGTATTCTGAAGCTATAGCCATCTGTGTTTAATGTCTGATTAGAAAGAGGGAAAAAGCAAGGGTAAAGTGTAGACAATATGAACAAAACTAGAGCCATTAAAAGACAGCCAGTAAAAGAGCATCAAGGAAGTGCATCAAGGAAAGAGTCAGACATAAAATAGTAACAGTTATTTCATAGTGCCTTTTTTTCCAGATTGAAAGCAATACCTAAGTTATAAATTCACAACTTATGAATTTATTCATTTACTCAGTTATTGATTCACTAATTGAACAGATATCCTGCTCATCCTGCTCATCTAAAAGGCAATTTGCACACTATCGCCTTCCCCTCAAGACACTGAGACACCTATTTATTTTCCCTCTTTCTGCAGGTCTGAGCAGAGACTACACACTCCCTCCTCTTTTACAATACAGTTATTTTCAGCTCAAGTAATTTTTCTCCTTTTAAACACCTTTTTACTTCCTCCCTCTTCCAGCTGTTGCCTAGCAATATCAGAAACACTTGCTCTCCTTCACCCTAACTAGCTCTCTTTTTATTTCATTTAGGTGAGTTGAAAAGAACCTAACCACAGACTAGAAATATTAGAGCAGTACTGGTGATCCACTTGTAGCAGGGATAAGGAATACAATGATTTCAAGTGAAAATAGACCTCACAAAGACTCCACTTCTATTGACCTTGTAAGGCCTTGAAGTCCCCTTCAGAAATGGCACAAACATTTCCATGTTTCTTCTCCCTGTCTTTAGTTAGGTATGTAATATCCCTAAGTGCTGGTATTCAAGATAAAATAATACTTTTATTACTTGTTTTGCATTTGTTTCATTAATTAATATTGTGATGGTATTAATCACTGTTATCCATTTACAGTATAAGGTGCTTTAGATAACTGTAGCTTAGATTTGCTTTTGTAGACTAACTTGTGTATCTACAAATAGGATCTTTTTTCCCTTTGGGAAAAAATGTAGAAATCAACTTTTGGACTTCTTATTGAAAGATGGCAAATAAGGAATCTGAAATTTTTTGTTTTAACTATAAGTCTGGTTGCTGGTCCTGGTTATTAAAGTCCAGCTTGTCACATATAGAAGCATATTTATATATTAATTTATTTAAAAGATATTTTTGTGTTCCTTCTATGTACTAGGCATTGTTTTAGAAACTTGGGGTATGTAAGTGAACAAGACAGATCAAGATCTTTGTCCCTTGTGGAGTCTAAATTCTCATGAGAGTGGGGCAAGGGAGAGACAATGACATGGTAAACAAATCATATACTGGAGTAGATGGTTAAAAGTGCAATGGTAAAAAGAAAACAGAGCAGGGTCTGGAGGATTGGAGTGCTAGGCTGGGGGTGGGTGGGTTACAATTTTAGATAGTTTCAGGGTATGCTTCATTCAGAAGTTGGGATTTGAGCAAAACTTGAAGAAAGCTAAGAAATAAATCATGGGGCTACCTAGTGTAAGACCATTTTAGGTAGAGGAAACACCTAAAGTGGAAGTATATTTGGTAGGTTTGAGAAACAGTGAGGGGACAAGTGTAGCTGGTATGGAGTGAGTGAGCAGAGGAATAGTGGGGAGAGGGAGGGACCCGGAGATAAAGGAACCATGTTCTAGCTGACCTTGTAAGGAATTGCTTAGAATTGGGCTTTTCCTGTGAGTGAAAGGGGAATACACTGGACAGTGGTGAGTAGAGGAATGACATGATTTGATTTAGGCTTTTAAAGGATCCTTCTTGCTGCTGTGTTGAGAATAGACTGAAGATGGATAAGGATACAAATGGGGGGGACCTGATGGAAGAATATTGTAATAATTCGAGGAGAGAGATGGTATTGAGAGGTGAAGGGAATCAAGGATATATGCAAGGGAATGGTTATAATGATTGACTTGGAATTTAAGCAGGATAAGGAAGGTTGGGAGGATGTCAGAGAGAAGGACAGTGAAAAATTAGTGGGATCAATGCTCTAGAATTCTCTGTGGGGGTTAAGCATTGTTGGAATAAATTGAGGTATGAGAGGAATGAGCTTGCATCCAGGAAGGGATGGTCAGGGGGTGGGCATGAGATTAAATTTTGGAGGATTTGTAGGTAATAACAAGGTTTAGAGAATGACCTTGAGAGTGAGTGGCTAGAATTGATGTAGGACAAGGTTCTTAGAGGGGAGAAAGTCAGAAAGAGGTCAGGGTGTTAGGACTACTACAGATGTGTGAATTGAAATGGTCAAGAATTAAGATAGTTATGTTTTAGAAAGTCATAGGGAGCCAGGAGCAATAAGTGGGGATGACTTGAGGATCAGTAGATGGCATCAACAATAGGGGTTAGGGAATCATATACTCTAATGGGATGAGATTCAAAGCTAGGAGAGAGGCTGAATAGTTAGGAAGCTGCAATTAGGAGCAGGGAGGACACCTATCCCACTTCCAGGCCCAGTTATACAAAAGTTGTGAGAGAAAAAGGAGCCAACTCTTGAAAGGGATGCAAGGAAAGCAGTGTGCTCAGGAAAGAACCAGGATTTCTGTTAGTGATTTGATGGTTACAAGAGGGTACTTCCTCACTGAAAGGAGAAACCAAGTGACTCACAGAAAACTTCCCTTTTTTATCCCAGAGATTTGCATCTTCAAATATTTATTGAATATCTGTAATATACAAGGTACCATAGCCTAGGTTCTATGCACACCCAATGGAGCATAAACAAGATTTAATTTCAGTGACCTGCCCTACCTTATTAACACCATTCTCCCTGACGAGTTCTCTGCCATGGGACAAGCCATGTGGTTCTACAGACAAGGGAAGGCTTAGAGGGATGGGGTCCTCTGGAATGGTGGTAAAACCATATGGCTTTTATTTTGCTGGTAACATTGTACTGTTCATACCACTATGGGATCTTTTTATTCCAAGTTTTATTTATATTAAAACCTCTCTACAACATCATCATTTAAAAGAAGCCAACTATAGTTCCCTGTAGTTTCTTCAGATTTTGATCCATATGTTTACATAGTTTTTAATTAGTTGTAATCATAATGTATTTTTGGTATACTTGTTACATACAATGTGCAACACTTTGATTTGCCTAGGAGATAAAAGAGTTCAGCCCAACACATCTGTTTTATGGATGAAGGAGCACGGAGAAGGATTCTCTATGGAGCTCTAGTGATAAGTATGGAGTTGAGCACCAGGCAGGCTTTTAGTAAGTGTTTGCTGAGTGGCTGATTCACAGTGATGTATGAACAAAGGGCCTGTTCTTCATTGTTAAGTCATAAAACCTTGAGGATGGAGTCAAATCCATATCTCTTCTCCACACTTCAACTAGTTATGAGTTCCTTTGCAAGCCATTTAAGCTCTCTGACCTTAAGCTTCTACATCTAGGAAGTGCAGATACTAATAATATCTGATGAATCTTCTCAGTTGGGTTTTTATGAGGTTAAATTAAGGTAATATAAAATGAAAGCCATTGTTTATGACAAAGTCATTTGATTGTATGAGTGTGCTAAGGCACAGATCAGATGGGAATGTCTGGGAAGATTTCCTTAAAAGGAGAGTCTTGGGGTCACTTTTGACAAAGGGGTATGCTTTGGTTGAATCTTATTTTGAATTTGTCATTTAGTCAAGTTGGAGGAAAAAAACCTAAAATTAAATAGAATCGTTTCCTCTCAGATTAAGATCCTTTCATGGCAAGGGCATTTTTCAGTCTTAAATGAAAGCTCTAGAATAAGAAGTATGGAAGCCTAGCTTTTAAAAGTAGATCTTGTTCATACAGCTGAATAAAAACCCAGCTTCTCTGGCACAGTGCCCTGGTATTATTACGGAGCATGTTAGCATTTGAATGCGACGACTAGAAGAAAATCCTCAGGATATGAGAGACTGCTTATGATATGGACGGTGATTCTCTCACACTTCCAGGTGAGATGTTTGGCAGGATTAGAATATGTCACTTGTACCTTCCCCGGTGTTGGTAGAATTGGGTGTTGAGGAGATATGTGTGAGAGCCCCTCCCTCATTTTTCTTCAATTACATTCCAGGTGCTGTGTTTTTTCTTTTTTCTTTTTAAATTAAGCTACCATCTATAGAGTACAATAGGAGGTGGTATGTACAAGGTTAAGCACAGAGCCACACTGCCTGGTTTGAATCCAGGCTTCCATCTGTGAGGCTGTGGTCAAGATATTTAACTTCTCAGTGCCTCAGTTCCCCCATCTGGAAAAGAATAGTGATAATAGTAAACACCTAATAGCTGTAAGTATTAAATACTTTTATATATGTAAAGCACTTACAGCAGTGTTTAGCATATAGTAAGTACTATATAAGTTTTGGCACTAATACCTGGAGTTTTTGTCAAAGATGAAAAAAGATACCTAGGTGGCTAATAAAAAGTATTGTTTGCATTTTTACCTCAAGGTTCAATCTTTGTAAGAGTGTAAAGATGTGTAAAGATGGGGGTGAGGGGAGGAGATGAGATTAATGAACAAGCAAAGGGTGCTCTTTAAAATAAAGTTTTCTAGAAATATTTTAAAAATAGTATTCCATATTACAATTATTTTTTAAAAATCTGTGAATCTGAAATCTCATAGTTTTTGGTGAAACCTGAGATTCCCCTCATTCTGATATCTTGAATGACAGGACTGGCAACTGTATTTTTAAGAAAAAGTTCCACTTTCCTTTCTCTTGTGTTGGCTTATTCCTTGGGCTATAGTTTTCAAGTTCAAGCATTTACCAATTATCTTTTAATTTTTTAATCCCTAGAACAGTGAGTCTAGGATTTCATCCCTTCCTATCTTGTATAATTTACATCTGATCTATGATTTCCTGTAAATTGTGACTGAGTGGGCCGATTTAAGTTCTCTTCTTAAAATGGTGCTTAAAAATATGACTTTTTCTTTATAAACAGTACAAACACTATGTACTATCCAAGAACACTTTTACACTTTCTTATTTAAAAATTCATTTAAAATTACCTTAAATAAATGTGAACAGCTTTTTGTCAAAATGTTCATTTGTAAGAAAAACAATATTGAAGCAGAACTTAACACATTTGCTTTTCTTTTAGATGCCTAAGTCATCTGAAGGTTTTCTCCCTTCTGCCTTTATTACCTGAGTTTTATCCACTGTCACACCTTGCCGGGACCACTGTTTAAAGTTTCTTCACTGGTCTCCCTGCTTCCACTCCTGTCTTCCCACAGTGAATTCACCACACAGTAGCTAGAATGATATAGAAATGTAAATTCAGTCATGTTACGCTCCTTTTCAAAACTCTCCAATTGCTTTCTCTTGATTTCAGAATAAAACCTAACTTCCATACCTTGGCCTCTAAGAGGTATCCTGTTTCTCCTACTCCTCTCCTCCATGCTCATTCAACTCTAGTTATACTGACTTCTTGCTCTTTCTTGAACATACCAAGCTCATCCCTAACTGTGGGCTTTAGGCCTTGCTAGTCCCTTTACCTGGGATGATATCCCCCAAATACTCATATGACTCACTCCTTCACTTCAGATCTCTGCTCATATATCACTTTTCAGAGATTCCTTTGCTAATTACAACCTCTCCCCATCACTTACTTTACTCTTTTAATATTTTTTTTTATTATAGCACTCATCACCACCTGGCATATTATATAGTTGTTTGTTTATTGTTTGTTTTTTTCACATATGTAATCTCCAATGAATGTGGATTTTACTTTGTCCACTGCTGAATTTCTAGTACTTAGAAGAAGAGAGCCTGGCTTAGAGTGGACGATCAATATTAGAAGAATGAATGAATGAACAAGCTTGGCAGGTGTGTGGCCTTAAGCAGAATTTATGGCCATCCTAATATGATTGATATTATGCTTTGCTTTGGATTCAGAGTATTTGGTTCCTCTTGGAAAGGTGATGGGAATAGAGAAATAGTTTGTGATTGCCTGGGACTGAAACCTCCCTCCCCCCAAACGGAGCCTGAGGCAAGGGATTGTACCCAGATAGTTTATTTTGGGAAATTATCCTAGGGTACAGGTGCTGAGCACTTGGAGGAGTGAATGAGGAGAGAAGTGAAAGCCAATCCTAGGGTGCATTTTTGAGCTGTTTAGTGGACAACTGTGACAATCTCACTGGGCAACTTTGAGAAGTGGTATACAGTGCACCTAAGAATTGTGCACCTGAGACACAGAGGAGTGGATTATTTATCCATTGGCTCCTGCATGGCCAGTGGTTGCACCAGGAGTTGCTCACCTCTGCTTACTCTGGCTCTGCACATGAGTTGGAATGGCTGAGCAGTTCTGCAATGTTTCAATGACTGCAATGGAAGCCGCAGGTAGAAAGCTGAGGTGACTGACTGTTAGGTTTTATATGCACACAGTTGTTTGCTCAGCCCCAGTTTGAGTGAAAAGGGTTGGGGGAAGATGGGAGCTGGGTCACAAGAGTTTTCTGATGCAGGAATCATCACTGCTTTCCTCCTTATCATCTTAATCTGAATTAAATTGGTCCTTTGAGGCAGGGCTCAGACATTTTCATTTTTATTACCTCCAATGCCTTGCATGGTATATATCAGGCATTGAATAAATACTTATTTACCATTTGACTAACCTATAAGCAGTATTACACACACACACACACACACATATATATTAGAGAAGTTATGGGTTTATAGGCCAATCATGCATAAAATACAGGATTCCCACACCCCACCCCACCACCAACACCTTGCATTAGTGTGGAACATTTATTACAATTGATGATAGCACTTTTTTGTAATTGTACTAAGTTTTAACAGTATTTACCTTTGTTACAATTGATGAAAAATTATTAAAATATTACTATTTATTATTGTTCACAGTTTACATTAAAAAATGATCAGATGCATTTTTTTCTACATACCACCATTATTAATATATTGTATTAGTGTCATGTCTTTGTTATAATTCATGAAAGAACATTCTTATACTTGTACTATAAACTATCATCTGCAATAGTGTTCACTGTGTTATACAGTCCTGTTTTATATTTTAATTTTTATTCTAGTAACATATGTGACCTGAAGTTTCCACTTTTAACCACATTCACCTTTATAAGTCAGTGCTGTTAATTATATTTATAATAATGTGCTACCAGCACCACCCATTTCCAAACCTTAACAATCAAGCTAAATAGAAATTCTCTTCAAATTAAACATCAATTCTCCATTCTCTAACCCCAATCTATCTCATGGTAACCTGTATTCTAAACTCTATGATTTTGCTATTATAATTAGTTCATATTGATGAGATCATACAATAATTGTACTTTTCTTCAAAGTTCATCCATGTTGTTGCATACATCAGGACTTCATTCCTTTTTATGGCTGAATAATATTCCATTGTATGTATATACACTTTGTTTATCCACTCATCGGTTGATAGGCACTTGGATTGCTTCCATCTTTTGGAAATTGTGAACAATGCTGCTACACACATGGTGTGCAAATGTCTGAGTCCCTGCTTTCAATTCTTCTGAGTATGTAACAGTAGTATTGCTGGGTCATATGGTGATTCTATACTTAGTTTCCTGAAGAACTGCCAAACTGTCTTCCACAGTGGCTGCACCATTTTACATTGCTACCAGCAATGAATGAGAGTTCCTATTTCTCTACATCCTCTCCAACACTTGTAGTTTTCTATGTTTTTTAGTAGTAGCCATTCTAGAGGCTGTGAAATGATATCTCTGTGGTTTTGATTTGCAGTTCCCTAATAGCTAGTGAGATTGAGCATCTTGTCATGTGCTTTTTAGCCATTTGTGTATCCTTTTTGGAGAAATATCTATTAAAGCCTTTTGCCCATTTTTAAATTGGGTTGTTTGTCTTTTCATTGGTGAGTTGCAGTATGTCTTTATTCTGTGTATTAACTCTTATTGGATATGTGGTTTCCAAATATTTTCTCCCACTGAGTAGTCCTGGTTCTTATATTTACGTCTGATCCATTTTGAATTAATTTTTGTATATGGTGTGAGATAGGGGTCTTCTTTCATTCTTTTGCATATGAATATCCAATTCTCCCAGCACAATTTGTTGAAGAGACTATTCTTTCCCAATTGAATGGTCTTTGTCCCATTGTCAAAAATCGGTTGGTCATAAATGTTAGGGTTGATTTTTGAGCTCTCAATTATATTCCAATGATCTATATATTTGTCCTTATGGCAGTGCCATGCTGTTTTGATTACTGTAGCTTTGTAATAAGTTTCAGAATCAGGAAATGTGAGTACTCCAACTTTGTTCTTCTTTTTCAAGATGGCTTTGGCTATTTGGGGCCCCTTACCATTCCATATAAATTTGATGACTGGCTTTTTCATTTCTGCAAAGAAGGCTGTTGGAATTTTGATTGGGATTGCGATGAATCTGTAAATCATTTTGGGTAGAATTGACATCTTAATGATATGTAGTCTTCCAATCCATGAACAAAGAATGTCCTTCCATTTATATAGGTCTTCTTTGATTTATTTTAACAATGTTTTGCAATTTTCTGTGTACAGTCCTTTACATTATTGGTTAAATTTATTCCTAGATATTTGATTCTTCTAGTTGCTAAAGTAAATGGAGATTTTTCTTGATTTCCTCATCAGATTGCTCATTACCAGTGTATAGAAACACTAATGATTTTTTGCATGTTGGTCTTGTACCCTGCCACTTTGCTGAATTTGTTTATTAGCCCTATTTTCTTTGATGTGAATTGTTCAGGACTTTCTGGATATAGAATCATGCTGTCTGCAATTAGGGAAAGTTTTACTTTTTCCTTTCCAATTTGGATGCCTTTTATTTCTTTTACTTGTCTAAATGCTCTGGCTAGAACTTCCAGTACAATGTTCAATAACAGTGCTGAAGTGGGCATCTTGTCTTGTTCCAGATTTTAGAGGAAAATCTTTCAGTCTTTCACCATTCAGTTTGATGTTTGTTATAGGTTTTTCATATATGCTGTGATAGTTTGAGACTTTTGTCAACCCCAGAAAATTGTCTTCTTAAATTAATGCATTCCTGTGGGAATGAGACCCTCCTTTCTTACAGCAGTTTAGTTTAACCCCCGCTTGTTTGTTTGTTTCTTCTCCATTAGGTATTCTGCCCTGGGGAGCCAGATAGGCTCAATCCAGAAAGATGGGTCACTGAAAATCCATTTTGTATTTAGGTGGTCTCATCAACGGAAACTGGTTTGAGTGAGTGCAGCACTGTCTAGCAGTTTTACCACGATCTCTCTCCCTTCTTTTTCTCTCCTTGGGGCCCTTTTGTATGCAGCACTCATCAGTGGCTTGTGTTCTTCCCTAGGTTTCCTGGACTTGGGTCCCTGTGCCTGGATATTGGTGATGTTCCAAGTGGGAGGGATTTGAGCCTCTGTCTCTGAGCAACTCCCCACGCTGCAGGGGACTGAGTGAGGGAGAAGGAGTGGACTGGCAGGTCTGGGGTAGAAGTTTCCTACCTGATATTTTTCTCTTTCTTCGATACAGCATTTGTGGAGTCCTCCTCCAGGCCCTACCATCCTCCAGAGTTCTAAGCAAGTGGGAATTGTCCTTTTAGTCACTGAATCTCTGGGGATGTTTTTTCAGGGGATGTCTTAGGTTGCCATGTTGATAATGTCACTCCATTGTCATTTATTTTTGATAATAGCCTTAGGTAATATAATAGCAAATAAAATATAGGTTAGTGTACATCTTTTATTCATGAAATGTAAAAAAAAAAAAATAGCTGATGGACTAGTCAAATAAATGTACTCTTTTTTTTTTTTTTTTGGAGGGCTGGTTTATTGGGTGGGATGTGATTCACATATCATACAATTCATCCATTTGAAATATAAAATTCAGTGGTTTTACAAGTATTCATGGAGTTGTACAACTATCAATCACACAATCAATTTTAGAAAATTTTCATCACTCAAAAAAACAAAACGAAACAAACCATACAGCAGTCACTCCCATGCCCTTCATTCCTCCCTCCCCTAGCCCTAGCAAACACTAATCTACTATGATCTGTCTCTATAGATTTTCCTATTCTGGTCTTTTCACCTAAATGGAAAAATATATCATGTAATTACATATACTCTTAAATCTTGCACATATTTATTGATTCAATCAACACGTATTGAGTACCCACTATGAACTAGGCACTACGCTAGGCATTGAGTACACAGTGTTAAACAAGGCAGACCTGGTCACAGCCTATATTCCAATAGAGATGACAGACAGGAACAAACAAATAAAAAGCCTAAACAAACACATAAAACAATTATAAGCTGAGATAATGCTATGATAAAAACATAACACACAAATAGGTGGGGAAGGCACTTTGAATTATGAGGTTAAGGAAAAACTTCTCTATGGAGGTGACATTTTTCTGACATTGAAGCTATGTGAAGATGCAAGAAGAATGTTCTGCAAAGAGGGAACAGCATGTGTAAAAGCTTTGATGTGGGAAAGAACATGGGTCATTTAATGAACTGGAGGAAGACCACGTGACTAAAGTATAATGAATTAAAAATGATAGGGAACCAAGATTACTGAATCTGCATGGGAGAAGGGTGTGTGGTGGAGTATGCAGGGCTTTGGAGATCATTATAAGGAGTATGGGTTTTATTTTCTGTGTATGGGAAGCCTCTGAAGGGATTTAATGTCTGCTTTCAGATTTTTCATATGTTTGACATGGTATATACCTTGATCTTTAAACTCAATGAAGAGGAGCTATTATTGGTGATGATTAGGTTCATGTGTCAACTTGGCTAGGTGATGGTGTCCAGTTGTTTGGTTAAGCAAGCCCTGGCTTGGTTGTTACTGTGAGAACATTTTGAGGACTTAAATAATTAATAAGTTGATTGCATCTATGGCTGATTACACCTACAGTCAACTGAGGAGATTGTCTTCAACAATGAGAGACATCTCATCTGATCAACTGAAGGCTTTAAAAGGAGAAGTGATGATTTTAGCAGTCAGAAGAGAGAATTTCTATCTCTGCTTCAGCAAGGCAGCTTATCCTGAAGAAATCATTGAAAACTTTCAATGGAATTCCCAGCTTGCAGTCTGCTCTATGGAATTTGGACTTGTAAATCCCTACAGTTGCATGAGACAATTTTTATAAAATCTCAAAATACTTACAGATATGTCTTGTCATTTCTGTTTCTGTAGAAAACCCTGGATAATACATTATTTTTGGATAAACAAAGGAAGAGATTCATCATTCATTCAGTCTATTCTTTCAATATTATATGAATGTGCGAGGCGCTGTTCTTGGTCTAGGGGATTCAGTAGTTTAAAAAATGCCCAGGTTTCCATTTTCATAGAGCTTTTAGTCTTACGGAGGGATATGTGTTGGAGGAAAAGGAGGAGCAGTATAGCTGAAGCAGAAGAAGATAGGAGGTTGTGATGAGCAATGGATGAAGTCAGAGAGGGAGACTATAGATCATGTTGGGCTTTGGGGGTATGGAAAGACTTGGGGTTGACTCTGGATGGAACAGGAAACCATTTAGATACTTTGATGAGAACAATGGCAAAATTTGACCCATGTGACTCACTCTGGCTGCTGTGTAGGAACAGACTTTAGGAAGGCAACGGCAGAAGCATGGAGGCTATTGCAGGAGTTCAACGGAGAGGCAACAGGACCTTTGGGTTAGGGATTAGTGGAAGTTGTAAGAACTGGTTGGATGTTGGAAATATTTCCAACAAGCTGCTGGCAGGATTTGCTGATGGATTGAATGGGGGAGGGGTGAAAAAGGGGGAATCAAGGAAGATTTCTTCTGAATGGAGTTGCCATTTACTGAAATTAGTAGCAGGTATGGGTAAACTAATCAATAGTTCTATAAGACATATTAACTTTGAGATGTCTGTAGACTTCCAAATGAAACTGACAAGTAGAAGGTGGATGTAAGTCTAGATTTCAGGAGATAGGAAGGACATGAAGGCATAAATTTTATTGAAATCTCCTACATGACTTCTCCTAGGTGAATTAGGGAGTTAGGGGAGAGAGACAAATGGTCCAAGGATAAAATCTTGAGTTATACCAATGATTAGAGGTCAGGAAGATGAGAACAAACCAGAAAAGAAGACTGAGAAGTGATGGAGGAGAAGAAGAGAGAGTGATGCTTTGGAAGCCAAGGAATGATTAAAAAAGGAGGAAGTGATCAGTAATATAAAATTCTGTTGAACAGATGAGTAAAAGGAGCACTGAGAAAGACTTTTGGTTTTGGAGTTGTTTTAGGAAACTAGCAGGAAATAAAACCCAATTAGAGTAGTTTCAAGAGAGAATGAAGAGGTAGTTAAGAAAGCAAGCATATATAACTCTTTCAAGAGGTTTTTTTGTAGAAGGGAGCAAATAAATGAAATAATGAAGACAAAAGAGATTTTCTTTTTAAAGAGGGGAGATATAGCAGTTTTTATGCTAATAGAAAAGCCAATAGAGGAGGGAATTGTTTTAATTGGAATATAGAATTCATGTTAGAAGTAATAAGAAATGTTTTGATGGCGGAAGATAATATAGAGCTTTAAAAGCAAATGGAGGGAAGCGGCTGTGGCTCAATCAGTAGGGCTCCCGTTTACCATATGGGAGGCCCCGGGTTCGGTTCCCGGGGCCTCCTGGTGAAAGCAAGCCTGCCCGCACGGCGTGGTTAGCTGACCCAGCAAGCACAAGCAGCAAGGGGGGGATAAATGAATAAATAAATAAAATCTTAAAAAAAAAAAAAAAAAAAGCAAATGGAAATAAATATTGCCTCAAATAGCTGGGCTCCTGAGGGCTCAGGAGACATCTAGATCCTATACACAGGGCTGACAGCTGAGGAGTTTGGCACCCTACCAGTGAGCCCTTACTTTGGAATTTATGCTCCCCAGTGTGACAGAGTTGGACTCAGTTGTGTACATGGCTCTTCTGCCCCTTCTATTTGAACCTATAGTTAGTACTAGAGTTGATAGGTGTATGTCTAAGAGACTTAAATCTTTGGGCTGTCCATGTGCCAGTTGGGCCCTGAATCTCAACAGATTTGCAATACCTACTCTCCAGCTCATTGGACTCACCCAGGACAACTAACAAGATGATGATGGACAATGCCCATCCCAAGGAACCCAGAGAGTCTGCAACTACAAGCAAGATAGTCCCATCCATCTGCCCCATGGGATTTAAGCCCCCTCTCAATTAGAGGCAGAGTGGGCACCACCATCCCAGAATCCTCAAGATTCGGGAATGAACGATGGACTGGAGTAGACTTACTGTTATTCTACTATAGACTTATGTGATTCTAGCAATGGAAGAACTTTTATCACTGATGTGGAGGCGGTGGCCACTGGAGATTCTGAGGCCAGGGAGAGGGAAAAATAGGTGTAATATGGGGGCATTTTTGGGACTGGGGAATTATCCTGAATGACATTGCAGTGACAGATACAGGCCATTATATATCTTGTAATGACTTACAAAATTGTGTGGGAGAGAGTGTAAACTACAATGTAAACTATAATCCACGCTTAGTGGCAATGCTCCAAGTTGTGTTCATCAATTGTAACAAATGTACCGCATTAATGAAGGATGTTGTTAATGTGGGAAAATGTGGGAGGGCTGGGGAGCGGGGCATATGGGAATCCCCTATATTTTTTATGTAACATTTATGTAATCTAAGTATCTTTAAAAAAAATAAAATGTGTGCATATATATATATGCGCCAATGGAAGACTTCAAACTGTATATGGTAAAGTAACATGAAGTCTGCAGATTTTTGAATAGATAAATGACATAAAGACCTGTGTATGTGCTTATTATAACATTAATTGAATTGACTTATAAGCATCATCAACGCTGATAACCTCCCTGAAAAGTAAAAGAGAAAAGTCTCAGTATTGTAAATAGCTCATCTTTGGACAAACTTACAAAGTGCTGCATAGTGTACTTTACATGTTAGCCTATTTAATCCTCCCAACAATTCCATGAGGTGAATACTATTATTGTCACATTTTATAGATGAAAAGACTGAGGTACAGAGTTATTAAGCAACTTTTCCTAGGCCACAACTATTAAGTGGTAGAACCAGAAATTGAACCCAGACAAGCTATTGCTAGAATTGCTTTCTATCATGTTCTCTTACCTCTTTCAGTTTATTTTCTTCTCAATTGTAAATTTCTTTTAGCCTTGTATACAGTTTTTTTTTTTTTTTTAAACAGGGATCTAAAAAAGTTCACTATTTTTCATCACTTAAATATTCTGGCTCTCCATTTCTATTATTTCTACAAATCACATTTCATTTGTTGTACCTCCCATGAATTATAAATATGTATATCATTGTGCATAATTTATATGTCATGTACTCACGATTCTATTTATATACATATATACCCCTTGATGTGGCGGTCAGATGTAGATCCAAGCAGAATAGTACAATCAATCTACTGTTTTAAAAAATAGTCACTTCATAATTGCATAGTGCTTTATGGTATACTAAGCACGACCACATAAATATTTTCATTTTATTCTCACAGTCTCAATATCAAGAATAGATATAAATATTGCTCTTTAAGCAAATGAAGAATCAGAGATTTCTGGAAATGGTCACAGTGCTTGGCTCAGAGGAGACACTTAATAAAAATTACTTGAATAAAAGCATAAATGAACAAATGGTTCACAGTTAAAGAGTTAGGAAGAATAGAGCAAGAATTGAAACTGGAGACTCCCAATTGTTAACCCAGGGCTTTTTTCATTATACTGCAGCTGTCTTGAATTTTTTGATACTTATTTTTTTTTTTTTTAAAGATTTTTATTTATTTATTCATTTATCCCCCCCTTGCTGCTCGTGCTTGCCGGGTCAGCTAACCACGCCGTGCGGGCGGGCTTGCCTTCACCAGGAGGCCCCGGGAACCGAACCCGGGGCCTCCCATATGGTAAACGGGAGCCCTACTGATTGAGCCACAGCCGCTTCCCTTTATACTTATTTTTAAATAAAATCCTTTGGCTTCTGAGTGCAAGCAGTTAAATTATAATCACAGTGGTGAGATGAAATTCTTTACTTGTATCTCAAATTTAGAGCTGGCTTTTGATTGGAGAGTCATAGTGATGCCACAGGTAGCAGACATTTCTTTGGGTCAATATTCAATTAATGTCTTAGCAGATTGCTAATAGAAACTGAATTGTGGAGTGATGTTTTCGGGGTGAAGTAGATGAAGAAAAGACCATACTTAATTATTGAAATCATTAAAATATTGAAGGTGATTATTTAAACATTTAGGGTGCATTAGTTTTTCTGACTTGGGTACACTCCAGCTTGAGTAATTGGTATCTTTCCTCTGCATATTTCTCTCTCCAATTATTTCCACAGACTGAGGGCAATATGCTTCCTGAAATCCTGTTCTAGGAGCACTTCTCTACACTTTATATATTTGCTTTAGATAGTTAGATGCCTGCCAGGTGCCATTCCTAAACTATATTTCTTCTGTGGATGAGTAAAGACGTACAAGCTTCTCACATCTATCTTCTAACACAAGCTGTGATTTGGCTTCGGTTTCTCCTCTCTGAGAAGGGGGGCAGTAAACACTCTTTCTGGATGAGGAAGACCATGGTAGTGGTGATGTTGTGGGTTGTGTGAGTAGACAGTGTTGAGCACATATTTTTGTACTCCCTGTTAGCCAAGAGTGCTTTTACACCAGCACCTCCACATACAATTGTCAAAGATTTGCTTGGGTTGTGGGTGGGGTAATTAGTGGGAGAACCCAGCTCTATTTTTCACTACTGCTTAGGCATAAGCCTTTTTTGGAGACAGGGGGAGTTGATGATGACAATTCATTATTGTTTTGGCTTTCTCTCCTAAGTATCTCCAGGCATTCTTCCATAACTTGATGAGAGGATTATTCATTTCTGTTTTACAGTTCCATGTTGCTGCACAAAACCAGTGAGCACAGACTGAGGACTCTCTTGCATGTATGTCATCTCGGTGGGAAGCATAAAAATGCACTGCTACTTTCAATCTGCCTTCTTAAAGAGGATTATTTTATGATCAACATAGCACACCATTGACAAATTTTTTCTGGTCAAAGGAATCTATATCTATATCATGCACTAAGCAAGAGACATTTGAGCTGATGAAAATGTCTTCATTTTTAAGAAAAAAAAAAAAGGCCTTGTTCACAGGCATTTTTGTTGCCTGCCTGTATACAGAGGTGATATTTTTGCCATTAGAAAAAAGATGAAAGTTGCCCAAACTGTCAAAATAGAATGTCTACTCTGCTTGTCTGGCATCAATTAAAAAGTTAGAATCTCACATCCTGCAGAACTCATCAGAGTCTGAGCTTGCATACACAGTATCCTGAGAAAGCATGTTTGAAACAGCGTTTTGAGGGACAGCTCAGTACAAGAAAACGTTAACTATTTATTAAGGATTGAGTAGTCTTTAAGCCCTACAGCTGGGGCCAAGTTAGATCACCAGAATTCAACAAGTCTTAGCTAAAACCTTAGTTTTCTGGTAGAATGTATTTATTGAGGATAATTTAATTTGTCTTTGGCTTTGAAGTTAAGAAACAGATGTTTGAAGAATGTTTCTGATGCAAAAGTGCAGTGCACATAGTAGGTGCTCACTAAATCTTTGTTGAATAAATGAATAAATGGAAGACATTATGTGCTTTGTTTCTTAAGGTCTGTCACATAATATAACGTGAAAAATTCCTCCGAGGATTTATTACCAGCAGAGCTTGCCTTTCCATATGGAATTCTGTACCTTTGGTTTTGTTACTTCATAAATGGTTTCTGATCCATTTTATTTTTTCACATGGCTGTTTTGTGTATTTTAACATTATATTATAAACAATTTCCTAGACTCTAAATCTTGGAGCATTTTTAGAATACAGTCTATTTTGCTATCTACTGCTTGAAATGCTTTAATTCCTGTTAGGGCATATCCTAACCTGCTAGAGCCGCTATGACAAATACCCACTTAAACAACAAGAATTTATTGGCTCACCCTTTTAGAGGCCAGAAGTCCCAAATCAAGGTGGCAGCAAGGCCATGCTTTCTCTTGGACTCTGTGGCATTCTGGTGATGGCTTGCCGCATTCCTTGGGGTTTCTTGACTTGCATCTCTGCCTCTCTTGGCCTCCTTCTGTGGCTTTCTCTGAATGACAGTATCCATACTTCCTTTCTCTATAAGGCCTCCAAAAATATGGATTAAGACCCACCCTGATTCGATGTGGCCACATCTTAACTGATAATAACATCTTCAAAAGGAGTTCACACCCACATTAAGATTTGAACATGTTTTTTGGGGGGTATATGATGCACTCCACAAGAGTGTGGGAGAAAGCTATATGTCATATGTGAAAAAGAAACCACCAACAAAATAATGTCCCCCAAACCGCTCCCTCAGGAGAAAGGGATCCTTGGTTCAGTCAGGTGCTCAGGATTGGGTCATGGTGGCACCCTTTAAACAACCCCCCAAAGTGTGGGCACCTCCAGGGCAACCACCCTTCTGGCCATAACACACTGTATTCAGTCAGAAGCACCAGTTTGTCTTCCATGGAAGAACACTAATTGAAAGGAGGGTTTCATTGTGGTGATGATTAATACTCTTTGACTTATTTTATGTAATTTAAGCCTTAGGGAAATTTATTGATTTTAATTTGCTTCAACCAACATTTGTTGAGAGCCTTAATTTAAGTTTGGCTATTTACAAGAACAGCAGATTTTCCTCCTGAGCTTTTGAGTATACTCTGTTATGGGATAATGTACCTGTGTTTATTTACTTCCCTCCACAAAAGAGACCTAAGTAAGATGTTATATTATTATTTTATTTACCAATTTCTCTAATTTCATTTAGGTAGAGGAGCAGTCTGAATAATTTAAGTGCTCTTAGATTAGCCTGTTTTTGGTTTAGATATTATATTTTCTGAAGTATAACTTTTAATAGTTCAACCATTGTTCAGGAAGGATGCGGACTTTCTAGGACTCTGCAGTTAGCAGCTTGCAGGGGAAAGTATTTCCTGTCACTTTCTCACAAAGGCAATCTGCATTTTGAACAGGGGAAAACACAAATTGTGCATGATAGCCAACTATGTAATAATGGCACGTGGCCCCAGAGAGAAGTACATTTACTCAGCAATGAGCTGACCAGAATCATTTGTTTCTTTATGCTGGACCTTGATGGATCACTGGCTTGAAAAGCAGGCAGAGATCTATAGATATAGCTTTCATTCTAACAGAAACCAGGGGTACTTTTGCTTACCCCTTATTGCTTTTTTAATTCAGCTCTATGTAAAGGAGAGGCTGCAAGGAAGCACATATTATGATTTATGAGTTGGAGAGCCTGCTGCACTTACAGTATTCTTAAAACTGTACTGCAGGCTTGTTTTCTTTGAATTTTGAAAAGAGAAAAATGTATTTTCTCTTGTTTATGAACTTGGATGCCTAAAAAATGATAGAAATATAGTTATTTTAATGGCTTTGTTTATATTTGGGGAAGGAAATTCAGCTACATGAGTTTCTGAAAGGAAGTAATTTGCATATTCTCTTCTAAATAATTTCTCAATTTTTGGCCTGATGGAATTCATTTTATTGACCAAGAGAATCAACATAGCCGATAGTTTTGGCGCTGAAGAACACAAGCTTCTGACCTGGAAGCTCTGCTTGTCTTCTCCCTGGTTTGAGTTCTGTCATGACCTTGTATACAATAATACTATTCTTAGATAATTATTCAACAATTTGAATGATTTTAGTTTTCAAATGTATAAAAGGAAGTTGATATGCTTTTGATTCCTATATATTTATAAATATATATTTTTGAGATTAAAAAAATAAATAAAAATTTTTTCTCTCCTATATAACCTTATGAATATCTGAAAGAAATTTAGCCATGAAAAGGAGGAAGGTAAAAATTACCAGTACATGAGTTTGGGTTGTTTCACCAAAAGAGCTCAATTTTTTAAGGGCACTAGTATATTATTACTGCTTAAATAAATCCCACAGACTGAAGGTCCAATTTCTTTTACTATTAAGAGGTTAAGTGATTTTTTCCCTGGTCTTATGGCCAGTAAGTTAAAGTCCTTTTCATAGAACTGGGATCCTTTGCTTTGTGCTGTCACCCTTTTCATGGAGGAAATACACTAAACATGATACAAAAGATGGCGTGGCATAGAACTACTTTGTGTGTACTATTTATTTAGTGGTCACCAGGGGAAGCCATTAGAGATCTTGAGAAAAATGGGATCCAGGGGTGATGGATGAGGGCTGAGTTAGGTCAAGAGGTTGGTGAATACGCTTAATGGTCAAGTTCTGTGATTTCCATAGCTGCCCCCTTCAGAAAGAAAACAACTAGGGAACACACAGACATGTTTTTCACACCTAACTATAGTAATCAGAAAACCATTTTATATACAATAACATAATGTTCTAATCTTCAAAAGAAAACAAATTTCATATAGTATAGTTTCAAAAACTGCAATCATTGAATTGCATTTCCATTGAGAAATAAGTGCAATCAGTCCATTTGCTCATGTTCCAAAACAGGAGCAACAGCGAGAAAGAGAGCAGGCTATTGGAAAGTTAGAGAAATCAAGAACACTTCTGAAGAGGAAGGAGCTGGTGTTTTAAATACACAGTAACTTATTTGTTCTCGTTTTCATGCTTTCAGTTTAATATGTTAAAATTTTGACTCACAAGTGAGTATTAGAAACCTGAGAATTTGACATCTACTCACCACAGAACAAGCATATCAATTGAGATTTTAAAAATAACCCCAGAATAACTATATAGCATTCCCATACTAATCTAATGAATTCCATAACAGACTATGCAAAATAAGCCAATATGGCTTTCCTTCCCTAAAGAGCTTAAGCTAGAATATTCTACAGTTTAACACTTTGTCCTTTATGGTCCCGGGGGCTAAAGTATTAACAGGACAAAATAAACCTCGAGAGAAAATTATTTGCAAAATATTTCTATGTTCCTTTGTTCACTCATATTTAGGCTATATTATACAACTGAAAATAAGTCCAAACACATGCCTTAAAATTTCCACCCAATCTTGGGGTATGACTCCCTAAGCTCTCGGATAAGTCTGATTGGATGTCTTTTGTGTCAGACAGCATTGTCTGTCAACAGGAGTGAAATGTGCCTTATGGACAGTAGATCGCATGATCAGCCCAACTTCACATTCAAAGAAGCTTTCACCCTCTCCCTCTCTCTCAATTAAATTCTAGGAGGGTGTTTAAAACTTAGTTCCTTTCACTTTACGTTTAGTCAAGGGAGAAGCTGGCGTAAAATATAAAACAGGAGAGCTATTCCTAAGCCAATGCATGTAGACAGCAGCTTTACTTTCTAACTTGCTTGCTGATAGAACACTTACAATTCTAATAGGGCTTGATAAATATTACTTTCATTCTGTTAGAGAAAAGGCATAACAATTAAATGAGGATGAGTTACACGACCCAGTTCTTGTACCTGTTGTTAAACTATACATGCTTTTATGTATATATGAAAATGTATGCACATCAATTAAATTGATACTGAGATTATTTAAAAATCTAAGTAGTTTCATGTATTAAAATATAAAACCGAAAATGGTCTCTAAAATAATAAAACAATTCTAAGAGTTCTCATATCTACTTTGTTTTTTGTGGCCCCTAACCCGAATGGATCTCTAAAAACCACAAAGGTTTAAAAGATACATGATGGAAAAAGGCAAGGAACTCAGCCCATATAGCCTTCTTTTCTTATGCACACTAATGGCTTCTCTTAGCCACTGCTAAATAATTGAACCCCATCTCTTTTTATCTTGCTCTGCACAATACAGTGGAAAAAGCTGTAAAAGCCAGAAGACCTGAGTTGTGCAGATTTTAGAGGCTTCTAGAGTGTAAGCTCTGTGAGAGCAGAGACTGGGCTGTCTTGTTCATTATATCTTCAGGATCTGTCACAATGTAAAGTAATTTGTTCCACAAATATCTGAGTACCTTCTAGTTGCTGTGGGTAGTACAGTGAATGAAACAGTCAATAGCTTTGTTTTTATGGTGTTTACACTCTAGTGGGAATATACACATATATATATATTTTAAATCCTTTGAAGAGTAATATAACAGAATTAGAGGAAAGAGGTTGATGGTGGAGGGAGGGTGTGTGTGGCTGGCTAGGATGGAGCAAGGCACAGTGTCACATAGTGTGGGGAGGGAGGCTTCTCTGCTCAGATGACAACTGAGCAAATTCAAGAATGAGATAAGGAAGTGAGTCACATGGTATTGTTACTGGAATGCTCTGGGATTTTAGATTCTTGGCTTCATCACAAGAAAGAATTCAGAGATGTGCCAGTTTAATGAGACCAGTGAAAGAGTTTATTGAGAAACGAGAAAAAAGAAAAGTACACACCAAAGATATGGGTGCAGGCATGCTACAGGGTGAGCGTGGGTCCGCGGGGTCGGCCTTTTTAAAACCTTTCCTCCTCTCCTTTCCCCTTATTAAGGAGGGATCTCTGCTATCTGCTGTCCAAATTGGTTGCCTTTCTACCTTCACCAGTTAGCTAGGGGACTTAAAGGCAAAAACTAGATATAAAAAGAGCAACATGGATAGATATTAAGAACTTGCTGTGAGTGAAAAAAAGAACCCACAATGATATATATAATCTAATACTACTTATGTAAATTTAACATGTATTCATATAAACTTACTATTTTTATAAAGATATGGGCATGTTTAAAGGCATATAGCAAGAAAGTTTGAAATGGGGACCTAGGGTGGAAGAGAGGATTAAGAAATAGAGGAACATAAAGTAAAACCATTGAGAGGCTTTGCAATGATGATAGTATGATATGAAATCAGAAATATAATTAACTTGCACCTGAGGACCAAAAGACAAAGGAAAGTCAAGCATAGATTATTTGGAAATCAAATAATCTGTACTTATCATCTCCTTATATTGTAATTCCAGGAATTTCTCCCAAGTGGTAAAGAATATCTGGCAACCATTCTAAATAATGCATGAGCTTGAAATAAACTTTACAGATAACTTATGTAACAGGAAATAATAGTTTTTTAAATAAGAATTAGCAATAATGCCTCTAGTCAGTGTGGCATTTAAGGTTAGTGTTTTAGACTCTTTGAGGTTGGTTTTTCTTTTCTTAACTTCTTCCTCACCAACTCGTCTTCTTTTTCCAATTCTGATGATTTTTTTTTATCCAGTGGAGGGAATTCTATGGACAGTCCTTTAGTGAGGTGCTAGAACATACTTTACCTTCACTTGTTTTGTTCTCCTCCTATAGTCTGGCTATCTATACCCACCTGAATTTAATCATTTTAAAAGTGAACTGGCTGAACTGCTATTGCCAGCTCTAAATTTTAAAATGATGATATGCAGTAGGTGAATCAGCATTTCACTAAATATCCTCTATGTGACTTTGTTCCTCTTTTACACAGGTCATATAATATAAAACACATGGCCTTTGAGATATTTTTCAGGGTCTTAATTTGAAGGCCTTCATGAAGACCTCTCGCTTTTTCCAGTAAGGCAAGAGATCTACTTTTCTATACACCAATTCCACTTAGTTATTGGTTCCTCAAAGGATAATTACTATTTGCATAATTATGTGGTAGCGGCAAGGTAATTAAAAAATATACTGCAAAATTGCAAAGAATCTGTGTTATTTGGGGGAGTTTGACCAGAATTCATTTTAATAGCAATTCATTTGATTCCAATAGAGAATAATGTCAAGTTATTTGTTGAAAAATGCCAAATGTCATTTAGTTTCACATTATAACCTATTATAGTTTCGCACCAAGGAAGCAAAGTATATTCTCCCATGAAAATGAATTTCACACACTATCCTGGTTACTGGAGAACCAGGCTCTTTGTTTTTCTGATCAAAAGTCAGCTGCAAGTGTTTATTGGGGAAATATTGATCATCTTCATGTGTGTCTAGTTTGAAAAGCAACACAAATGTAGGCAAGAATTGGCAAGAATAATTAAGAATAGCTACTGCTCACTTGGGACTTACCTCTTACAGTTTCTTGAAGTGTGGTACATGGCTTACTGGCATCACAGTCACTGGTAGGATGTTGAGCCTTGACAAGGGGTTCTTGTCAAATGTCAATTCCTGGACTCTGCCCTCCTGAAGTTCTAATTCTGTAGGTCTGGGTTGAGCCCCTGAAACCTGTGTTTTATCCAAATAGACTCAAATGCTCCCCTGGTGAATCCAAGGCATCCTCAAATAGGAGAGCCACTGGTTACCATAAGGGCACCCAGTTCTAATGTGTGTGAGTTTGGGTGGAAACCTGTGGGCTATTTCTTCTTCATGTACTTCAGTAATTCTGCCTGACATAGTATATGTCAATCTTTCTCATATAGGTAGCCTTCCCCTCCTTTTTAATTTCAAATTACATTTTTATTTTGGAAATCATTAAGTCCACCAATTAGAGTGTTTGTCACAAAATATTGGGATATTAATACGTTGTATATACCAGAATGCAGGTTATGATTTATATGGTAAATGCTGATAAGGTTATGTTTAGCAAAGTTTATTTTAGAAAGTGTTTAAAGAGCATGCTAAACCTTTGGGAGATCCTCATCAAAATCTGTTTTCAAAATAAGAGAATTTCATTGGGCAGTTACTCAGGTGGTATACTTGTTTTATGTACATGATCTTTTTTAATCCACACAACCTCCTATTGAAAGAGGTAATACCATTATACCCAGTTTCACACAGGGAAACGTGCACAAAGAAACTAAATAACTTGCCCAAAGTCACACAACTCAATAAATATTAATTGCTAAGCAAAATCTGGGATAATGCTGCCATTGAGCATCTTAATCATACACAGTGTTTCTCAGGATGTTTTCATGATTCTTACAAAAGGAATTCCTAATTTAAAAGAAGGCAAAATCCCAATCTATTGAAATTTGTGGGATCACATCCTTTCCTTTTTTTCTCTTCATCCTACCTCTTCCTCCCCCTAAATGATGGACACTGATGAGAAGAATGAAAGCACCATTGTTTGCAACATGACAGCCTGGCCTAAAGAGAACAGATATTCACAAAAGTGGCTGTTCTGCATTGATTTATTTTAGGGTGAGAGAGACAAAGTGAAAGAATGACTGCATACTCTAGGAAACTACAAAGACCTGTAGAATTAAATGAATACATTCAAAAGAAAGGGAGGCTTTGAAAAAGAATGACAATTTTTACTTCACTGTTCTACCAACTATAAGATATACAAATACAATTTTATTCTTTTTAGAAACCAGGTATAGGGTTACTGAATGAGTTTCATGAAAAAAGAGATTTTCGTCAGCAAGGGCTTGCTGACAGCAGCCCATCCATTGGTCTGGGCTTAGCAATGGAATCCATGACACACTATGCTTAGTGAACAACCTCAAACAGAAAGGCAAACAATAAAGAACTTTTGTTTCATGTTTTACTAGAGTTCTTTATAATATTTCTAGTATGGTTGTGAAAAGTATAGACCATTTTTCAGGAAAGGAGATAATTAGTACTAAAAATGCTTGTTAAAAATTAGCAGTTTGGAACCATTTTAAAATTTGGAGATGAAATATTTTATTTATTCAAAGATCTTGTTAAAAGGAGAATTGAAAGTGACCACATAAACCATTTAAAGAGACTTTGGTAGAGGAAAGTTTGCTTGAATCTCTCATTTGTGATTAAAATCTCTGGTTTTAACGCAAATTATAAACATGAAAAGTTTCATGATATAAACATGAAAAGTTGCAAATTGTTTTGTCCTTAGAAAGAATTATTTTAAAATTGCCTCATTTCTCCTATAATGTTTGGATCATGGTAAACATTGCTGACCAGATTCAAAGCAAAACCTGACTTAGCTGATTCATGTTTATTTTACTTGTAGGATGGTCCACTTTAAAACTGTTTTTATGATTCTTATTTTCAAAGTTGTGTGTGAGCTGTGAAATCTGTTTCACCAGAAATATCAGAATACATTGTTGAACAACTAGTAACAGATATATTTAATGGAAAGAGTAAAAGACCTTAAGGTGCAATCGTGATAGGTCCTACCGTGGTGATGGGGGTGTAATTATAGCAACTCATGTTGTTGGGAAAAATGCACAATATTGTCTTTTGGTTGGGTAACCAGAGCATCTCACTGAAGAAATTATAAAGGCAAATCATAACATCTTTGACATTTTCATGTATTAGCAATTTTCTAGCAGGTGAGGAGGGAAAAGCAATAGTAAAAGGTCTGGTTGAAATTTGGGTTCGATAGTTACACGATTATGCCATTTGGTAAAGTGATTCCCTCTTGATATTTTAGGGTGAGACTGACAAAAGCTGGGATTACTCCTTTTTCTGCATTAAAAAATGGGGATAATTTGGAAATCTCTTGATTCATCTGGCTTCAGCCCAGGGATTTGCATTTATAATAACTACTAAATCCTCTGAAAATTATTGGTTATAATGGATGTTTGCCCATTAACTTTGTCTTATGTATATGCTGTCATTTGACAGTGCATGTCTAGCTATTACTTAGATGAACTGGTGATAACTGAGGCTTTTTACCGGGCAGCCAATTTATAGAAGTTAAAAAAAAAAGAGTGACCCTTTCCCCCATATTTACGTAGCACACAGGTTTTTCCATCAAAAGAAACTGCATTGATTAATAATTAAAATACTAGTATCTCTGCAAGTAAATAATATGTATGCTGTAGAGACTGAATTTTATTGTGTAAAAGATTAGTTACCCCTGGGTGGCAGTGCTTCTGTAAGAGTGTGAATTACACTTCTAATTTATCTTCCTATCTGACAGTACATCTAATTATACATGATAAAATCTGTTTTAAATAATGCTTGAACCTTCCATTGAAAGATATTTACATAAAAGTGAAGATTAAATAAACACTTAAAAATGATATCGTCAAATCATCTTAAGTCAACCACCCTTCTATGGGTTTGAAACTTAACATGCATTATGTTCATTCTGAGCTAATTTTCCGCAGGACCAAAAAGTGGTCAGAACTACTGAATAAAATGGGAATGAGAGATGAGAGATGAGAGATGAACTTTTCTTGCTTTGAAATTATTCAACCATTTCATTGCATATCTGAATATTAGAAAACCTTTCTCTACCACTAAAATTCTTTCCTTTTACATTTTTAAAAACTAACGCATTTGGCAAGAGCAGTGAATAGGACAGGAACATATTTTATTAAGTAGACAGTGATTGAAAGATTCACTTGAATCTTTAAATGACAATAGGTTATATTTCTTTATCATCCTTTATCTTGCTTAGTCTTTTTCTGTCTCTGTCCTAATTTTCAAGACTGTCGTTAGCATAATAGGTGGTCTACTTATAGAGCCTCATTATCTTTCCATAACATAATGCATATTCTTGTTCTTTTTTTCTCACCTTTTTTTGGTGAGAGGTTTTTATAAGAATTTTTATTGTATCAATGACATATAATGGTTTTGATTAATATTACAAGCTCTCCCCTAGTTTAAAGCACTGGTTCTCGAACTTGGCTACACATTTGGAGTTCTAAAAAATACTGATGCTGGCACTCACAAAGATTATTATTTAATTGGTCTGGGGTGCAGTCAGAGTCTGGGGATTGGTAGAACTAACCAAGTGATTCTGATGTGTAATTAGTCGAAAGGACTAATCAGGCTTTCCTTCAGGAGTTATGTAGTAGCACAGTGGTTCCCAACCTGCCTGCACATCGGAATCACATGGGGAGCCTGAAAAACAATTGTGATACCTGTGCCCTATCCAGAGGTTGTGTTTTAATTGGTTTGAGTGGTGGCCTGGGATTTATAACTTTTAAAAGCTTCCCAGGTGATTCTAATGTGAAGGCACGTTTGGGAACCACTGTGTTAACCTATAATTTAAAAAAATTGATGTAAGTTATATTTTCCAAGAAATCAGAATTTATATATTTGCAACATGTAGTCATTCTCAAAAATCTTCTTTCCACTTGACTGTTAGCATTATGTAAGTGAGAGAGTTAGAGACACTTGGAAATCTTATCTTACAGCATTTTTGTAGTGCACTTTTGATTTGCATTTACATGTATGCTCTAAGGTCGAATATAGACCCAAGTGACTTTTACTTACAGTGTCTATAGTCAATCTTTGACAGATGTGTAAAAACTTGCATTTATTTTAATGGGAGTTATGTATTTGAAAAGAGAAAAATAAACTGTTCTTTTAAAATAATTCCCATGAATATTTTTACTTGGGGTGGCAATATAGTAAGTATTCTATATTTGGTACCAGCATTTGAATGAAGTATTAGGTAGGTGGGAAAATTATTTCTAAATTATGACTTATTAAATTTAAATCACCAGTTTTTTTTCCTAAGAGAAATTCTCTATATTTTAATCATAAATTTGAACTATCTGTAATCCATTTGACCCCATTTTCATGATCACTCACTTTCCCTCCAGATATTCCTTCTATGCTGCTTCTCCTTTGGCAGCTCATCCTCCATTGCCCAGCTCTCTCCTCCAGATGATTTACTGTTGCTGATAATCTCTATTTCTACCCCCAGTCTGCTCTTAGGGAAAAGTAATTTCAGCCTTTTACACAGCCCTTCTATCAGTTCTCCTTCAGTTACAAATTTTCCTTCTGACCAGTTTTTTACTGTGCAGTCATTTTCTAATTTCTAGACTCCTAAAGTCATCAAGATCAAATACCCTTATACTATGAGTATCAGTCAGAGTTTGGCTAAGAAGACAGACTCACTCTATAGATTCCAAGTACAAAGATTTTAATACCGGGAATTAAGGACTCAAACAACTTTGGAAGGGCTGGGAGGGTGAAGTTACCCCTATGTGGGTGTATCTCCTAACTAAACTGATTTGAGGTCCTTCTTTTTTGCTCACCTTTTCCTTCTTGTAGGCAATGCTTATGCCCTACCCCAGCTGCTTGACTCATTATTGACTATAACTTCTATTCCTCTATTAATTTCTTTTACCGTGAGAGCAATAATAGGACTTTGAGGAGCTTCAAGAGCGTTGTGTAATTTGCCCTTATCTCTCTTCCTATTTGATTCCTTCCTATCACTCAATACTCAGAAAGCATTCCCACTTTTATCAGAAAGACTTCCCTAATCAACCTTTCCTGCATGATTTTTGAATGAGTAGTCTTTACTTGTTGTCTTTGTGGCCAAGGACTCCCAATGGCTCCTTATTCTGTCCTGCTTTCCACTACAGCCACACCTCCTCCTTGTCCCATTTTCTTTCTATTTCTTCCTTTAAGTTCAGTAGTGACCTGTCTTGCCAATTCAGTGACTTTTTCTGTCTTCATTCATCTTGAACTAATAGGTCATTAGACATTGTGGGTTGCCCTCTCCTTTTGGAATTCCTAGAGTTAAGTGCAAGTGTGCCAAGAGAAATATATTTTTTAGCTTGCTTGTTTTCTTTATAGAATGAAGCACCAAGAACCAGTTTTTCCTTACCTAAAAATGCTTTCAGAATTTTTCTTCTCCGTTCCCAATGTGACCATTTTAGCCTGGCAGTTCATAATGATTCTTGCTGGAGCTTTCTAACTGGTGACTCTTGTTTCTATAATCTCTTCTCAGTGATGCCTTCCTCCATGGTAGGCACTTAATATGAGGTTTGTTAGCGCATCAATTATCTAAAAATAGTGCTTCCATTATGTTGTTTTTCTGCAAAAGACCTTAGTGTTTGTTATTGCCAAACACCTTCACCTGGTTTCAAATGCGTCAGACTCCGGCTTTAATCTGCCATTTAATTCTTAAAGCTATAAATTCTGAAACAGACAACTTTTTAGCTAAATTGACGTATTTCTTATATCCTAGGTCTTTTATCCCTCCTTTGTAAAAGAATGAAGACAAAGAATTGGTTGTAAATGCAGGGTACAATCAGTTCTCAAGGTCGTTGAAATGATAGAGTTCAAACTTCTGCTTTGAGTCTATGCTCCTTAATTTCTTTTCTCTATCAGTTTCCTGATATAACTAATTGGAATAATAACCTTCCTACCAATTCAGCTGAATAGCATTGTTTCAATGATTGACTCAGAAAATAAAAAAAAAAATGATTAGTAAAGTGAAATGGAAGAGTATGTTCTTAAAAAATGGAAGCCATTATGATTATTTTCCTTATTTAATCATACTTCTTCTGAAAAAAATAAACAATCAGAATAGATCTACATACATCCAAGCAAACACAACAAACCCAAAGTTGAGTTGGGGGCTTGAAACAATGGTGCTAGGATCAAGGCTTATGCTCTGTGTTTCATATTTATGGGTAGTGCTTTAAAATTAGCAAACAGCTTTAAAATGCATTATTAAGGCATGTCAGATGTAGGGGGCTGCAGCATGGCTTATTCTACTACATTAGTGTGTAGAGTTCTAAGGGATCCCAGAGAAAGCAATGTTTGGAGAATAGAATGAACTGGGGAAGATCATGAATATTGACAGGGTTTTAGTGGAAGTACTGGTAGAGGGGTTATAGAAGATATTCTGTGTAGGTACAATTGCTTTACAAAAGGTCCACAAATTGGAATAAAGTTGTATGTGGAAGCAGTTATGAAGTTACTCCTTTCATTTCCTAACTCTCTCTCCATCTCTACTGCCACTTAGAAGACTAGCTAATGGGGGTTGGGGACAGGCAACATGTTTTCAAAAAATTTTGAAGATGATATGGTATGATCTGGTCTATTAAATGATGAATACACATTGAAGAAAGCAGTATGACAGCAAGATAGAGAGGGGCTCACGGAGCAGTTAGTCAAGGCTCTTGTTAGTCACTGATATTAGAACCTGGCAGTGCTTTTCTGCCACTACACCGGTTTAAACAGTTATCGTTTCTCTTTCCAGGAATACAATAGACTCCTAATAGACGGTTTTACAATGTACCTTGCCACTCTGTCTCATGCTGGAGCTAAAAGTTATATTTTTACAACACAGTGCAGATCCTCTTCCTCAATCCTCCAGTAACTTCTCATAGCTCTTAGCATGTAGAAACTCTGCCCCTATCCATGTGTCCAGCTTCATTTCCTCCTCCTCCTGGTTCTCTGTAATCCAAACTTATAGATATTTTAGTTCCTCAAACTTGCCATGTGACTTCCTTCCACTGATCTGTCTACATGCTGCTCCGTCTACCTGGAATGTTCTCTTTCACTTTCCTGCACTTAATGCTGAATCGTTCTTCAGAGTTTAGTTCAAACATCCCTTCCTCATGGAGAGCAGGTTCTCTTACTACATGCCTTTGTGGGCTGTGATCCTTTCCTTCAGAGCATGTATCTTTGCTTTAAGGGTTCAGTTAATAGTGGGATGGTTTGATTTAGGCTGTCCCCACCACAGGCTCTAACCACCCCTAAAGACGGAGATGGTAGTCACTCTGTGTGGTGCAGTATTGTTTCTCTAGTGCCTGAGAATGACTGGGACATAACTAGCTCTCTATATTTGTGGAAGGAATGCGTTATTAGGACTGATGAGGAATACTGATATCAAATGGGAGATACATTTTCACTGTGGGCAGAGCAACACTGAGGAGAAATAGATCGAGCTCTGAAAATGGTTGGTGTGAACTTGGTATTTTGTCAGTCTCCATTTCCACGTCTATAGAATGGAGATTAAAACTAATATCCCTCAGTATTGTTCTGAGAACATGTAGATAGAATGAATGAAAAATTCTTCATGTAGAGAAAACACGTAGGCAAGAATAGCTAACCTTAAATGTGACTGGTGCAGTGCTCACCTTTGTCTTATGGAAGAGGTCTGTGGTTTGAGCCTTTCCCACCGTGTTCTTTTTGACAGTCAGAGCCATCTTTCCAGGCATTATTTCTATTATGTCATTACCTTCTCAGAAGGCCACTGTGGCTTGTTAGAGCTTTTCTCATCAAAATAAAATATCTGATTTTCCTCCACTAATTATTTCTTCAACTTAAGCTAACTTCCTTTGTTTCACACAACGCATTTTTCTGTCTCTCAACTTGTATCTGGTCAGCTGACTTACTGTGGTGGCACATTCTTTGCCTCTTAATTCAGATAAGTCATCCTGTTTGTCATTCTGCATAGGGAATAATTTTTTCCCCCTTATCTGAATCACATGCTAGTTTCCCTAAAATAATTACACTTGAATTTGGTCTAAAGGCTCAGGAGAAGATACTCTTCTATTGTGCACTGCTTTCCATGACCTGCCTCCTCTTGAATGGGAGTGGAGTGGACAATGAACTATGACTTACTGGTATTCTGCTATAGACATATTGTGATTCTAGCATTGGAAGAAATTACAACATTGATGTGGAGGTAGTGACCACTGAAGGCTCTGGGGGCAGGGAGAAGGAGAAACAGTTTTAATATGGGGCCTTTTTCGAGACTTGAGAATCATCCTGAATGACATTGCAACACAGATATAGGCCATTTTATATCATTCCATAACATGCAGAACTGTGTGGGAGAGAGTGTAGACCACAATGTGAACTATGGTCCATGCTCTGTGGCAAAGCCCCAGGATGCGTTTATCAATTGCAATGAATGTGCCACACTAATGGAGGATGTTGTTTATGTGGGAGGGTGTGGAAGGTGTGGTGAGTGGGGCATATGGGAATCCCTATATTTTTTGTGAACATTTATGTAATCTAAGTATCTTTTAAAAAATAAAAAAAAATTTTTTTAATTAAAAAAAGAAATGCTGCATGAACTACTTACTTGATGTCGTGGGGAATAATATTATATAAAAAAACACAAACATTGACAACTCTGAGTTGAAAAGTATTCAGAAAAGTGAGGCCTTAATTGTGAATTCATTGTAGGAATAACAACTAATTGATTTATATGTTGGTTTTTCTTTTTAATTTATTCCTAATAGTGATAATGCTAAAGTCTAAAATAGTTTTTCAATAACTATGAAATAAAACTATAACTAATAAGTGGATGCCATGCCACAGTTTAACTGGTAGCAATTTTCATTTCTTAGTGGTACACAAAATAAAGGTGCATCTTACCATCAGTGTCATCTTAGATTTCAAGAAATATGGTATATAATTTTATATCAATGTATATTGAGAGATTATTATATACACACTCAAGTGTCATTATGTCCTATTTTAATGAGCAAAATTCAGCATAAATTGTATCTGACCACAAGCAAGTTGTTTTAGGTCTATTCCCTAAATAATAGAATTTGAGGCAAAGATTACATGGATTTTATTATAGAAAATGATGCCATGGTATTAAGAATGAAAGGAAAAAGGGAGTGTGCATAATTTCAATATGCAACTTGGCTAGGTTTTGGTGTCCAGTTGTTTGGTCAAGTACTGGTCTGCTTGTTACTATGAGATTATTTTGTAGTTGGGATTTGCATCTATAATCAGTTTATTGCATATATAAACAGTCGATTGTATCTACAATCAACAAAGGAGATTGCCCTCAGCAATGTGGGTAGTCTTCTCTTCCAATCAGTTGGAGGTCTTAAAAGGCAGAACTGAGTGTTTCAGAGGTCAGAGGAATTTTTTCTGCCTCAACTTCAGGATTGGTTCTTGCCAGAATTTCCAGCCAGCTGGCTTCCCATAGAAAATTCAGACTAGGGACTTCAACATCACCTTTTTATAGTTTCCAGCTTGTGGTCTATTCCCACAGTCATGTGAGCCATTTCCGTATAACAGGTTGAATTTTGTACCCTAGCAAAAAACATGTTCTTAATCCTTTTCCTGTGGGTGTGAACCCATTGTAAATTGAACCTTTTGAAGATATTATTTTTGGTTAAGGAGTGGCCAGCTGAATTAGGATGGGTCTTAATCATATTACTAGAGAATTTAAAAAAGAGAAAAGCCACAAGAAAAAGACAGAAGCCAAAAGTCATCAACATATGGAAGAGAAAGGAGAGAGCATCACCAGGTGACAGGAAAGCCAAGGAACCCAAGGTCCACTGGTAGCCAGAACGCTACTGATCCTGGGAGGAAGCAAGCTTTTTAGTCAATGTTTTGATTTGGACTTCTAGCCTCAAAACCATTAGCTGTTAAATCCCTATTGTTAAGCCAGCCTACTGTCTGGTATTTGTCATAACAGCTCAGGCAAAGCTAAGACATATATATCACCTGTTGGTTCCATTTCTCTGGAGAACCCTCACTAATACAGAGAGTGAGACAGAGGAGGAAGGAAAGTAAAGTGGTATGTTACTGAGTTGGCTATAGCTCACAGGAGAATGTAGCTAGTCGCTAAGGCCATGTGGGATCTCTACTGAGAGACCATTTGGAATCATTATGCCCTAGAACAATCCATAGAAGGGGAGTCCGGGGGAGGCATTTTTATGCTGAGCCTCTGTCCTTTCCTCCCCATTGGATGGTAATTCCCTCTCAATTTCACATTGATAAAAGATATGACATTTCATCAAACAGAGACTTAATGGGAGAAGCCAGAGCCTTTGTGGTCTGGCCAAATTGGGTCTAGGGGTCAAAGTTGCTCTGGTTCTTGCTGCTATGGGTACAGTCCTAGCCCTCATCTGGCCAAGGACCCAGGAGGCAAGTGGAGCTGAGTGAATCTAGGGAGGTGCATACGTTGAGCTTAAACCAGAGATTCAGTTACTGAACCAACAAAAAGACCTCATTAAACAGTGGTTGACCACCATGGCATTACCGGAGCAGGACCAAGATTCTGGAAATGAGGGGCTGCAGACCTGTTTATGGGGTTTATTGCTCATGTGTCTATCATATCCAGACTAATTATGGTCTACTTTATTGAAGAATGGATGCCAATGGTGAATGGATCACTTTTATTCACATACTGCCCCTCGCCCCATTCCTATAATATTAGACAAAAGCAGAAACTTTTAAACTCATGTCTGAGTGCTTTTTTTCTGATATATATTTTTTTTCAGTCCTTCTGCCACTCTTGTTTGCTTTTCAACTTCTGACGGAAATATTTGGTATTCCAAAAGAAGACACTTTCATGAACATTATTTTGAATGGTTCAAGGACTTGGTTCAACTTTCCCTTCAATTTCCAGCACCTTGCATTATAATAGATTGAAAGAACAGTAGCACCCTGCCAGAGCTTTTTGATATAATGTATTGTGTGCTGGATGTGTTTCATTCAAACTGATAGAATGAACAATGCGGGTGTAGTGTGTTCTTCAGAATCAAATCATTTTACTAGATGCATAATGGATGACTATTCGATTCTTTTTTAACTTACCATTTACATTTAAATTCTTGCATTTGAGGACTTTTGATCATCTTCCTGCAGAGGAACTCTCTGGAGCCAGAATGGTTATTTCCAGTCTCTACGTCACTCCTTGGGAGCAAATTAAGTCCTTAGATTCATTTCTGTACCCCCATTGAACCTTCACAGTGTTTATATTTAGCAGGTGATTAATTAGTGTTACATGACCAAGCACAGAAAAGTATGCTTGCTTCTCTGAGTACTTAATAAAATAATATACGTAGAATAAGATTCTATTGACTATCTCATTGATTGGCAAATATATGGGATTTCGTATTTCTTCTCAAAATCTCCCATTCTAGGGTCATAAATATATCCAGATAGTTTTAAAATCCTCAAGTGAGAAAGTAGGTAGATAGAACTTGTGTTAGCAAAATTGTATGTCAAAGCAAAACATGTTCTACTCCAAACTCCCTTAACACAGAATTATATTACATAATGTGCTTCTGTTTTGGTTGGATGCTGCTGAGCTTAGCTCTTTTCCAATTTAATTCTATATTATCATACATTTATTATATGCTCAGCTCCAGGCTTCATGCTCTGGATGATTTCAAAGGTGAGTAAGAAACAGTTCCTGCCTTCAAGTACTTTCCAGTCTCTTTGCAGCAATGAGTTGTATATATTGAAAATTAAAACATGAATTTAGTGTATGATTAAATTTTAAAATGATTTACATAGATAATGTAAGCTATAAAGCTATAACCACTAGCCACATGGCTATTTAAATTTAAATTTTACATTAGTTAAAATAAAATAAATATTTCAGTTCCTCAGTCAGAGTAGCCACTTTTCAAGTGCTCACTAGCCCCATGTGGCAAGTGGCTACCATGTTGCACAGTAAAAATATGGTGTTTCCATCACTGTATAAAGTTTTTTTAATAGTGCTGCTATAGAAATTCGGAAGAAGGAGGCATAACATAGGCTACAGGCTCAAAAGGCTTTATGGTGGAAGTGGGGTTGCAAAGAGTCTTGAGACTCTATTATATGCTCATTATGTGTCAGGCACTCTGAGTATGTACATGCATTATATAATTTTCATGGCAACTATATGAAGTAGAAACTTTCAGATGAGGAAATGGAAGCTTCAAGAGGTTAAGTACCATTTTAGTTTCCTTGGCTGCTCAAGCAAATACCATGAAATGGGTTGGGTTAAACAGTGGGACTTTATTTGCTCATGGTTTGAGGTTGGGGAAAAGTCCAAATCAAGGTGTCATGAAGGTGATGCTTTCTTCCCGAAATCTGTGGTTCTGCGGCTGGTTGCAACAATCTTTGGTTCTTAGCTGGTCACATGCAAGGCACATTGTGGCATTTCCTGGTCTCTGCTGGGTTCTGTTTTAGCTTCTTGCTTCCTATGCCTTTCTCTCTCCATCTGAATTTCACTCTGCTTATAAAGGACTCCAGTAAAAGAATAAAAATCCATCCTGATAGAGGTAGGTCACTACTTCTTAATTGAATGAAGTTACCCCAACAAAAGGTCCTGCTTAGAATGGGTTAACACCCACAAAAATGGATTCAATTAAAGAACATATTTTTCTGAGGGTACATACAGCTTCAAGCCACTTAAGTACCTTGCCCAAAGGCACATTGAAGTCCCTCTTTTATTTGGGTTATTTGGCAGAATTCAGAATCCTGTTTTAGGACAACATTGTAACTACAGCAATGAGTTTCGGGGTGTGGAAGGGGGGAAACCTCATTTTTTGGAAACCTTTTATGGATTTTATTTTATTAGTTTTCTTCTGTGGTTGTAACAAATTACCACAAACTTAGTGGCTTAAAACAACAAAATGTTATTATCTTATGGTTCTAGAAGTCATAAGTCTGAAATGAGCCTCACTGGGCTGAAAATCGAAGTGTCAGTACGGCTGAGTTCCTTCCAGAAGTTCTAGGGGAAAATGCGTTTCCTTGCCTTTTGCAGCTTCTAGAGCAGGGGTTTTTAAACTTTTTTTGTACCACGGATCCCTCTCCCAGTCAGGTGAAAACCACGGACCCCTTACTTAGTCCACACTATACTGTGTATTATTTAATAGATATATCACACCCGCACCAATACATCCCCACAAGAATAATAATTTTTTGAATTTTAAATTCAAGCTCACCAAGCCACTGAAATCTTGCCACGGACCCCTAGGGGTCCATGGACCCCTGGTTAAGAATCCCTATTCTAGAGGCTGCTGCATTCATTGACCACTGCCTAATCCTCCATCTTCAAAACCAGCAATGTCGGTCTGAGTCCTCACAGTGGTTATCTGGCAAGAACTTAAGCAGGGAGCAAGGTAACAGCCTGGCTTGAAACATTAGGGAGCAGGAGGGGACCAAATCTCAGGGGCATCAAGGAAGAAGTTTGGACTGAAGCTGTGAAGCAGATACTTAAATTTGGGTTAAAATATGATGATACACATGTATTCCTGAAAAGTCTGTATCAACTATAAAAGCACATAATGTTTAAAAATACCAGTGAATGAATAAATATGGAAATGTGCCATTTGGTTGGTTTTAATGTAAATCAATATAAATAATGAAAAAATTGTTGAAATCAAAGAATTTACTATCAGTAAGTTTTAAATTGTTGAATTGTGGCAAAGGGGAATCCAAGAGGTAGCTAAGCTTTCTGCTGATTAGAGGGATTAGATATTTTGAAATACTTAATTTCAAATAAGTAAGGAGTTGAGTGATACGTTCTTTTTACTTGTGGAGAAAATGCTGGATCTGCCTATCTCAAATGGACAGGATAAAACCAAGTAACATTGGGAAATCTTTCTAAGCAAAGCATTTGATGTTACAGAAGAGAATGAAGTAAATGTGGAGGCTACGAGGAATACAGAAACCTAATAAGTAACCACATGGAGAACCCGAGAATGTTACCATACTACATGAAGGAGGAGTTCCCTGGGTTTGGTATATAAGACTTGATGTGCATCCCTGCTATGCCATTTGATATTTTTGTGACCTTGATTAGTTGCTACTCTTTTCTAGACTATAGCTTCTTAAACTGTAAAATAAAGGGGAACCCTGCTCCATTGACATTAAATTTGTATAAAAGCACTATTAGAATATGCCACGTTATTTCAAGCTAGAAGCTCCCAGATTGCAAAAGTGAAGGTTTAACTCTAGAATAAAATTTTTATTAGAAACTATAAACTCATCAGCAAAAATTACCACAGTTATATAACATTAAAACTTAGACAGGTTATATCCATGTAGAAATTATAGGCCCAAGTTGATAGCAAATACAGCATGGAAGCAGGAAGAGGTCTATTTTATCCGTCTTCATCAGGTCACTCATGCTTATGAGATGTTGTAAAAGTTTAGTTTATGACTGAAGTAAAGGTAAGTTGTTTGAGAATGGCAGGAGACAGGAGTAAGTGGCTGTAATAAAATGTAGGCACAAGAAAAACAAAAAAATATGTGGAAAGGTAGTATGTAAATTGATTGAACAGCCAAACATTGACTTGTAATTGGCACTACAAAAGGTGATGTGGATAATGGCAATGAGTATATGGGATATGGAACCAAAGGACCAGATTCCAGTTGCTTTTAGAGTCTGTCTCCTTATCTGAGAAATGAGATTAATGGTAAAGTATTTCTCACAGGGTCACTGTGAAGGTAAAATGAGTCAATATAAATTTAGTGAACCATGAAACTCTATTCACCAAACATATTTAGAACTAAAAATGTGCCCAGCAGTGTGTTAGATATTGGGGATACAGTTATAATTGGATATGGCTTGTTCTCTTAAAGCACACACAAAGTAATGAGGTAGATATTCTGCTGTGATGTCATGATACTACTTAATAAAGATATGTGCAGAGTGATCCTGGAGCACAAAGGAAGGAGCACTGAGCCCAGAGAAATTTATAGAGGTAGATTTTTTTGAAGATTGAATCATGTTATACAAAAACTGTACAAATTTTAGTTATTAAGATTTATATCCATAGACTTAAAAATGGTGAACAAGTAAATTATCAAGGTGATTAAATGCAAAATTAAAAATAAAATATGAAATTAAAAATTAAATTAACAATTTCTGGCACACAAACTGGCCATGCTATTCTTTAATAAAAAGTAATGCAGTAGAACTGATAAACTTTCAATTTGTAAGACCATTGCAAATGTCTAAATAAGAAACAAAGAGATGCTTACTACTAGATGAAGGAAAAATGTGGAAACTGAGAAACAATATGTAAAGTCAGTTTAATCACTTGTATATTTCTTAGATATCACAGAGGAGAGAGTCTCTCTTTTTTTCCCACCTCTACACAAAGGTGTAGTGGTTGATGTGAATGTGCTGGACACATTCAAGGGTCAATTCTGGTGGATATACTATTGCACCACCTCTATTTTCCCCTACTAGTAGAGCATATATCAAAACTGGAATAAAAACAACTAATAGAACTCATAAGAGCATTTGGTACATTGGCCAGATATACACTACATAAACAAAAGTAATCGATAGATTATTTTCTACACTAGCAAGAATTACCTAGAAATATTACTTATATAAGTGACAATGCTATAAAACACTTAGAAGTAATTTAACCAGAAGAGTAAAATATCTATACAAAGAAAATAATGACATCTAATTAAAACCATAAACCAAAATTTGAGTAAAAGGATGGACATACCATTTTCTTGAATAAGAAATATATCATGGAAATACCAACTTTCCCAAAATAAACATATATATTTAATGCAATTTCAGAGTTCTAGCAGGTTCATTTTTGAATTGGAGAAAATGATCTTATAGTTCATAAGGAAGAATAAATATCTGTGAACAGCCAATAAAAATGTGAAAAAGAACAGCAAAGAGACATATTTTTCATATCAGATAACAGAGCATACTATAAAGCCCCTGTAGTCAAAACATTACAAGAATAGACAACTATATTAGTAGAAGAGAATGTAAAATAACGAACACAGCAAACATAAGGAATTTTGAACAAACATGACATCTTCAATTTCTTCTGGAAGATAATAAAAATGAATCTTCATTTTATGCCATGCATATTATATCTTCAGACAGATTTAAATATAAAAAGTAAAAATAAAAAACAAAAAACCATGTATAAAAGATAAAACACATAGGGGTGGGGAAAGCTTCCTGTCTAACATTAACTCACTAGCTGCAAGGAAAAAAGAAAGGATTTATTCAACCACTTAAAATTAAGAACCTATGTATGGAAACCCATCCCAAAACAAAGGTGATACATTAGAGCTGGATAATATATGAAATAGTGATGGTTAGTATCTATATAAAGAAGAAAATTGGCAAAACAAAGGCAAAAAGCCCAAGAAATATGGACAAATGTTTTGAATATATGATCCGCAGCAGAACAACTATAAATGGGCAATAAATATATTTTTAAAAAGATGCCCAAATTTATATAAAGCAAATGCAAATGAAAGTAACAGCGAGGCATAACTTTATAAATAGAATGGCAAAAACTAAAAAGACTAGTAACACAAATTATGAGTAGGAATGTATGGAAAAGCTTATTTCCATATACTGCTGGTGGCAATAGCCTCTTTGGAAAGTCTTTGGAAAACAATTTAGAATTGCAGTGCTGGGAATTTATATAAATTAACAATACATAAGGGAATACTTATTATGGCATTTTTGATCTGGCACCCCACTCCCCCAAAAAACCCATAAAAACAAAGTATCCATCAGTAAGTTATATCTATACTTTGGAATAGTATACAGTCATCAAAAGTGAAAACACTGGATAACTTGGAAGCATTTTCATGAGTAATTATTGCATGAGAAAAGAGAAGTTTAATAATATGACTCAATTTTAGTAAGACAATGAAAAACAACTTCTTTATATCTGTACCTTTATTTCTGTGCACATGTAGGTCTTCATAGGAGTAAATAAGAAAATAGGAACGGTCATACCCTAGGTTGCTAGCATAGGTTAGCTGAGAATAAGGGTGATGTGCCAAAGTAGGTGGGGCTGGAGGAGATGGGAAAAGATCAAGGGAATATGGGAAGCTAAGCAAAAAGGAAAATATGCAATAAAAAGACTGCCCTTCCCCAAATGGTGAATCACGTTTATGCATTTATATGTGCATATGTATATGTAACTTAAAAAAAAAATGTTTAACAAACTAAAGAAATTATCAAAATGTGAGTGAGTAAAGTGAGGCTGGATTCCTGTAAGCCTTTCTCCTTATACTGGCAAGCTCTGCTGCCTGGATGGAGAGGTTCTTCTCCAGACAGTTAGAATGCTTTCATGATGATTCAGGGTGCTTTAATTTCTGTTAAGGATAGGTTACTTTCTATTTTACTTAACCAAGAATCCTAGTGTTACACAGGTATCATTAAATCATGCTAAGTTTTAAGAAAACATGTAACGATTCCTTGTATCCCACAGATTGAATTTTTCCTCTGAGTGGAATAGTCTCAAAACAAGTATTTTGCATGAATGCTGAAGAAAGAGATTTGTATGGTTCATTCTTAAGATTTAATTGTTTTAGAACTACTTTTTGAATTTTATCTTTCTAGCTAAACATGTTAATTTAGTCACAAATATTCTCACATTTGCCAAATGTCCCAGCAAAGTGTGCTTTCTGCTGTGGAGTACAGAAAATTTGACTACAATGACTTAACTTTTCTCATATAACAAGAAATTTGGACGTAACAGTACAAGGTTGCATCAATGGCACCACGTTTTCATTAATATTTCAGGGTCCTTTTATCTTTCTGTTCCACCTTCTTAGCATGTAGCTTTAGTTCTCATGGTCACAAGATGGCTGCTGTACCTCGTTGCATTGCAACCACGAAGGAAGTGAAGGAAAGAAGCAGTGCTTATATCAGAAAAGTAAAAAGTTTCCCAAAACTTCCCAGCAGACTTCTCCTATGTGTCGTTGTTCAGACAATGTAACATGCCACACCCAGCTCCAAGGGAGATAATGGACTTTTAACTGAGTACATGACCACTTTGAACAAAATTAGGGTTCTTTTAGCTTCAAAAGAAAAGAATGATAGATATTGGAAAGGCAATTAAAAGTGATCTGTCATGCTAAATGACTCTTTATTCTAAAGGTCAGTCATTTATGTTTGAGGAGCAAATGTGACATGGAGCATAATTCTTTGTGAGTTTGGGACTTATATTTAACTTCCAGCTCTGTCAGTGATATACCTAGGAACTCAGTAAAATGAAGTTTGTGAAGTTTCTACCTACATATTTTGTATGTAGGAGTATTGTGCAGTTTAATTAGCTAATGGTTGTAAAGTGATTTGAAGGAAGTTATTGCAAGTACATAATGCTTTGTTAGATAATGTGTGAGTAATTTCACAAAATCTGGATAACTGTCAAGTAATTAAAGGCAAATGCACTGCAGATGCTGTTATGTGACTTCCATTAGTGTTCATCAGAGGTTGACACACCCATTGAGGAAAGAGCAAATCTCATACTGTTCTGAAATCGTTCTTGAAAAATCCTTACTCCTCTTTTAAAATCACGTTCACCATCTGCTGGTAAAAGAATTGAGATGGCTGCCTGTGAACTTAGCAATTAAATGTGCTAATACAGTAGCAGGAGAAAATGATTGTCACACCTGTTTATTAAAAAACCAACAACAAACAACAAAATTCTACCATCTCCACCCCCACCCCTTTCCCCCCAAAAAACACCATCTGGTTTTCTGTGAAAACAATATTTCAGATTCTTAAAGAAAACAAACCCAACTGCACTTTCAGAGATTATTATACATACTGAAAATGTGGACACTTTACCCCTCTTAATTATGAGAAAAATTAATGTCTCAATGCAAAGAATCATCAAACCAATATATTATCTATTACTGCATGTTTTCTCTCCCTTTTTGGATTTTGAGGAGATTGAGGAGAGAGAGAAATTTGACTGTGAAAGAGATGCTTCATTTTACTTAGTCAGTGATATTGCTTATCCACCTAGTTAAGCCAAGGATTATGTATTTGCCTCAATTTAAGAAATTTTAGCGTATGGAAATTTAAATTTATAAAGCCAATAAAGCAATGCATTGCTAAAGAATTCTTTTACTTTACAAAAGAGTCCATTGAGAGAAGGTATCCATAATGCAATAAAATGGAAAACTTTTGGGGAGTGGATGTAGCACAAGTGGTTGAATGCCTTTTTCCCATGTACAAGGTCCCGGGTTTGATCTCCAGTACATCCTGGGGGTGCGGGAAAGGAATTTTTTGACCACTGTAATGTCCAGTGTGAGAACCACATACCATTTTTAAATTACTGGTATGTGATCTGTGGTTTTCCAATTTTGTAATTCCTTCCAGATAAACTCACCCCTCTTCTTGATAATGAGATTCTTACACAGACTTATTATTTAAAATTAATTTGATGCATAACATTCTGATTAAACTTAATTTTTCCAGAACCATCTATTGTGTAAAGGTAAACTTAGGATAGTATTGAACCCTAGTTTTTCATCTAAACTTTATGTGCTCCCAAAATCTATGTTAATACTTTCTCTAAATTAAGCGATAAATGGCAGCTGGTGAGTTTATGATTCAAACATTATTTTAATACTCTAATAATATGGGGTGAGGGGATTTTAAGACTCATCACTTTCACTAAAAGTAATGTTATTTCCAAGTATTGTAGTCTACTATATCAAGACCCTCAATATATTCTTTCCTGGGATGGTGCTATATGAGTATTTAGGAAGGACTACATTACCTTGGTACCTGATAAGTTTCTAAGAGTTATAAAATAAATGAAGCCTTAGGTTAATAATATTTTTCTGTGGTTTAATGATTTTGTGTAGGTCAGCAAACCCTGAAATAGGGCTTGCAATGAGAAAAAGTTCCTGAAGTCAAAATATTTGTGTGGTAATGTAATAGCTAGACTTTTTTTTTTTTTTTTGCCTGATGAAACATTAAAGTTGCTTAGTATTATTCATGTACATAAGCTTCCCTCTTTGCACCACATTGAGATTGCATATAATACTGTAATAAGTAGGTCATCCAAGTAGAAATAAGCACCAGTTGGACAGAGTTCCATAATGAACGCTGATTACCTGCTCTGTCCATTTTGTACACCAAAGTTATATTGTCTTGTCAGCTCAGTGGCACCCCATCTAAACACCTGTTAGCAATAATATATACTGAAAGGCATTTTTTTCTTAATTAACTTTATATGCATATGAAAAAATATTCATTGAGAATGATCAAATCCATACTATGAATGAGATGACTCTTGTTTTCTAAGCAATTAACCTGAGATTAAATTGATATATTACAAACTCCAAATGCCATATATTATGGTGTTGGCTACTCTCCCCCGCAAACAAACAAACCAAAAAAAAAAAAAAAGAAAGGAAAAAAGTGCTCTTTTTAGTGGATTTTTAAAAAAAATCACTTAGTTCCTTTTAGTAGTTCTGCAGTTGCTTTAAGTTCACACCATAACTTCAGCTCACTTCTAAACTACCATTTCTAAATAAACCCAGGCAATGGTAGGATTTAAGAAAGAATATCCTTGCTTTTAAAAAATACTCATTCAGTGGCTTGCCATCAGTGAACTGTCTTCTTTGTGTCATGCTTTGCTTTATCCTCTCTGTCAGTGTGATGTGATGTGTCACTTTCTGTGGTACTGAGTTTGTCCCTGGTGTTGTGGGGGAGGATGTACTTCCAGGTTGGGGAGAACTCTGAAGCAGGCTCTTTCAAATGGACAGAAATCATAGAACTCATTGTTACGTCCTGTGTGCTACTAACAAATATCTTCCAAGCTGAATGAAGCCCCTGCTTATTAATCATACACGTTTTTTTGTATAGGCTAAAATCCCACAAAAGCATAGCAAATGAACGATAATTATAACTATAAGAAATGTAAATTTCTCAGAGAGTGATTGGCAGTAGTTGTTAGACTTAAAGAAAAGCTGAATCATAGCTGCATGTCATTTGTTCTTATACTGCAATGTAACTTCATTGAAATTACAACTTTTATAAGTAACTGTTAATCATTTTTCTTGACTGGAAGCTGCTACTAACTTGAAGCTATTTTACAGTGAATTAGTATCTTTTGAATTTAGCTTCTTGTTACAAAGACCTGTAATTCAACTGCAACAAACACCTTAAAAATACAGACTAGATGGTGGATAAGTTGTGGGTTTTTTTTTTTTTTTAATTTGATAACGCAAACAATGACACTGGGGTGGCTAAATCTTTATGTATTGCTTCTCTTGATTTCAAGAACGGACTTGAAAACTATGGAGGAGATGATAAATATGAGGAGAAGATGGGATAAGGAGACACTTCATAGTTTTGCCTTGGGTAAATTTTTGTGTCTTCTTATTGACTGCTAAATTAAATAAAAATCTAGCCCGATACTGATCTTATCTTGTTCTACTCTGTCCTACTCCAATCCCTCTCCCTCATATACCCAGTTCTTCCAATACTGTATCTTTAGCACAGAGCTCCTTTTCTGTTCTGTTTCCACCCATCACAATCCTTCTTATCCATCAAGGTCCTTTTTAAATAGCACCTCCTACCTGAAGCCCTTTTTATGGTGTCCAAGAGATATGTTCTTTCTCTGTGATTGGGACTCCTAAAATACTTTGTTTTGCCTCTTATAAATACATATATAGTCTTCCATATCTACTGTTTATTTATGTTCCTACCTCATTCCTCCCCATGAAATACTGATTCAGTTTCCCCAAACAGAGGCCATGCATTAATCACATTTAAGTCCCCAACCTTAAGGTTTGATAACTTAAATGTAAATTATAAATTATTTGAATGTAAAATGTAAATTGTGTTTCTTTCCTATGTTCAGATTCATTTTTACATTTTTGAAAACATTTTTACATACATCAAATAACTTCAGAAGATTACTGTCACATTGACCATTCTCTCAAAATTCACATTCTTTGAAATAAAGTTACTCTTGGAAGACAAAACCTCATGCTATTAAGAATAAAATGACATTTAAAAATGGGTCTTGCTTCTCTGGGCTATTTTAACAGATCATATTTTTCTATTTTTAGAAATTATGAAAGAGGAGAAATAATCTAAAAAGCTTCATCTTGAGAGCAAAAACACGCACTTGGCACTTTCAATGGCCACAAATTTAATTACATATTTAATCAGGGAGAATGCCTGATTCTGAGACATGTAAGTGATTCCTCTTAAACGTTCACCTATCTCATAAATTTTCTATAGCTTTAAATATGCAATTTTTGAGGCAATAAAAAGAATTTGAGACATTTACAAATTAGAAAATCATGATGTAGATACATAATGTTTTATATATAGAGAGATAAAAGATCAACTGTTTTACTTTTTTGTAAATAGTAGAATGCAAGTATTGTGTTCCTGAAAGTCTTTGTTTCCAATGGGCTAATATTTGTCAGTTCTCAATGTTTGTTGTGTTGATCCTAAGAAGATAATTTTTTTCACACTGGAAATCTATGGAAGAATAAGTTAACATGAGCTAATTTCAAAACGTGTCCACAAGAACAGAAAATATAAAAACTTTGAAAGAAGCATGAAAAGGAATTTGAGGATAGAAAAAAATATAAACTTTAGTATTTTCTTTCTTTTTTTTTTTTTTTTACCGGGAGGTCCCGGGGATCGAATCCAGATCCCTCCACGTGGGAGACGAATGCCCAACCATATGAGCCACATCCGCCCCTCTTTAATCTTTTAAAATGGAAAGTCATCCTTTCTTATCATTATCTAGAAAAATAATTATCTAATGAAAACACTGAAATATTGACCATCAGGCTGGGCATTTTACCTTAGAGAGCTGGCAGTAGAATATAGAGCAGCACAGATAACTATCTTGGCTCCATCTGTCTGCCTTCCTGTCAATCAAAACCTAAATAGATGGAAGCATTTGTAGAGACTTGGAACTAAACTTACGCACATAAAAATAGAAGGTAAAAAAGAGGGAAGCGGATGTGGCTCAAGCAATTGGGCTCCCGTCTATCATATAGAAGGTCCAGGGTTTGATTTCTGGGGCCTCCTGGTGAAAACCAAGCTGGCCGGAGCAGAGTGCTGGTCTGCGCAAGAGTGCTGGCCCACGCGGAGTCCTGGCCCATGCAGGAGTGCTGGTCTGCGTGGAGAGCTGGTGCAGCAAGATGATATAACAAAAAGAGACACAGAAGAGAGACAATAAGAGACACAGCAGACCAGGAAGCCAAGATGGCACAAGACATTGAGCAGCCTCTCTTCACTCCAGAAGGTCCCAGGATCAGTTCCCAGTGCCGCCTAAAGAGAAGACAAGTAGACACAGAAGAACACACAGATAGCAGACAGCGAGTACAAAACAGTGGGGGGGGGGGGATAATAAATAAATAAATCTTAAAAAAAACTTAAGAAAAATGTGGGGGTATAGATGAGAAATGTTTTCTTTGATAATTCATATTCCTCACAGGCAATGCTTTCTCCCTGAAAATTGTGTCATGCTGGGACCTTAAACCCTAGACTAGCCAGTTTCCATAGTAGGTATCCATGGTGGTGATTGGTTTGGCAGAATTATGCCTTAATTCACAATTCTTGCATTTTGAAATTGTGATGGTTATTATATGTCTTAGTTTCTCAGCTTCTAAAGCAAATAAGATACAATGGGTTGGCTTAAATGATGGGAATTTCCTGGCTCACTGCTTTTGAGGCTAGGAGAAATCCAAAATTAGAGAAGTCCAAAACTGCAGCATCAGTAAGGCAGTGCTTTCTTTCTGAAGACTGTGGCATTCTGGGGCTGGCTGCTTGCGATCCTTGGTCCTTGGCTTTTCCATCACAAGGCAATGCGTATGGTGGCATCTTTCTCTTCTGGGTTCTATTGGCTTCTGGCTTCTGGCTACTCCTTCCATGTCCAGTTTCCTTTGCTTATAAGGACTTCAACCATATTGGATTAAGACCCACTCTCACTCAGTCTGGGCTCACCTTAACTAATCTTAACATCTTCAAAGGTCCTATTAACAAATTGGTTCACAGCCACAGGACCACGGGTTGGGACCTGAACATGCTTTTTGTGGGGGACATGTTTCAACCCCAATCAAGCTCCAGGTTTGTGACATATTTGAATAGGAGAATTGTCAAAACATTTAGATGTCCTGAGAGATGATAAAATTGAGACAGCAGTGACATGGCAGGGTGAGAATCTTCATGGGAAATCGGCTGTGCCAATTGGTGTGACAGAAAGGGGGCCAGGCATGTCTCTATTAACTGGTGTGTGACTTTGCACAGGAACTTAAGTTCTCTGGGTCTTAGTATATTTCTTTGTAAAATGAAGAAGGTAAATGATTGCTAGGACCCCTTTCATTTTTAACATTCTATGAGTTGGGGTCCTAGGATTTAGCCTGCAGCAGTAGGGTGAATTTGAGGAGATAAACAGAAGGGGATATTTTGGAGTTCAGGACCCCTTTACCCTCCAGCAGCCCTAATGGAGGTAATTCCAGTGTCCACTGCAAGACGGATTTCCTTATTGCCTTTGGTCAGTTTTCATCCACATGCAAAATCTAGTTTGTATTAACCATTGCGAATTAACCTCAACAATTCGAGCTTCAGTTAAATTTTGCTTGATTACCTGAAAACCAATAGTACAATCACTTTCTTATGTTCAGATTCATTTTTACATCTTTTTGAGTTTTGTTTTTAGATTTTGCATTTTTACTGTCTTAGCCAAAGCCAAGCAGATTGATCATTGTGAATCATCTCTATGGTGTGTGATGTGACTTTACTTTTCATTGTTTCTCCTTTTACCTTATACGTACTTAAGCAAAACAGTAACAAAATTAAAATCAGTTTATTGCAACAGCCACTGGGCTTAGAGTCGCTCTACTTGTTTCCAAAATAAGAGAAACCAAAGGGCAAACACTGTAGATTTATTTAAAGTTGGAGTATCTTTGGCTAACAAGATATTTTATTCTCTTATAAAACCTTAATGTGTCTGACAGGGAAATAGTGTAAACTAGGTAGCATTTTGACAGGGCCTTGTTGCTATTTCAAATGGATTTTTTTAAACCATAGGCAGTATTCTTAGAAAAGTTAATATGATATATCTATATCTGTATCTATATATAAATAAATAAAATATGCAAACACACTCACATTTTAATTTTTTATTTTTCAAACACTTTGCACATGCCAGGCAGTTCTAAGCATCTTACAAATGTGACCTTATTTTATCTGTATTTAAAATGTGGAACCCCTGTGCCAATGCACTTGTATGTGAATTTACCAGATAATTGATTTAATGAAATATTTTTATTTCTGTCTAATTCTGTACTCCTCCCCCCCGGCCCCCAGCCTTCTGGGTTATATCTGATATATGGTACATGTGTTCAATGCAAATTATCCAAATAGACATTTCATTGAGGGGAAATAGGTAGGAGAAACATTGAGACAATTACCTATTAATGCAAAGATTTCCTGTGGCACCAAATCCTGTTCAATGGGTGTTGTCCCCTCATAAACCTGAAGGTGTGGGGTGTCATCATGAATCATTTTTCGAAGGGTTCTCTGGGAGGCATTACTGACAGTCCTTACAGAACCCACGGATGAAGCTATGGCACATTATTACTGTGTGTATTGATTTTCCTGGCTTAATTTGAAATGTGTAGAATATACCTCAGTATCCTCAGGAGAAGGAAAAAAGAGTGAACTACATATTCTTTGTGATACCATCTGTACTTTTCTTCTTCCTAATATGCCCTTCATCTTTCCCTCTATAGCTTTTGTTCTTGTGTTTAGTTATTTTCGGAACTGTTGGTGACCCATGACGCATGTTTCCCTCCCAAATTCTTCTTATGGTAATGTAAATTTTTATCCCGTGTCTGTGCCTCATTTGTATATTGGAAGCAGATAACTTGTTTTGTAAGTTTCACAGGTTTACAGCCAGAGGGAACTTTGCCCCAAGACAAACTGTTTTCCTATAACTGATTTTGTTGTGATTTTGTACTTAGAATTGCTACTGAAATGATTTAAAGATTTTGGAATATTGTAATACCTTTTTTGGGGATTCAGAAGTGAAGTATAGCAGCTTGAGATTATTTTATGAATCGCAAAAAGAGAAAGATTATGTTTATAAACTATTGCTCTGGGTGTGATACCCTTTGATTGTATTAAATTCAGCTAAGGTGTCTGATTCAATTACCTGTTAAGATTAGCGCTTTCGATTTGACTATGTCAGTGGATGTAGTCAAGTCGACTCCGGTTGAGTCTCTACCCCCTTGCTGGGTCTGATATAAAAACGGACACTCATTCAAGAAGGCACACAGAACAGAGGAGAGAACTTTGAAGCAAGGTTGCTGATCTCTGCCTGGTCTTTCCTTCCTCTCCGGGCTTCCAGGCCTCTCTCTCTATTGGCATAGGGCTCGTTCCTTTCGAGTCCTTCTATATCAGTCACGGATGTTCTGATCTCTTCCCAAAGTCAACTGCAAACTATCAGGCAAATGGCTCATCTCTCCCTGGGGCTTTAGCTGTTGGAGCCTTCCTGTTTCTGTCACATGGCAGGATCCAAAAAGAACTTTGTCATCTTGCTTCAACACGTGGGAATTGACTTTGGTGAGAAAGAAACTTTGAGTTGTACTTTTTATGGCCCTGTAGCTGTAAGCTTTTACCCTAAATAAATACCCTTTATAAAGCCAACAGACTTTGGTACCCCTTTGGCAGACTGATAGAGTTATGCAGAGAGAGCAACCAAAGCTTTCCCCCATGGTATTCTGACCTTTTCCCCTGCCTTCTTTCCCCTGGTTTATTTTATTTTCATCTTACATCCAGTGGTCAGTTACCTAATAAGAGCCATGATACTTACACACACATGCACACATTTATTGTGGGCATGCACAATAATTGCTTGCTTATTTGTTATTTTCAGTACTGGGTGAGGATATAGTCCATGTTACTGATATTTCTTTTAAACACGAGACTTCTTTTTAACCATTCTGTTAACATTTTTTTTCTACAATGTCTTATGAAATTGCCTGCATAAAACTCACAATTTAACCTCTTTTTGAGAAAGTAATTTTTATTAGCATCCCTGTTCTTCCTGTGTTTCGTGGAGCCCTTGGGGAAAATCCATCTGCACCTAATTTCCGCAGGTGGCTATTGAAGTTACTGCTTCTTTGGACTTCTTTCTTATTGTTAAGTCTTATACCTCAGTGATTCTTTTAGTAACATCCTTTTCTCTAGCCCTTACTTAGAGTTAGAGAGTCATGTTCATGTAGGGCAAAACTCTAGGGAAAGCCAGATGAACAGGTTTGCTAAATTGTACAACCAATAGCAAGGCTCTGTTCTAGGGAAGTTACCACCTTTCCTATGGAGTAAAGCCTGTGTGTCTTTTTTTTAATATATATTTTTTATTAGAGAAGTTGTGATTTTACAAAACTATCATGCATAATGTGCAGAATTCCTGTACATCACCCCTCCACCAACACCTCACATGGTTGTGGAACATTTGTTACAGATTATGAAAGAACATTATTAGACTATTATCACTAACTGTGGCCCATCGCTTACATTTGGTATATTATTTCCATACACCCCCTATTATTAACACCATGTATTATTATTGTACCTTTGTTATAGTTCATGAGAGAACACTTTCATATTTGTACTGTTAATTACAGTCTATCTTCCACCACATGGTTCACTTTGTTATACAGCCCCACGCCTTGTGCAATCTATCCAAAGTGTACATTCAGTGGCTCTCACTTTCATCACAGAGCTGTGCAGTTATCTCCTCAATAAATTTTTGAACATTTTTCTTCGTTGAAAAGAAAAAATCCTATACCTTCCTATTATTGACACTTAACCATTGATATAGTTCCTTCTTTGACATTGATGTAAGAATATTACAGTATTGCTGTTAACTGTAGTCCATAAGTTACATTAATTGTATTTTTCCCATGCATCACCATATTCTTACCACCTTGTAATAGTGATGTATATTTGTTCTAGTTCATAGAAGAACATTCTTTTATTTGTACTGTTAACCACAATTCTCATCTACCTCTGGGTTCACTACATTATTCAGTCCTTAGATAATTCTCTAACTTTCTTTCAATTGATATTTATGCTCCTACACTTCCCCTTTCAGCCACAATCCCAGTTATAAACCAGCCGAATTAGTTATACTCACTATAGTATGTTACAATCAACTGTATCCATTGCCACACTTATACAGTCAAGCTAATTAAAAATTCTACATACATTTTTTGGAAGAGTAATATTTAATACCAATATTTTTTGAGTAATATTGGTATTAAATCTTCTTTTGAATGCTTGATAGAATTCACCTGTGGAGCTATCTGGTTCTGTACTTTTCATTTTGAGGAATTGTTTCAATCTCTTTACTTGTGATTGGCTTCTTGAGGTCTTCTATTTATTCTAGGGTCAGTGTATGTTGTTCATATATTCCTAGGAATTTTTCCATTTCATCTACATTGTCTAGTTTGTTGGCATACAATTTTTCATAGTTTCCTCTTATGAGCTCTCTTATTTCTGTGGGGTCAGTAGTAATGTCCCTGTTTCATTTCTGATCTTATTCATTTGTATCTTTTCTCTTTTTTTCTTTGTCAGTCTTGTAAACTTTTTGTCAGTTTTGTAAAATCTTCTCAAGAGAACCAACTTTTGTTTTTGCTAATTCTCTCAATTGTTTTTTTGTTCTAAATTTCATTTATTTCTGCTCTGATCTTTGTTATTTCATTCCTTCTGCTTGCTTTGGGAATAGTTTGCTGTTCTTTTTCTAGTTCCTCCAGGTGTGCAGTTAGGTCTTTGATTTTAGTTCTTTCTTCCTTCCTTTTTAATGTAAGCATTGAGGGCTATCAATTTACCTGTCAGCACTGCTTTTGCTGCATTCCAGTGGGTTTGATATGTTGTGTTCTCATTTTCATTTGTTTCGAGGTATTTATTGATTCTCTTGCAATTTCTTCTTTGGCCCACTGATTATTTAGTAGTGTGTTGTTTAATCTCCATATATTTGTGAATTTTCTCTTTTCCTGCCTGTTATTGATTTCCAGCTTTATTATTCCTTATGGTCAGAGAAAATGCTTTGTATAATTTCAATCTTTTAAAATGTATTGAGATCTGTTTTGTAACTCAATATATGGCCTATCCTGGAGAAAGTTCCATGAACACTTGAGAAGAATGTGTATCCTGCTGGTTTGGGGCTCAGTGTTCTGTATATGTCTATTAGGTTTACTTCATTTATCATTTTATTCAAACTCTGTTTCTTTATTGATCCTCTGCCCAGATTTTCCTATATAATGCTGAGAGTGGTATATTGAAGTCTCCAACTATTATTGTAAAGACATCTGTTTCTCCTTTCAGTTTTTCCAGTGTTTGCCTCATGTAATTTGGGGCATCCCGGCTAGGTGCATATACTTTCATGATTGTTATTTCTTCCTGATGCATTGCCCCTTTTATTAATATATAATGTCCTTCCTTGTCTCTAATAATCTGTTTCATCTGATATAAGTATAGCAACTCCAGCCTTTTTTTTTTTTTTTGGTTACTGCATGCGTGGAATATCTTTCTCCAGTCTGTCGCCTTAAATGTATTTGTATCCTTGAGTCTAAGGTGAGTCTCTCATAGACAGCATATAGATAGCTCATATTTGCTTATCCATTCTGCCAGTCTGTGTCTTTTGATTGAGAATTTAATACATTAGCATTCAATATTATTATTATAAAGGTAGTTCTTACTTCACTCATTTTGACCTTTGGATTTTATCTGTCATATCTTATTTTCACCACTCTTTTTACATTTCAGTTACTTCTCCTGATATAATCTTCATTTCTAGACTCTCTTCCAAGCCTCTCTCTCTTCTGTCTTTTCTTTTCAGGCTTAGCACCCCTTTTAGTATTTCCTGCAAAGCTGGTCTCTTGGTTTCAAAGTTTCACAATTTCTGTTTATCTGTGAATATTCTAAACTCACCCATTTTTGAAAGGCAATCTTGCTGGATATAAGATCCTTAGCTGGCAGTTTTTCTCTTTCAATATCTTAAATTTATCATGCCTTCTTGCCTTGTGGTTTCTGATTAGAAATCAGCACTTAATCTTTTTAGGTATCCTTGTATGTGATGAATTGCTTTTCTCTTGTTGCCCTCAGGGGTCTCTCTTTATCATTGGCATTTGACATTCTGATTAGTATGTGTCTTGGAGTAGGTCTATTCAGATTTATTTGGGTAGGAGTAAGTTGTACTTTTGGGACACGGATATCTATGTTCTTCAATAGGATTGGGAAATTTTCTACCATCATTTCCTCAAATATTCCTTCTTCCCCTTTTCCCTTTTTCTTCTTTTTCTGGGACACCCATGACACACATGTTTGCACATCTCTTATCATCATTTAGTTCCCTAAGACCCTGTTCAATTTTTCCCATTCTTTTCTTTATCTGTTCTTTTGTATGTTCTCTTTCGGAGACCCCATCTTTAAGCTCACTGATCCTTTCTTCTGCCTCTTCAAATCTGCTGTTATGCCTCCAGTGTATTTTTCTTATCTTATTTGTTTTGTTATTTTTTCCAGTGCTTTTAAAATTTCATTTATTCTGCCTTTCATTCCTATAAGATATGCTATTTTTCTATGTATGCTTTCAAACACTCTTTTGCTCACACAGTGTCTTCTTGATGTCCTTAATCTCTTTAGACATCTCATTGAGTTTATTAAGGAGATTTGTTTGAACATCTATGGTTAGTTGTCTCAACTCCTTTATGTCATCTGGAGAGTTAGTTTGTTCCTTTATTGAGCCATATCTTTCTGTTTCATGGTAAAGATTGTAATTTTTTGTTGGTGTCTTGGCATCTGATTTACTAGATGTGTTTATTCTGGGCTCAGTTTCTCTCTTTAGTGTAGGGCTTTCTATTTGACTGGCTTTATGCTACAGCCCCCTGTTTGATATTTGGTTTAACTTAATTCAGAACTTTATAGTGGCTTATATTTAGCCAAACTGAATATTTTCAGCTCTTTTTAATCTGTTTCTTGCCCTTTTCCCCTTGCTAGTTGTAGAGTAGGAGCCGAGGATGCAGTTGGTTCCTTAAGCATGGAGGCTGAAGCGGCCCAAGTTGCCCCAGGAACTAGTGAGGCTTCTCCCACCTTTCTCCTCTGCCAGAGGTAGGGACAGAGCTGCAACCATGTGCAGTAATCCTAACTGTGTAGACCAATACTGTGTAGTTACCTGGAGAGACAGATGAATCTCCATTCCCCTTCTTCCCCTACCTGTGGCAGGGATGGAGCCGCAGGTATGGGCAGCAAAGTAAGCCATGTAGGTCAAAATTGGCTGCAATTGCCCGAATAGATTAACATTTGACACAGTTGCAGTTGCCAGGGGCAGGGATGGAGTCACAAGTGTGCGTAACAATCTTGTCTGGGCTAAAAGTGACTGCAGTTGCTTGGAGAGGCTGAGGGAGCACTGCTTCTCTTCCACTCTGTTGGGGGCAGTGTTGGAACCACAGATGTGCCCAACAGTCTAGTGTGTATGTGCCAAAAGTGAGTACAGTTGCCCAGAGAGGTTGATGCAGGTCTCCCCAGCCTCTGCCCTGCTAGAGGCAGGCCTGAAACTGGGGTGTAAAGAAGCTGTTCCTTATTGTCACTGTGATTTTCAATCAGCCCCACCTCCCCACATGCTGGGGGTGGAGCTAAAATGGAGGTTACTGGCTTCTTTCTGACTTGGACAAGTTCAAACTTTAGCTGTTCTTAGGATTGGACTTCAGCCAGCTAAATTTACTAATCAGTAGCTGAAGTCAGTGCTCAACCATCTCTTCCTCACCTGTTTTGGAAATGGAGCTTCCACCTCTATCCAGGAAATAACTCCATAACTCCTGAGGTGTCTTACGCTGCCAGCAGGGGATGGGTATCTGTCATTGTGGCATGGAATACTCTACTCAAGAATCTTCACTGCAGATGGGCAGTCTTCTCCTTCTGTTCTTCCAAGGATGTTGCAGGATGATCTTCTGTTCTCCTGGGCCTTCCAAACAGGTGATTTAGATAGCTCTGGCTGATTTCTAATTGTACCGCAGAACAAACTGACTCTTGGAGCTCCTTACTCTGCCTCCATCTTGCCACTCCTTCTGTGAGTCTTTAAAGCAGGGTTTCTTAACCAGGGGTCCATGGACCCCCAAGGGGTCAATGAAAAGATTTCAGGGGGTCCATGAGCTTGAATTGAACATTCAAAAAGGCATTATTCTTGTGGGAATGTGTTGGTACATGTGTGACATATTTATTAAATTGTACACAGTAGAGTGTGGAATTACTAAGGGGACTGTGGTTTTCACCTGACTGGTAAAGGGGTCGGTGGAACTTAAGAACTCCTGCTTTAAAGAGTGTTAATAGTAGAAACATGGGTTTAAAGCCTGGTATTTTCCCTACCAGCTCTATGACATTTATTCATTCTTGTTATTCAATCATATTGACTGCCTGCTTATTATATATAATGGTCATTATACTTGATGCTAGGTTATAGCAGAGAAGAAACACACATGGTATCTCATGGAGTTCTCAATCTAGTAGGAGAAAACCACCCAGAAACAATACAGTTATTATTCTAAAAACAAAAGCAAAACAAAAAAATACATTTTACAATAAACAAATAACTACCAATAGTATGTGCTAAGAGGTAAATAGCAAGTTAAAATGACCTACGTAAATAGGAGAGTCAGAGAGATTTGGTTGGCAAGGTGACATTTAATGTGAGATAGGAGTATTGGCCAAGAATTAGCCATAAGAAGAAGCAGTTACTAACTTCTCCCCTCATCTGAACTATTGATTCACTAGAGAGCGGGGTCCAGAGCCAAGGGGCTGAGGCAGCACTGTTGTTGTTTTGCATAAAATATTTTTTTAGTTTTCTAAATAAAATACTATTAAATTATTTGGCTTAAACAATGGTAATTTATTCAGATACCATGAGAGTCTGGGAAAATGACCATAAAGGCATCATCAGAGTGAAGCTATCATTTCAAAGACTGGCTATCAGTGATCCTTGACTCCTCTGCCATGTGTCAAGGCACATTGTGGCATATACTGGTCTCTTCCGGGTTTCATTGCTTTCAGCTTCTTGCTTCCATGGTTTTCTCTCTCTTTGTCTGAATTTCATTCTCTTATAAAGGATTCCAGTAAGAGGATTAAGATCCACTGTGGGCCATGCCATAACTGAAGTAACCTCATCAAAAGGTCCTACATACAATAGGAATGGATTAGCTTTAAGAACATGTTTTTCTGGGATACATATAGCTTCAAACCACCGCAAATATATATATATATATATATATACAGTTGACTTGAGAATTTTTATGCAAACACCTAAATATCTACCATGCAGGTCAAAATAAGTGTTGTAGATTGAATTTTTTAAAAAAGATTTATTTATTTATTTTTCTTTATTTATCTCCCTCCCCCCATCTCAGATGGTTCTCTTGTCTGTCTGCTCATTGTTTGCTCGCCTTCTCCAGGCAACACCAGGAACAAAACCCAGGACCTCCCGTATGAGAGGCAGGTGCCCAACGGCCCAAGCCATATCTGCTCCCCACAGGCTGTGGTATCTGGTGACTCGTGGCTGTGCTCATTGCAGTGGGGGAGGTGTCTAGCTCTTTGCGGCGGGGACAGCATCTGCTCGTCTTCTTTTAGGAGGCACTGGGACCTGAACCCAGGACTTCCCATGTGGTAGGCGGGTACCCAATTGGTTGAGCCACATCTGCTTCCCTGAAGATTGAATTTGACATGTTTTTAACTTAATCTGCATTCCTGGGGAGTGTGAACTCATTGTAAATAGTATCTATTCAAGATGTTATTTTGGTCAAAATGTGGCCCTAACTGAATGAGGGTGGGCCTTCATCTGGATTATAGGAGCTCTTTATAAGTAGAAGAAATTCAGATGTAGTTAGAGAAGACCACAGGGAGAAACTAGAAGTCAGGGAAGCCTGGAAGAGAAAGGAGAGGACATCACCAAGTGATGGAGACCACAAGGATTGCTGGCCAGCAGAAACGTACTGAACCCAGAAGGAAGCAAACCTTCTAGCCTCTGAAATTGTGAACCAATAAATTTCTGTTGTTAAGCCAATGTATTTTGTGGTATTTGTCTCAGCAGATTGACAAAACTAAGATAATTTTCAGCCCTCCTGGAGCTCCCCGTGATTATAACAAATTGCCTCTTCCCAAGAGGAAACCAATATCCTAATATTTATGTCAATCATTTGCTTGCTTTGTGTATTTTTACAATCATATACATCATTAAATAATATCACTTTGTTCTGCCAGGGATTATGCTTCATATGAATGGTACCTTCTGCATTTTTAGTCATAATCTATACTGTGACTTTCTGTATCGCTGATTATCTTATTTCTGGTTATTCCAAGAACTCCTGGGTGTCTCACTATTGTCTCCGTGTGCTTCTATGGGCAACATTTACCTCCCGGTGATTTCTCTTGGATTCCAGATTTGTAAATGTTTTTTCCTAGGAGCCTTTGTGTTAAGATCATGCTTACTTCAGATCTCAAATATTAGGGACTGCCTGGGTTTTAATTTTGGCTTTGCCACTTATTAACTATGCAAACTTTTGCAAGTTACTTAACCTCTTTACTTTGTGGAATGGGAATAATAATAGAACTTATTCTCAGGAGTTATTGTGAAGATGAAAAAAGTTAATACATTTAAAGTGCTTACCACAATGTGGCAAATATTAGCACTCAATAACTGTTGTAAGTTAATGCAATAATGAAGAGTTCTTGTGTAGAATAAATGAAATAAGTCAGAGTGTCTATCTGGCTCAGTTGATTGTGTAGTAGGTACTCATTCATTATCATTTTTCTGTTTTTCTTTTCTTTTCTGATTTTGTGGCTGCTTTCCAGATGTTTGAGGTTTCTATAGGCCTGATACTTGGATGAATGTGAATTTCTCTAAAAGATGCCTGTATATATCCTCATGTAGCTATCTGTACTCTGTTCATATCCTGAACATACCTCTTTATTCAACAAGTATTTTTTGATGCACACCATGTATCAGGACTTGTGTTAAGCTCCTGGAATCCACAAATGAACAATACACCTTTGTTTTGAAGTGAGAAAGTACAGTAGAGAATTCATGCATGCAAACATGTAATTATAGCATCATAGGATAGTGCTATTTTATATATAGTAAGGATACAGGAAGAACCTTGATTTCAGGGTCATAAAATTGATTTTAGAGCAGATATTGCTGAAGCAGGATTTTGAAGGATGGGTTGAAATTGACCCAGTAACCTAATGTGGGAGTTTTCAGGGTGAGGAAAGAATGGAAAGAGCACATGTACATTTTCAGAGCCAGGAAGCATATTATTATTTTTCAGTTATTGTAAAGAATCTTGTGATGAAGCAGGCAACAAAGTTTTTAATTTTGGCAAAATCTAATTTTGCCTAGAACATTAAGCCATTAGACCAATATTGTCCAATAAAAGATAATACAAGCCCCTATGTAATTTTACATTTTCTGATAGTTACCTTAAAAAAGTAAAAAAGAGACAGTTGAAATTAATTTTAATGGCATGTCTTATTTGATCCAGTTTATCCAAAATATTGCCATTTAACATATATAAATACAAAATGCAATACAAATACTAATATAGTAAATAGAGCACATATAAATCTTAAATGACACTTTAAATTTAAATAAAGAAAAGGTCAGTTGATGTGGCTTTCTATTAATAGAAAAAAAAGAATTATTAGTGAGATTTATTAAAGCGTTATCTTGGTACTAAGTCTTCAAAATTTAGTGTGCAGTTTACAGTTAGAGCATATCCAATTAAGACTTTAAATTTTCATTGGAAATACTTGATCAGTCTTTAAATTTTATAAATTACAGTTTAAAAAATATTCACCCACCCAAGTTGTTCCAAAATACATAAGTTTTAAACAACTAAATCAGTTATCAATTTTTAAATTTAAATTAATTATAATTAAATTAAATTAAAATAAAAAATTATGTTCCTCATTTACATATGCTACATTTCTAGTATTTATTAGTAGATATGGCTAGTGGCTGCTGTATTGGACAACTCAGCATTAACCTATGATCCCCTTAAATAAATGAGTACCATTTTCTCCAATACAGGTAAATAAGCTTGCAAATTTCATGAACTAGTTCATAAATATGACCAATTGTTCACACCTTCTATCTTGTGAAATATAAGAGCTACCATTTATTGAAGGTCTGATTTTGCTTCCATAGTTCTATATGCAAAGATCAATTCTGAGTCCTCATATTATTTGAGTTCTAAGTAACATGTGACATGGTGATTACCTTCTTCTCTTGGACACACTTTCTTGGCTTTCATGCCACCACATCATCCTGGTTTTTGTTTTGCCTCACTGGATGCTCCTTCTTGTCTCTTTTGCTGGTTCCTCTTTACATCACTGACCTCTAAATGTTAAACGGCATCAGATCTCAGGCACTGGAACTTTCCATCACTTATTCTTTGGTGATTTAATCCAGCCTCATAACTTTAAATATCAATATGTTGACAACTCCCAAATTGGAATCTCCAGCCCAAACATTTCCCTGAACTCCAGACTCATGCTATACTGCCTAGGTTGAAGTCTGATAAACATCTCAAATATAATGTATCTAAAACTGATTTCCTGGTTTTCACCACCAAACTAGTTCTGCCAGTCTTTCCCAATTTGGTTAATGATAACTCTATTTTTCCACTTCCTAGAGGAAAAAATCTTGGAGTCATGTCCTTGTTGCTTCCTCTCTCTCACACCCTTAGCTTAGCAAATTCATCAGCAAATCTTTTTTTTTATTATTATTATTATGGGTAAAAATAAAAATTCTCACAATACATACAAACATTTGCAAAATGATATATAAATATATATGCATATATGTGTATTTGCTTACAAAAATGTTATTTATATATATATATATACATATATTTTAAGAGGTGCTTAGATTACCTAAAATATTACACGGAACCCACTGGGATTCCCATGTTGCCCACCTCCCACACCTCCCACCACATCCCACACAAACATCTCCCACAGTGTGGCCCACCACCCTCAATGAACTTACACATCCTGGAGCCTTGCCACCAACCATAGACC
>JAKSZT010053801.1:8465999-8499806 GCA_026826555.1 Tolypeutes matacus | reverse complement strand
TTCAGTATGTTCTCCCAGTGTCTTCTTTATATCCTTAATCTCTTCCTTCAGTTCTTTAAGTTGGTCCATGATATTTGTTTGGATAGCTTTGATTAGTTGTTCGATGTATTGCATTGCTTCCTGGTTTTTATTTTGTGCACTGGACTGGTCCATGTTTTCCAGTTTCTCAGAGTCGTTTGTATTTTTCTGTTGCCCTCTGGTCATCATATTATCTTGATGGGTTTGTACAGTTGATTAGCTTTTCTCTATGCTCTAGAATTTTATTTAGCTGTTGGTTCTGCGTGTGAGTTAAGTTTTCTCTTTGGCAGTTTTTCTTCTTATTTTATTTCCTTGCTTCTTTCTATGTTCCGAATCTCCACCATTAGGTCCACGCCGCCGATCCGTGCAGATAGATGTCCCAAGCTTCTCACTCCACGTGTGCACAGCACCCATCAGCAAATCTTGTTGCCTTTACCTTCAAAGATACATCCAAAATCTTCTAATAACTCTATTTCACTTTTTTTCCTGCTAATTCCCTGGTCTAAGCCACCATCCTTCTCACCTGGATTGTTTCACTAACCTCCTAACTGCTCTTCCTGCTCCTACCCTTGCCTCATTTGGTCTAGTCTCAACCCAACATCCATAACCTGATACTCTGTGCAAAACTCCTATGTCTCCCCATCTCTGAGTGAAAGCCGTATCCTGATAATGGCCTCGCAACTCTACTTGCCTCTCTGACTTGATCCCTTTGCCCTCTTTCTGGGCTTACTGGCTTCTGGTTCCAGGAACATGAGCCATGCTCCTTTCATGAGGCCTTTGTACTCCCTGTTCCTTTTGCCTAACTTCTCTTTTTCCATTCTGCACTGCTCACTGGCTCACCTCTTCAGATTTTTATTCAATGGTCACCTGCCAGGGAGGCCTTGTCTGACTAGCAGGCCCATTGCTAGCTTAAATGGCATCTCTGTGTAAATAAGAAGGTGGTCCCACTGTGGGGAGACATGGCCCTATGGTTCACGGCTGGGCAAGCTGACCTGCTGCTGAGCTCCTGCATCTAACGGTGCCTGAAACTCCTGGGAGTTTGAGTGAATCACACTTCCTGGAGCAAGCTGCCACGAGAGCTGCTTGGAGTTAGTTTTGTGCAAAGAAAAGTACCCCCTTCTTCTAGGCAGTTTTCAGTCTCCACTTATCTCCTTACCTGGGCACCTTTGTGCAGTGATCAAAATGTACAAACTGATGTTGAATCTCTGATGACCACCCTCCCACCCCTCAGCATGCTTCCCCTATCCCACTTCTCTATTTTTCTTCATAGCAACTACCACCATCCAGGACCAGTTGCATAATTTGTGGGGTCCTGTGCAAAATGAAAATGTTCAAAAATTAAGAATTTCAGCACGATAACAAAGCATTAAACCAAGCACATATTTTCTGAGCTTGGAATAGTGTCAATTACACAGGTCATTTTTCCATGAAGCCAGCCCTAGCACCATCAAAAAGAATATATTTTTCAGTTATTCTGCTTATTGTCTGTCTTCCCATATTAGAATATAAGTTCTATGGGGCCTGGGATTTTTCTGTCTATTGACTGTTATATCAGTAGCTGCTAGAGCAGAAGCTGGCATGGAACAGGTGCTCAGTAAATATTTGTTGCATAAATGAGTTAGTCTAGGGCTTTAAATATATCCTCTCTAAAGCCAATCCTACAGATGGGAGAGTTGAGTAAGACAGCCCTGTTAAATCTGTTGTCACGTATTTGTGTAGGTCAGATCCAGTAAGTAGTTCCATTTAGAAAGACATAGAAACTGAGGCTCAATGAAATTTAGCAATTTCCACAAGAGAAAACATTTCAGTGCCAGGGTATTGCCCTTTTTCTCTGGGTCCTACTTCATGCAATAATTTATTTCTGGCTATTCTGCTTTGAATGAGAAAAGAGAACAGTCAGGTGAATAGAGGCAGTCCCCAAATACATTTCCCTGTTCTTCTCCTTTCTGTTGAAAATGCCCTTAATAATAACATTACATACTGGTATGTATCTTATAAATTGTCCCATTTGCTCCACAAAACGTCTATGAAGTAAGCAGAAGTTGTATTTTTTCCTCATTTTATAAATGTGGAATTTGAAACTCAGGTTGCCTAAAATGGCATAGTTAATTAGGATCTGGGCTGCCAGACTGTCTTTCAAGTCTCCTTTTTTCTTTGTGTTTTTTTCAAAAGTTGGTCTTTTTAAAATGATTGTTTTAATTGATTTCCAATTTCTTTTTTGGGGAACTGAATATTAATTTTCTATTTCTGTATAATGAATATATTGAAAAATTTCATGTTATTTTTTTCTTTTCTCAAAACTGCAATTTTTGTTAGTTTTGTGTAAATCCTATAAAGAAAGTAAGTATATATCAGGAATTAGAGTTTTTGGTACATTGGATAGAGTTTGAAATTGATGTGACATAGCACATTAAGTGCTTGGTAAGGTGTTAATAAATTTATAGGTAGCTAGATGAATTATTTTTTTGATTCAGGGATTAAAATGGCAATTCATTCTGGGGGCTTTTGATGAATTAGAGTATGGTGAAGTTTTCTAAAGAACCATGATACAGGCAGTTGCTTATAATGAATTTCTATCAATCGAGAAACAGAAAGGTAGCTTGAAATATTTATCAGTTTGGTACTTGGGTTTCTTGGCATTTACTATGGAATAATTATTTCTGAATAATGTCACAAGCCAGACATTCTAAAAATAAAACACACTCTCAGAATTAACATTTTCTCAGTATAATGATATATTAATAAAACTTAACATCTTGCATATACCAATTTCAAGTTGTATTATTTCTCGTACTGTTACAGTTGATAATGCTATGTAATCAATAATTAGTTATTTCCTATACCTATGCCAGATGTAGTTAATGCTTATGAATTTCAGCTAAACGAACTCATTTTTTTTCTTGTCTTATATGATCTGAGACATATAGGCACATATCACTTTAGACATTAAATATATTCCCTAAATGTATTAAGCGTGTAAACAAAGTCACAGTTTAAAAGTCGTTATGTAAAGAAATTCTCTCCAGAAGTGGAGAATCTTTTGCAAAATAAATCTACTTTATCTATTTAGATTTTGGTCTTACTACTTTCCTGAGTTAGCCAAGGGATTCACTATGTTATAAATTTTGAGAGTGGCAGTGTGCAAGTTTCTCTCCAATTTGTCTTTGGCTTTGAGGCAGGAACTTTTCAAGGTAATGAGCATGTAGCTGGTATATGTTTGCTGGTCTGAGGGGTGATCTTATATTATGTCTCAGAGTTCAGTTTATCATGATAAAGAAGTGGAGAAAGTGTCTTATTATACTTATATAACAATTTGATTCCCTTCTGAGGCACTGCATGTGATTTCAGTTGGTGTTTGAACTCTATGTTAATTCTGATGAGAAAGGTTGTCTATTTCCCCCAGTGTTTACTTTAGTGTCAGCAGTGATGAGGCTTAGCCTTTATCCCTCAATACTAGTCTCTGTGCTCTTCTGAGTGAGAGTTTTGTGGCCTGAGTCACTGTCAGCTCAGCTTCTGAAGACTTTCTTAGCAGACTAGATCGTGCTGGCCTTCTCGCCACAGATTTCTGAATAGAGGAGTGTGTCAGTTTGAAGTTTTTGTGGACCCCAGAAAATCCTGTAATTAAAGCTAATCCATTCCTGTGTGTGTCAATCTTTGTAGATAGATCTTTTGATTAAATTACTTAGTTAAGGAAGTTCCTTTTGATTAGATCATTTCCGTAGGGCATGACCCAGGGTGAGTATTAATCCTCTTACTGAAGTTCCTTAGAAATGGCGGAATAAAAAGCCACAGAGACAGAAAAAAGTTATAGAGGCAGAGAGGAACCCAGAAGCCAAGAGAGAAGGCCCCATGAGCTGAGAAGGTCACTCTATCCAGAAGCTGAAAGCAATGAGGCCTGGGGGTGGCGTGGGGGTGGGGTTGCGGAGCAGATGCCACCGTGTGTCTGATTGGCCGCAGCTGCAGCTCGGGAGAAAGTGAGCCTGGAAGAGAAGGTGGAGACTGGCAGGCACTGCCATTGTACCCTGCCACATACCTGATTGCCCACAGCTGCAGCTCAGTGAGAAAGCATCTCCAATGACACCTTGCTTTGGATACTTTCATGACCTGAGAACTTTAAGCTGTTAACCTAATAAATCCCATTGTAAAAGCAACTAATTTCTGGTATATTGATTTGGCATCATTTAGCAAATGAAAACAGAAATTGGTACCAGGAGAGTGGGGTATATGCTGCTATTCAAATACCAAAAATGTTGGCATGGTTTTATAAAAGGGTAAGATTCTGGAAGAATTGTGAGGTGCTTGATAGAAAAGGCCTAGATTGCTTTGAAGAGACTGTTAGTAGAAACATGGATGCTAAAAATATTTCTGATAAGCCCTTAGAAATGATGACTGTATCATTGCAAATTAGAAGGAAGGCAAACTTTTCTTTAAAGTGGTAGAGGACTTGGTAAAATTGACTCCTGATGTTAGATGGAAGGCAGAATTTGAGAGTGATGAGCTTGGATATTTAGCTGAGGAGATTTCTAAACTAAATGTGGAAAGCATGGACTGGCTTCTCCTTGTGAGAGGAAAGGGATATACTGAGACTTGAACTCCTGGGCACAAAGAAACCAGAAATTGATGGTTTGGGAAATTCCAAGCTTCTGGAAAATGAATCCCCTGAGAATAGTGCCCCATGTGAAGATTTAACTGAACATGGAACCAGCCAGTTTTTTCAGGTAAATCAGAATTGGAAATGCAGTTATCCAGGAAGGATCTGTGGAAAGTCTTAATGTCTCATTGCTTGGCCCCATGTTTCCTCATGCAAAACCAAGTGTTTTTTGGTAAGATCTGTATGAAAGGAACCACTGCCAGCCTCAACTAAAAGGGCCAGAAAAGGGAGACATAGAAGGAAAAAGGACTTCAAAGGCAGAACCATGGAAGCTGAGGTCTGGATTAAAAACATCTTCTTGGGTGAATAGAGGGACCCCACCCATGTATGTGGAAAGGGTGAGTAAGCCTCAGAGCTTGAAGAGGGCTGGCTTTCCACCCCATTGTTCAGGGAGAGTGTTTACCACCCTTGGCTTTGAAGGGGTTGAGCTTGTGCTCCAGAGATTGGGAAGAGTGTGACCATTACCCCACTGATCTCAGAGGATGGGACCTAGAGCTCGGTGGCCACCCAGATACTTGATGAGGGTGGAGCTGAAAACATGGTCATTGGAAAAGCCCTTGGAAAGGGTGGGTCTGCTATTCCATTGGGCCCCAGGAAAAGAAATCACGGTTCTGTAGATGACTCTCAGACTTTGAAATCTAAAGGAATATGCCCTGCAGGTTTTCAGAACTGTTTTGGTCTGGTGACCCCTGTTTTCTTTCCATTTTCTCCCTATGGCATTGGGAACATTTTCCTGTGACTTTCTCTCCTTAGTATATTGGAAGCAGATAAATTGTTTTGTAAGTTTCAAAGATCCACAGCCAGAGGAGAATTTTTCCCCAAGACAGACTATATGCCTATAACTGATTTTGATAAGATTTTGTATTTGGCATTGTTACTGAACTAATTTAAGACTTTTTGAAATATTGTGATGGACTAATGCATTTTACATATGGAAACAACATATATTCTGGGGGTCTAGAGGGTGGAATGTGGCAGTTAGAAGCTTTTGGGGTCCCCAGAAAATCCTTTTCTTAAAGCCAATCCATGCCTATGTGTGTAAACCTTTTATAGATGGGACATTTTGAATAGATTCCATTAAGGGGCCTTCTTTTTAATGAGATCACTTCAGTAGGGCATGACCTAGGTTGAGTCTTAATCTTCTTACTGGAGTCCTTTATAAATGTGGGAATAAGATGCCACAGACACAGAAAAAAGCTTCGTAGACAGAGAGGAACCTAGAAGCTGATAGAGAAGTTCCTGGGAGCTGAGGAAACCACTTTAGCCAGAAGCCAAAGCAATGAGGCCCAGAGGAGAGGGTACAGATGCGTGGACACTGCCATGTAACTGATACTCTCAGCTGCTGCGTGGTGAGAAAGTATTTATGATGATGCCTGGATTTGGACACTTTCACCACCTCAGAACTTTAAGCTTTTTACCTAATAAATCCCATTGTAAAAGCAAACTCATTTCTGGTATATTGCTTTGGGAGCACTTAGAAAACTAAAGTAAGGAGTTTTGGGAAAGACTGCTAATCTGACCTTTGTGCAATGCAGGAACATGATTTAAAGTCATGTGTTTGCATGGATTTACTTGGGTCAGAAAAATCTTTTACTTTTAGATTTTGAGATATGTGGCATATTAAAAGTTACTGCTTTTAGGATATATAGTGAAAATGAACATTAGGCAGTTCTTCCTTGGGGATCTTGAAATCACTTAACCATCCTAAAGCCTAACTAGATGCTAATTTTGGGGGCAGAAAGAATCCTGACTCAAAGCAAGCAATGGAATTACTTGCAATTCAGAGTTTTCTCCTTGCTATGTTTGTACCACTTACTTCTCTATTAAATAACATCCATTTTGCAGGGTTTTTATTAAATTTAGAAATAACACATTCATGTGCTTAGCAGACTACCTAGCTGACCAATGCTGCGACTATTCAATTGATATTGAACAGTTTGAGACAGATAAACTATAACTTCTGACTTGGTAGCTCTAAAATGTAGCAAAGAATCTACCACGCAGAATAATCTCCAATGGGTACATAAAATATTAAGAGCCTAGCTCTCTGCCAGGAATAGGTAGGATCTGGGAAGGTTAAAGAGCCATTTGGGTACAGAGCCTTACTGAATAGAAGACAAGTGCTTCTGGGAGCCTCTTCTGCGGCCAGGAAGAGTTAAGAGTGTGAACACTATTTTCCCTCCTCTTGCTGTAGCTACCATCTGTTTTCACTTTTCACCTCTCTAGCTACTTCATTTCTCAATCTCGGAGTCTATTATTACCACTCTCAGTAAAGGTCCACCACTTTAAAGTTACTTTTCAAAATTTGAACACAAGTAGAAAAGGAAAATAACATCACTTCATATGGGTCGCAGCACCTGATCTACTGCTATAAAGGGCACTATCGCCCCCGGAATCAGTGGACTGCTTTTGCAGTGGTCAGTCTACAAACTGTTTTGCTGCCTTTAAAACACTATTTGGATGCTTTGTGTTCATATATACTAATAATACACATTATTTTTATTAATTTGAATAAGGAAATTTGTTTTCTGCTACAAAATTTCATTTGAAATGAGTTAGGAATTTATAATGTTATTTGATGTAGCCAAGGTTAAAAAAGGAATGAACTGAAGGAGGAAATTTATGCTTACATATAAAATTTGCAAGGAATGAAAACATTGGTGAAGCATAATTATCTCCAACTACATTTTTTTCAGGCGGGAAAGAGCCTACTATATAGAATTTTGATTATCTATAGAAATTTCCACACACATACTTGATAAAAAAATTGGTTTGCTCTATATTACTTTTTGTGTTCCAGAAGATTTCCCAAAGAAGATAATTTATCTGATAAAGTTGCTATATAAGTCTACCGTGCATTTAAAAACAAAACAAAACAAAACCCTTGTAACATTACAAAATGGCAATGACCTCCAGGGATGCATGGAGTTAGAGTTAAACAGCACCTTCCAAGCCAAAGATTAAAATGGCTTATTTCCCTTTAGTTTTGAAACTGCTGGGGGAAGCAAAGCCGATCCAAGATTTTGTGTATTGTCTAGGTTCACAAAAGACCATAGGCAAGCTGCAACAAAAATTACACAGCCTGCGTGTAGATTCTATGTTCTTGACTTTCATATAATACGCTTTTTACAGAAAGACATTAAGAGGTATCCAATTTCACAGCTGCTGGACAGTGCCAATTGCTCACACTGCCTACGATCAGGCATTGTGCCCTCTTTAGTACATTGGTTTGAGTTGGAGTCCTATGATATTTACATGTAAAATTAAAGTAAGTGTTTTCACGTACCAGATGAACCAAAGTACCTGAGATTTCCAGTCTAATATAAGCATACAGCATAAGGATTAATTTTGATGTTCTCATAGCAGAGATTCATTATGAGTGTTGAAAGCAAACACATGAAATGGATCAGACTTTCAAATAATCCTAAAATTAAAACAAAGATAATATACTTTAATTACAGAATGCCTTACGAAAAGCTATATTTATTTATGATACTGATTAAACTAATAGTGGCATAAGGAGCAAAAATATTTTGAACAGCATAATTTCTTTAGCTTATTTTGACATGCAGCAAGAGGAAACAAATTATCACTCATCTGTCTTCCTAGTCACTTATTTTATCAAACCGGCTAACAATCATCAGACTTAAGTGGGAGACAGTTTCTCACTGGTATTTATTAAGATATTGTACCAGATTCTGCATGGCATCCTCTTAGGATTTAACATCAAGGCTATAGAAGGAAATGCTGCTGCCACGTGGACCACAGTGCCTCGTGGCACCAGACAAATTGGATTATAGAGCTGCTCTCCTTGGGAATTGCTTTCCACCTTATGCAGGGTACTCTAAGGGGAAATAAAAAAATTGGAAAATTTGTTCCAAGGTCTTAAGGAACATAAATAAGTATTTGGGGGATATCCACTGAATCTAGTGCCCTAAAGTATTGTCCTAAAGTAATGTTGAACATATAAAATGGTTTGCTCTACTACATGGAGGAGGTATACAGCATAATGATTAGTTAGGATCAGAGGCTTTATATCCAGCAGTTCAAATCTTGGTTTTGCCCCTGAGTAGGTGTGAGGTTTGCATTTTCTTGTCTGCAAAATGAAGTTAGTAATACTGCTTACATGGGGTTGCTGTGAAGATGGATGTGATAATCCAGGTAAAATGCTTAGCACAGAGCTTGCCACACACCAAGTGTTCAATACATGTTTTCTACTATTCTGAAGTGGATCCTTAGCTCTACGGATACCTAGATGTACGCTTCATTTCTCTTCATCTGAACTTGGTTTAGCTCTCAAGGCTTTAGTTTTGCTTTGGAAAAGGAGACAATCTTGGCAAATTAAGGTTTTACAGTCACCGCTGATTTTTAACTTGTCTATTTGGGTTCATAGATTAGAAGTTTTTCCATTCCGCTTCTTCTCCCTTCTTTCCCAGGGCTGATCATAAACTCCAAAGGCAGCTTTTGTATTATCCTGGCACCAAATGGTCTGTGTTGCTTTTCAGTTGCCATCTGCTGCTGTCGTATATAGTGGCTGTTCTCTCCGTGTGGGAATTGCATAGTGATCGATCTGGAGGATCTTGGTAGCCTCACTCTGCTGGCTTGGTTCTCACTACTGATTTGTCTTCTAGGTACATTGACCTTTTTGCTCTTTAGCCCCTGCAACCAGTGTCCCATAAAATCATGATTATCATTATGATTATACATGATTGTATCTCTTTCAGGAGAGTATGCTAGAAATTAGGATAACAAAAACTGGAAAAGGGTGCCAAGGAACAACTTGGGTGCCCTTAAATCTCTTTAGCATCAAAATGGTCAAAGGTAACTGGTGATGAGGTCTGTGTTTGATTACTGGTTGCTGCAGCTGAGAGTTAAACTCAAGTGTTCTGTTCCCATATCAGGTGTTCTTTCCACTTTTGCCACCAGACCCTCCATTACCACTATTTTCTAAAAATACATATGTTCATATTAAATTTTACTTTAAATGTTAAAAGGAGAGCCTCCACTCCACCAACAGGAGGGTGAGTACCACACCTCCATTAGATCTTCTACCTGATCATCAAGGGAGAAGAGGGATCTGCGCATTGGAACTAAGACTGTTGAGACCTCCTTGATTCTACCTAAGTGGTCAAGCGACAACCCTAGACTTTTTTTTCCATTTTCCCCCAAACGTTTCTCAGTCTCACTAATCACAGTCAGCCCAAGCTGTTCTCTGAACAGTTCCTTTGCCTTCTTGCATCAATTATAACCTAGCTCCACTGAGGATTTTGCTTCCCCTGCAGGTGTCTCTCAAGTGTTGGCTTTCGTCCTCCTACAGCCCTCCTACCACCAAAGCTTCAGGTGGGAAAGCTCCCCTAGTTAGTCACTGCTACTTGTAGATAACTTTCTGTTCTTCCTCCCTAAAACATTCTAATGTTGATCTCATGTCAACAGACTATAAAACTCTTTACCTCTAGTGTTCTTATTCATTGCTCCTTGAATTATTCCTCCCCATTTCTTGATAATTTTAGCCCCTGTTACTGTCCATTACTACTCCTGTTTTAATTCTTGGCAATTTATATGTGTGGCCAACATCTTGGCAGCTGGGTTCCAGTGGTCTTGTCCTGCCTCCTGCCTCAACCATTTATTCCCATGGCTGTGCTCTAGCTTTTGCATTATCAAAAACTGGAACCCCCACAGAATTTTAATTTCGGGTGTTCTGCTTTTTGACTACCATATATGGACTTTTAATTTATTTCCTTCTAATCTCCTGACTTCAGTAAGTCTTCACCCCCTGCAGTATCATTTATCCATTAATTTTACCATGTTTTTGCTCAACACACTTGCCATCTTTTGCTTCTTTGTTCTTGCTTGTAGAATTACAAACCTCTTTAAATTTAACTCCTCTGTTTCTGTTCTTGCCCAGCTAAATCTGGCTAGAAAAAACAAACAAACAAACAAACAAACAGGTCCACTTATATTACTTTTAAATTGTAGCCATATACCTCAAATGGGCTTTTAATGCTTCTTGGCAATCATCCTGTCCTTCACTAGTTTGTTTACTCTTCCACTCTACTGCATGCCTGTTTTACCCTCTATCTTTTCTCCTCAAAGCCCAGCACCTCTTCTTCATCCTCACACCTTCTTGTTGGCCTTGTTTCCTGTTTTACTGAGCAAACTGAAAGATCAGAAGAGTACTTGCAGAGATGCTCACCATCACATCTACCCATCCCAGTATGTGCAGCCACATACTCTGCCTTCCTGCCTTTTACCACAGAGAAGTGGTTCTCAACACTGTGGGCATACTAGAATTACCTGGGAGCTTTATAAATCTACAGCTCCTGCATCACCCCACATAAGTGGAAACCAGTCACTTGGGGCCTGGATATTGGTATTTAAGCCTCCCCCTCCCATGATAATTTTGTCTAGTGAGCATTAAGAATCTTTGGTGCAGAAGAAGTAACCATGCTCCTATCTAAAGCCATTTCCTTCACTCGTTCATTGGATCACATCTCCTTTCACCTCCCAAGAACTTAACTCCCTTCTCTTTCCTTCCTCAATTATTCATCTACCTAGTGCATCATTCTAATCAACATAAAAAATATGCTGTTTTTCCCTGATATTTTTTTAAAAAGTTCTTTTGACCCCACTTTCTCAGCAGCTCCATTACTTTGCATCCCTTTGCAGCAAGACTTGTTCGCCTTCCACTCTCCTTTAGACCAAATCTGCTCTGGCTTTTGTCTCACTACTTCTCCAAACCTACTCTGATGGGGATTGTCAAAGACATGGCTAAATCCAATGGTCAGTTCTTAGTCTTCACTTTAGTTGATGTATTAACAGCATTTGACATAGTTGGTCATACTCTTCTTGATAAACTTTATTTGGCTTAGTTTTTCTCCTACTGCATTTTTTTTTTTTTCTGTGTCTTTTACTGCTTGCATATCTCCTCTCTGCCCTCTCAATGCTGGCAAGTCCTTGAGCTCAGTCTTTGCTCCTCTTCTTTTTTGATATATAGACTTACCCATGGTGATGTCCTATAGTTCTGTGCCTTTAAACAACATCGATATGCTGCTGGCTCCCAAACTGGCATTTGTAATCAGGCCTTTCTCCTGGACTCTTTATTCATCTATCTAATTCTTAATTCAACGTCTCTGCTTGGAGATCTAATAGTTCAAAATAGACATGTTCAAAATGGAACTGTTGACCTCATCCCCTCCCCTAAATTAAGGCTGCTTTGCCCACAGCTTTTTCCAATTCTGTTGGTGACATTTCTGTTTTTCTATTGTTCAGGCTCCAAATCTTGGAGTGATTCTTGAGTCGTCATTTTCTTATACCTCACAGTCGATCTATTAGTAAGTCCTATTTGTTCTACTGTTACATCTAGTATGGGAATCCCCTATATTTTTTATGTAATTTTTCTGAAATATAAAACTTCTTTAAAAATAAAGTTTAAAAAATTATATCCATTATGTAAGCACTTCTCACCATCTCACTTTCACCCATCTGGTCTAAGCTGTCATCATCTGGCTTAGCCTATAGTCTCTCTCTCTCTTTTTTTCTTTTTCATGCTTTTTTAATTTGAGAAGTTGTAGGTTTAAAGAAAAATCATGCATAAAATATAGTTCCTAATATCACCTATTATTAACACCTGGCATTAGTGTGGTATATTTGCTACGATTCATGAAAGAGCGTTTTTATAATTGTACTTTTAACTATAGTACATTGCTTTACAATAGGGTTCACTCTTTGTGATGTAAAGTCCCCTGTTTTAAAAAATTTTATTCTAATGACATATATGCAGCCTAAAATTTTGCCTTTAAACCACATTCAAATATATAATTCAGTGCTGCTAATTATGTTCACAATGTTGTGCTATCATCACCACCAAGTCCATAGTCTCTTAACTGGCCCCTGTTCCTTCCTCCTGCCCCTAGTATATTCTCAATCAAGCAGCCAGAGTGATTCTTTTGAAACCTGAGTCAGATATTACTACTCCTCTGATCAAGCACTCCGATGGCTCCCTTTGTCACTAAGACTAAAAGTCAGTAGATTCCATTATGACTTGACCCACCACTTCTTTCTGATATTGAATCCTACTGCTCTCCCTTTCTATTTCATTCCAGCCACACTGGACTCTTTGAACACACCAGTCATGCTCTTGCCTCATAGTCTTGGCACTGGTTCTCATGGTCTTTCTACTGGCTGTTCCAGAGGAAACTTTTTGCCCCAAATATCCACTTGGCTACAGCATCATCTCCTTTAACTTGACATCTTCTCAGTGACGGCTTCTCTAGCAATTCTAGACTTTTCCTTTTTCTTTTTTCCATGCCTCTTAACATTACCATCTAATATTCTGTATGGTTTACTTCTTTATTATGTATTTTTCATTGAAGGAATGAATATTCTTTCACTATCACATTTGTGTCTAAATTAATACTGAATGTCACATCACATCTATTATATATATATTTTTTACAGTCTTTTATTTTTATTTATTTATTTATTTATTTATTTTTTATTATGGGTAAAAATCAAAATTCTCACCATACATACAAACATTTGCCAAATGATATATAAATATATATGCATATATGTGTATTTGCTTACCCAAAATATTACACGGAACCCACTGGGATTCCCATGTTGCCCACCTCCCACACCTCCCACCACATCCCATACAAACATCTCCCACAGTGTGGCCCACCACCCTCAATTTTGAATTGATAATATAAATATTTTCATTTCAGTGCTTGATAATTTTTTAAGTACTTCAAAAAGTACCAAAGCAATCATCACTTAATTTTTCCACATAATAGCAGCATATTGGTAACAGACTAATGAAACCGAGCAACTTAGTTTGAGTCAACACCAAGAAAGTGAAGTGGAAAATTGAAGATATTATGCTAATAAGTTAGACCAAAAATGCATTTGCCTAAATTAGGCAATTGAACCAGACCTTACTGTTTTGGGTTGGGTGAGTTATTACCAGCATTCATTGCCCCATTTCCCCCTTTCCACTCTTAGTACAGTTTAGCCTCAATGATCAAATAAGATAAATGAAGAAACTGAGCATTATAAAACTAAAATTAGAAAATAAAATTCAGTGTTCTAGAAGGTTGCATTGGAGAAGTGATGGTTGATTCATTGATGGAAAATATTTAGCTAGGCAGAAAGGTGGTTGTTGGAAGAACTTTCTAGGCAAGAAGAGCATCATGCCATAGGGCTTGAACTAGAGAAATGACAGTGAGAATGCAGGTCCCTTTGTTCAATCAAATAAAAGGAAGACATTTTTAAGCAAAACAGATTTTTATCAATGGAGTGAGTTGCCTTGTAAGGCAGTAAGCCCCTCATCAGTGGATACAATCAAGCAGAGCCTGGATGCCTAACTGTCAAAGATAACCATCCAAAGAACTGGATGTAACTCTGACATTATTAAAGAAAACTACATGTTTAATTTATGACATTTTTAAATCAAAAATGATAAAAAAAGATAATATCGTGTACTCTTTTCAAAATGCTGTCTAGACTTGAATTCATATGGGCAGTTTTATGCTTTTGCTTACTATTTTATTATTTCTTAAATGTTTTCCTTTTCAAAAGAAGAGTTCCCTGTCCAAGGACTTCGGACCTCTACTGTTACGGCAGTCCTGCTGGGTTCTCTTGACAGCTAGCCCTCTTGATCTTGAACACTCATTCATTTCCCTCTCCTATCCTTGTATTCAAATGGCAGGACTGGGGGCTTGGGAGATCTGCATGATTCACTCTCCTTGCCTTGTACAAGTTCTTACTACTCCCATTTGGGCATTTAGGTTAATTGGACATGAATGACAATGATGTGAGTGAACTTATCATAGTTAATGTAGCTATTAAGAATACATTTCCATGCAACATCTGTGCATAATTTGGATAAGGAAGCATAAAACCTGAAATATATCCTTCCTTAATTTTTTTTAAGCAAAAGTGGAGAGCATCTTGGATTAATTTGGGAATTTTCACCACAATTCTGTCAGTGTAGAGTAAAGGGTTTATCAAGAACCCACACTCCAGTTACTGTGATACATGGCTCAGGTGGCCCCCACTCAGAAATCTTTTCTAAATAAAAGTAGGATGACTGCAAAAGCCAGAAGGTAAGTGAGTTCCCAAGCCAAGGAATCAGAGAAATGAAAAAGCAGAAGCATAGAGCTGTAACCAAAAGGTGAAAAATGGAAACAGTCAACTGAGAATCTTGAAGTAAATTTTAAACAACTTGAAAGATGATTTAATAGGGAAGCTTTACTCTGAGCTAGTCAGTTCATAGCTGGAAAGTAAAAACAGTGAAAATAATACCACCATTTATTGAAAACTTGCTATGTATCAGTCACTGAGAAGTATTATACATATCCCATCTCATTTCATCCCCACAATTGATCTTTGAAGAATGGCATGAAACATTAAGATCCCTATTTTATGGAGATTTGGATGAGGAAATGTAGTCCAGGTTGATTAACTTGATGAAGGTCAAACAGTTGGTAGTTTTAGAGCTGAAATTCTAACACAGATCTCTCAGACCCAAGACCTATTTCTAAACAATGATAATATATATTCTCCCTTTATTGTGTTCAGTTCTGGATCTCATATTTCCAAAGGGGCATAGACAAAGTGACTTCAATGACAAAGGGTTACCTGCCATTTCATAGGAGGAAGAGCTGAAGGTCCTGGTGGGCGTGGCTTACATCAGTCAAGGAGAAGGTGAAAGCTGCCCTCCAGTATTTGAATATATTTCTGTGGATGGGGAATCTGACTCAGTTTGCACAGCTTGGAGCCAGGATCTAATAGGAAAATGAGTTTTTTTCCAATAAATGAATAATTTCTAACAGAACCGTACTTGGAGAGAGTGAATTCCTCTTATTTGGATGATTTCCAGAATATGCAGGACAGCTACTTGATGCAGATCTTGTAGAGAGGATTGGTTGGATACGTGGGCTATATAATGTTTATGGTCTCTTCCACAACTTAAACTATAGTAATCTAGCAAATAAAATTGTAGAGAAATCACATCTAGCCTTTGACACTTCATTTTCTTCAACTACATATATAAAAGATGTTTGTTTGTTTTTTTTAGCCTATCTCTTCAACTAAAAAACAAGCTATTTAGAGAATAAAAATATTGCCCAATTTCCTTGTCTAAAATTTAGAATTGAATTGCTTTTCAACTCTAAATTTCTGGCCTGGCTCACAGTGTGCACTCAATAAATACTTGTTGAATGAATGAATAGATGAGTCAGTGAATTAATGCTATGTGATAATTTTGAGTGAAATTTTGAGGACATTATGGCAGGCTTACAATCTAGCAATAAAAATACTTTTTGGAAATCTCTTTTAAAGAAAAATCTCTTGTGTCTAATGATTTCTATTAGGTAGTCTTTGCTTACTGATGGATGAAGAAACTTTTCAATTGAAATAACACTAATACTTTTCATGAGGTTTAGAGTGATTTGTATTTCAAACAACTAGGCTTTCTAAATAATGCACTTCCAACCTCACAGAACTCAAGGCCATTGCCCACTCCCACACTTTTGGACCCTGAGAAGTCGTGGGGCAATACAGTGAATGTGATGCCTGTGTTCTTGGTCTCTGCCTCACTTCTGATATGAGGCAGGCTACCTGCAGGACCTCAGTAGAAATCCATTATTAGATCTGGAGCCAGGGTTGGCCCATTGCAAAGTTATGAAGTAAGCGAACTGTGAAGTATGAAGTAAACTGGACTTTTAACACCATTCTCTCCTATGCTGCCTGCAATCCTACCCATAGATATTCATCCTTAAGATTAAGGCATTTGTGGCAGGTGTGAGAAGAAAGAGAAGTGATCAGGGTGGATTTCCTGGTGTCCCCAAATCTCATCCCTCTCTTTGCCTACAGTAAAGACGGCTATGGTTCTTACATGGCGTTATCATAAACACTTAGGGTAGATATAGGGAACAAATCTCTCTATCACAGAATCCTAGGATATTTGCTCTGTAAGGAATTGAGTGACCAACCCTGTCTAACTCTAGCAAGGTTCAGTGTCCTGCCTCAGGTCAATCTGGGTGATGTCAAGTTGAGTTTTCCTCTCTCAGTCGTCTATTTTTACTATTCTACCATGCAGCCATTTCCAAAAACTCATATTTACATAGTTGTTTCTTTTGTCACCTTTATTTTGAAAAAAGTGAGCTCAAAGCCCTCAGAACTCAGATGTGGGATCTCCTAAAGGGCTGTGAAGAGCATCCCCTGTCATCTGACCATCCTGAAATCTTCTTGCTGGTTAACAAAGATACCCCAGAGGCACATGTTCTCTGACCAGATTGTGGCTTTCTCGCCTGAAGGACATTGGGTCCTTTATAGGACCCCATTCATTTTCTTAGGAATTAAAATACCAAGAAAACAAAGTTGCACAACAAGTATTAATAAGGATTGCTACAGATACTTAGAGGTCAGATCCCTATCCACTAGCTTCCCAAGACTCACACCCTCTGGACTTCTGGTCTATAAAACAGGTGCACATTGGCTCTATGGACTGAGACTAGGCTCAGAATCAGGATCTCAAAGTACTGTCTTAAATAATGTGACCTTGAGTGAATTCCTTCTCTTATGGCCATCCCAGTTTTCTTCTTCATTAATAAAATCTTTAGAGTTCATGTTATTTCCAGGTATTATTGTGTATATTAATCAACAAATATCAACAAAGTACAAATATCCATAAAGTACAAAATTAGGGTGTTTTATATTATTTATATCAATTGATGACGTAGTCCTCTAAGGCTGGGTTCTATAGGGATGTGTATAGAAATCATGGCCATACTGCATGCATTTTCTTTCTGAGCACTTTCTTTGCCCACCTGCTTTCTTCTCTGTGTTTTTTCTTCCTTTCTTTCTTAACTTGGTTTTCATTTCAGCTCATTAAATGAAACTGGGAGAGAAGATTGTTTGTGGTTACCTCTTTCACAATTATTGCCAACTGTTTTAAGATTTTTTGATTTGCCTTTTGACAGACAGACAGCACTTCTTTACCACAGTTGCACCCCCCACTCATTGTGCTACACCAGGTCTTCACCTCTCATTTGTGTAACCCATGTGGATTCTATAAGCTTTTTAATCTATGGCCCTCGGTTTACAGGGCTGCTTCCTTTCTGACACAGGATGAGGCTTAGAAGGTTTTGTGCAAGTTAAGTCAGGAAAGAGTTGAACCTGTTTTGTAATCAGGTGTATTTTTAATGTTCCTTATATTTTCTTTGATTTATTTCTATTTTATCTTGGTAGTTCAAAGACTGTTTTTTTTGTAAAGGCAAAACTTTCTTAGGTATACTAAAGGGAAGTAAGAGAGGAGTTTGTTTCTAAACTTGGGTGCCAACGTAATGCTGGCAGCAGTAAATAGAGCAATTCCAGTGAGGAAGGTGAAACAGGGAACAAAGTTAGGGCCAATTGATTTTTTTTTTTTCCTCCAGTATTGCTTTACTATGCTAGAACTTTGGATGTTCTTCTGTTTTGTTTTTTAAATGCTTTGTGAAAGACCGAACTCATATTTTAGAACAGTTTGATCAGTAGAATTATATTGTGAACCACACATATATATTTAAATTTTCCATTAGCCACATTTAAAAAGTATAAAGAAATAAGTGAAATTAATTTTCACAATGTATTTTATCTAATCCAATATATCCAAGATATCATTTCTACATGCGGCACTAGCCACTATTCAAGTGCTCAGTAGCCACATGTGGCTGCAGTACTGGACAGCACAGTTGTAGAATGAGGACTCTTTGTGTTTTGCTATGCGTAAACTTCAGTATAAATAGTATGTTATAGGGCACGAGCACTTTGACTCCCAGCTTTGACTCTTATTAGCTGGGTGACCTTAAGGACGGTACTTAAACTTTCTGAGCCTTAGATTTCTCATGTATGAAAAAGGGAATTAATAAATGACTAGAGAGTTGTTTTGAGGTTTAATTGAGATAATGTATGTAAAGTAAGCACACAAATACTTGATAAATTGTAATTATTGGTATCATTAAGTTGTACTGGGGAATTGGATAAATTTTTTAAAGTTCCTCTTCAATAAGGGCTGGGTGATAACTGGGTAACTAGTAGGGAAGAAGCTTCTATTTGGCCTCCGTCTGGTCTCTTCTTTGAGGTTCTTTGTGCCCTTCTCTGTGTCCTATACTGTTTGCTTTTGATTTCTCATTTCTGCCATCTGATCCTTGCTTCATTTCCTGGCTATCGCTCAATGTTTCACTGTCTCAAGTTCTTGGCATCTCTGATTCAGTCTTCCCATAATCAATCCTTGTTTTATCCCCAATTCTGTTCATGATTCTAAGTCTAGACCTGATGTTTGCTTTCAGCTTCTTTGATATCAATCCTGGGTTTATTTTTGCTTTGCCCCAGACCACAAGCTGGGACAGGACACCCTGCTCACTGAATGTATGAGAAGTGTGGACTTTCTAAAGATTTGGGATGACCTTCAGCACCTGTACTGAAGTCTGACAAAGAATTCCTAAAGGGATTTAGTTGAGTAGCCACGGCGAAACTAAATTAAAGTGTTGTGTTGGTACAATATGTTGTCATGACTTAATCCAGGAATGCAAAGAGTTAAATAAATTTAGCTTGGTCATGCATGGAATTTGCTTGACTAGGGAATAAAGAGTATAAAAGAAATGGTAGGGTTGTTGATTGTTTAGAGTTTTGGGAGGATTGGGCCAAGGACAATCCTCTTTTCTTGAAATGTTGCCTAGAATCTGAAACTGGATGGGCGAAGGTAGGAGTATAGAGTAAAGAATTGAGGAAGGATACTTCCTGCTGCTGAGTGATTATAAGAGTGCTAATTATGGTAAATTATTATTATTATTATTTTGTTAAAGTGCAAAATCTAAACCCATAGAAGCTTTCCAATTCAATCTTAATGAATGGCCCAGAAAAGTAGAAGGTAAAGTAAACATGGCTATTTTATTCTGAAAATTGTGGAGGGCAAAATTCCAGTAAATACAACCTTTGTGAACATCTGGACATGATGTAACTCCTCAGCCACACAGGGAACAAGTAGGCAAATTACCTGTCTTATTTTTGTAAATCCTAAAAACAAAGGAAAAAAAACATCTGATTTTCGAAACTAAATGCCTCCTAAAATAGAATCGCCCAACTCATTGGCAGCGGTAGGGCTGATATTTACCCGCTTTGAAGAAACACAGATGGTCCAGAGTTGCACAGGGTGTGTTTATCAGCAATGCTGGCAAAGAGGATGCTAATAACTATAGAACTGGCAGTGTTTTGCTCTGCTGCATGGGGTCTCAGACTTTGCCTAGTTTCAAGACCCAGCACAATTTCTGCCCCTTTCACAGTTATCCCTTCAGTGTATTCTTTCTTCTTGTAGTAAATCAGTTTATAGCACAATGTTGGTAAGATTTATGCATAACCTTGGGCTAGCTACTCTCTAGCTGTCTTGACCAGTCTACAAAATATTATTATTATTTAATGTTTCTCATATTATGTTTTATTTTCCAGTTAAATGTGGAGCTGCTCAAACACAGGAGCTATGGTTCACACCCATTTACCCACCAGGCCTGCCTAGTGGGTACTCTATATAGGTAGGTGTGTTGATTATACTTTCCCCAAAGTCAAACTATGAGAAGAATGGTGTCTACTGATTTGAGGGACTGGCTGAGAGTCCCAGGTTTTCACTCACTCCAGTATCTTCAGTTATTGGCTGTGCACAGCTAACTACTTTGTGGAAGTCAAGAGGGAGTGACTTTCTCCAGCATTGCTCTAGTAAGTCATATTAGATATGTTCTTAACACCCAAATTGTAATATTAAAGAACAAAATAGGAGAACACCCTTTTGCTTACTGTGGATTGTACCCCTGAATTCTATGAATCATACCTTGTGTCCTGAGAGACTGAAAGAATGGGTATGAATGGATTAGTGCAACCCCTAACCCTACCTGCCTGGCCCAGAACACACACACACACACACACACACACAAGAACCTTCAAGACTCATTTTTGGAGACCTTAATTTGCATTGTATTGTAGGTCATTTACACGGCAATTGAATTACAGAGGCAAGGGTTTTTTCTTATGTATATTTTTCCTTTCACCTAACCTGCTTCAAAAATTATTTGTTGAAAGAAAATGTACCATCTTTACATATTTTAAAGGTAGGAGACTATATATCATTGTAGTAGCCTGGAAATGTTTTCCTTAATCAAATTCCTCTCAGTGAATATTCCAAGCTTTCATCACACTCTTCATGACTCTACACAAACTTTCCATTTTGATTTTCCACAATCTACTGTGCCTCTTAATTTATGGAAAACTGGAAGCTTTTAGATATGATCACCCTTGACTTCTTGTGCCCCCACCCGCATTCTATAGACATTTAGTGAATAGTTTTCAATCCCTTCATTATTCTTTGCTGCATTTGCCACTGCTAATTAATTCCTTCCTACAAGACTCTATCCTCCATTGGCTGCCAACCCTTGCACCCTCCTGTCTCTTCTCATGCCTCAATCTCTTTAGCAGACAGGTTTTCTTTTGCTTCTCATTAAGTATTCGTATTTATCTAGGGATTTTTCCTCCTCTACTGCTCTGTTAATGCCAATTCTTTTCTGGCTGACAAGAAAAATCTTAACTTGCTCCCATCTGCCAATGCCCCCCAACTTTGTGTTTTCTAGCCATGGCTTCTCCCCCAAGCCTTAGAAACTTATATAAAAAAAGTCCTGATGGTCATCTTCACCTTTGAGCAGGGTCTGTTCCTTGATTAACCTTGCACCCCCAGGCACTATTCTGTTGCTCTGAAATTGGATGACTTTCCTCATACTTTGGTAATTCACCTCCATCTTTACAAATAAGAAAATAGAAGATTGAAAACATTATGACTCTGAGGTCAAAAATGGTTGTTCTAATTTATGAATTTGTGACTGACTTCTCATCTTGTGCAGGGCCCTGAATCCTTTCTTTCAAGATTTCCTGATATGTGAACATTCTTCATTGTGTCCATGGGATTACAAACTGTCATCTCTTATAACTCTCTGACAGTGAAATACAGGCTCCTTCACACAAAACTTGCTTCCCAAAATTGCGCTATTGGATCCTTCTAGGATTAAAAATTACACTTCAGACCAGAGAATACACTGACTTTGTGGGAAAAGTTAATATAAGGTTGGTTTAGGTTTGCTAAGAATACAACTGATTAGAATGGTGAAATATGGGAATGGAAAAGATCTTGAGAACTATCTAGAATATTTCCTCACTCTCAACTGTAGGCAATGCCATTTCTGTGTTGCTCCATAAAGAGAGATTTGCCTAAATTGACATTGAATAACTTCATATTCTTTAATGCCATTATATTCAGTGGATCATAATTGGAATCATATTTTGGATGTTTGGTTACGGTTCTTGGTGAACAAAGTTCAGGGGCACCTGAGTACCACATTTCACTGGGTTTGCCACCTTCTAGAGCCAATTTTTTTGTGCTTTTCTGGAGCCCACATGCTTGTAATAGGTTTTGTGAGCATCTTCATAACCTGCCAAGGGTGACAGGCTGCAATGTGGTGAAATAAAGGTGGGTTTTCTATATTTGCAAGTTAAGATTCAGTGTTTCGAATAGTTACACTTTTTCTTGACAGCCCATCAAGGACCAATTTCACGTCTCTCCAGGTTTTGTTGGGTTACTCTGAATTAGGTAGTATATTCTGTTTGTTTAAAAGGAGATTACAAGTAGTACAGAGGTATGTTAATAACATGATTACCGACCTTAGGCTTTTTCCATGTATACTTAAATGAATTGATAAAGCTTTGTAAAGACAGAGCTTTGTGTTCTTTGTGTTTGAACACGTGTCTGTGTGCCTGGTGGCAATAGATAGATGTCAAAGGCATTTTGTTCAGGGACTTAATAAAATGAGTATTTGCTTTTTGCAAATGTTTAAAAAGCTATTATCCCCTGTGTATGAGAAAGGAATTCTGCATTATGCTTTCCTTTCATAATGAGGAGGACAAGAAGCTTTTTCTAATTAAAATCTCATTTTATGCTAAACTAATATGAAGACATTTTTCCTGAAGACCCCTGCAGTCTTTAATTTATATAACAATAATCTGGTGATACTAATTCTCTAAATTTTTATAGCACTTTGCAGTTTGTGTACATAGTAATTTATCTACAATATCAATCTTGATCCTTCATGTTAATGAAATAATATCAAGACTAGCTTTATTTTTGAAAGGTAAAGCAAATGATTTATTTTCTTTAATTTGGATAATGATTATTATAGCTTTCTAAATTAGATCTTTATGTTAAAGTACTAGTAGTGTGTTGAGTTATTGAACTATAGATTCAAAAGAACTGACAATTTATTGCTCTTTCATTTGTGGTACTTCTCATGTCATTTCAAGCAATTACAACACCTGTAAGAGGGCCTGGTAAAGGTGTAGGCTTCTGAACAGTAGTATAATCTCTTACTCTATGAGAAGATGAGAGTCTACATTTTTAAGATAGTCATAAAATAGTTCTATTATATTGTAGGAGGCTCATGTGTTGCCGAATTAAGTACAGTAATTCTCAATGAAACAGAATAATACTACTTGGCTCCATTCCTAGACTTAACCTATTAATTGTTATGAAACGGAGAACCAGAAAATTAAAAAAAAAAAACTCTTGAATTTCCAGTGGGTACTGAATGTACATTTTCCTCTGACTGTTTTTAGCATCTAATTTTTAATGGTGACCTGCTAAAATTATTACATGAGAAAAAAATCTGGTTGGTAAATAAAATCAACAAGGTGTATTTTTGTACCTTTTTATTTCATTGAGATCAATGAAACATTTATTAAATAAACCTTTAGACAGACTGAAATTTTGCAAGTTACAACTGTTATTTTAGTACCATTCAGTTAATGTCCAGGCCAATAGCAGTATAAGTCTTGCCAACAAGGTTGAATGAGTCTAAATTTTCTTTTCAGATTTATATGTTGTCTCTAGGAGGAATTCTGTAGCTTATGGGTTATTGTAACCTGATATGAAAATTATAAAAATATTAAGTAATTAATTTAGTGTTTTCTATTGTACTAAGCATGTTGCCTACTTTATCCAGGTTGATCATCAAGGAGATTCTCATTTTATCAAGGAGAAAATTAAAACTCTAAACTACTTGAAATCAAGTACCAAATCTTATTTATTTTAGAACCCTAACAGCTAGTACAACATCTGGCAGAGTAAGTGTTTAGTAAATAGTGCTGAATGAAAGATATAATATGATCAAGTAAAAACCTATTAAATGGCAGAACCAAATTTTGAACTTATATTTAAAGTCTGTCCAAGCTTTGCTCTGTTCTACTCTGCCTGTTAAATAGCAGACGTTTTTGGGGATATGTTCTAAAAGGACAAACCTGTAGTATTTTTTTTATTGCAGGCTTGTGTATGTATTTAAATATCCAAACTTGCATATTGGCACGGTGGCTGCAAAACATTTTCAACTGCCAGAGTGTACTGATACTTGTGGTAGGTTGAATTGTGTCCCCCCAAAAGATATGTTCAATTATTAACTCTTAGTACCTGTGAATGTGAACCTTATTTGCAAGCAGAGTGTTTGCTGATATCAAGTAAAACCAGGGTCACACTAGATTAGGGTGAGCTCTGATCCAGTGACTGCTGTCCTTAATCACAGTGGGAAATATGGACAGAGACTTTCAGTGAAGGCAGAGATTGCAGTGATGTGTCTACAAGCAAAAAACACTAAGGATTGGCAGTAACCACCAGAAAGTAGAGAATGGCAAAGTTCCATGAACTTTCAGAGTGAACATGGCCCTGCTCATATCTTGATTTTGGACTTCTAGCCTTCAAAACACTGAGACAAGAGCTTTCTGCTGTTTTAAGCCACCCAGTTCATGCTAATTTGTTAACAGCAGCCTTAGGAAACGAATAGACTGATCAAATTTATATATTATCCTTACCAAATTACTAATATAGTTGATATGGAAGGATGCTTTGGTGTTTCCACTTCCAACTTCTATGATGTTGTGTGAATTTTTTAATGTCCCCAAAGTATGACTTTGAAGATACAGAAATCTTTAGTATTTCTGAAGATGCATCTTGAAAAGAATAGCAAGACTTGGCTGAAGCCAGGAATTTTCTCAAATTACTTAGACTATTATTATTTCATTGTCTGAAAAGGCAGATAATTTAATGGGTGTAAATTACTATCGACTTTGTAGAGAAGAGCTTATGCTCTTGAAATTCCTTAGAAGTAAAAATAAAAGTGAACTTTTGACTTCGCAAGTGCAATTGCATTTTTGACTTTCATTAATAGCTGACATACAGAGAAAGTGTAGAGCTTTTAAATCACTATTTCCTGAAATTAGAAAATTTGTGGGGGTTCTTGGGTATAAGGAGGAGGGGCCTTTTATTCATTTATTCCACTAATAAATATTTATTGATGCTTACTATAAGCTAGGCACCATTAAAGCCCTAGTACCTGGGAACACAGTGGTGAACAAGACAAACAAATGCTCTTGCATGGAATACAGATTCTGATGACGAGAGCCAGAAAATAAACAAATATATAAACAACTTATTATTGATAAGGGTGTTAGTTGTAGTGGAATTAAAATAGGTGTTAAATTTTAGGTGATGGTTAGGAGGGCCTCTCTGAAGATCAAGACTAAATTTTGATTGCGATCAGAGGAATGAACGGGACTTCCAGACAGAAGAACTAGCCAGTGTAAAGGACTTGAGAACATGACTTAGGCCTTTTTAGAAGGGAGATGAATGAAAGGTAGAATGATAGGTGGTCCAACAATCTACTAGACCATGGTAAGGACCTAGGATTTTATTCTAAGTGCTCTGGTGGTACATTGAAAAATTTTAAGTAAGGGGCTGGTAAGGTTTGCATTTAAAAAAAGAAGAATGGTCCTGTGTGTTGTTAGGAGAAAAGTGGAAGAGTGGAAGGAAGGTCAGTTAGGGCAGTATAAAAGTGAAGGCCAGCCTAGGGTGGGAAGAAGTGGGAGACTTAAGGAATATTTAAGATGCTGAGCATAGGATTTGTTGAGAGGGTGGAAATTGGGATGAGGAAAAGGGAAGAATCACAGGTGACTTCTGGAATTTTGGCTTGGCTGAATGGTGGTGCCATGAGGAAGAATGGGAGAAGAATGTTGTATAAGATGGAAATCCACAAATCTACTTCAAAAACATACTGAGTTTGAGATGTCTATTGGCCATCTTAATAGGAGATGCTAAATGCTCAGCTGAATATGTAAATCTGGCTCAGGTAAGATGTCAAAGTTGAAGAAAAATTCTTGTGAATGAACAATGAAGATATTAAAACCATGGGACTAAATGAGATCACCTGGGATTGGTTATAGGCAGAGAAGAAGGCTCTAATAGAGTCTGGAGGTACTGCAATAATCATTTAGAAGTCGGATAGAAGGGCCAAAGCAAGTACTAGCAAAGCATCCTAAGAATGAGAAACCACCCAGGTCCTATGGTCAGTGTAGATAGCTCCCGAGTTTGATGCCTTGCCAGTGGGCCCTACTTTGGAGTTTGTGTTCCTGAGAGTGACAGTGTTGGAATTAATTATGTCTTCCCAACACATGGCTCATCTGTTCCTTCTATTTAAACCTATACTTGGTGCTGGAGTTTGTAGGTGTACGTCCAAGAGACTCGAGTCTTTGGGCTGTCCATGTGCCTGCTGGGTCCAGAACCTCAGCAGAGTTGCAACATCTACTCTACAGCTCATTGGACTCACCCAGGACAACTGGTGGGGAGATGATGATGGACAGTGACCACCCCAAGGAACAGAGAGAGTCTGCAACTGCAAGCAAGAAAGTCCCATCCATCTTTCCCATGGGATATAAGCCCCCTTTCAAGTGGAAGTGTTGTCCATCACCATTCCAGAATCCTCAGGACTGGGGAAAGAAATATGGACTAGAGTGGACTTACTGGTATTCTACTATAGACATATTATAATTATAGCATTGGAAGAAATTACAACATTGATGTGGAGCCAGTAGCCACTGGATGCTCTGGGGGCAGGGAGAGGGAAAAACATTTGTAATACGGGGGCTTTTTCGGGCCTTGGGAATCATCCTGAATGACATTGCAATGACAGATATAGGCCATTTTATATCATCACATAACATGCAGAACTGTGTGGGAGAGAGTGTGGTCTACAATGTAAACTATGGTCCATGTTTAATGGCAAAGCCGCAGAATGTGTTTATCAATTGCAATGAATGTGCCACACTAATGAAGGTTGTTTATGTGGGAGGATGTGAGAGGTGTGGGGAGTGGGGCATATGGGAATCCCTATATATTTTGTGTAACATTTATGTAATCGAATTATCTTTTAAAAAATAAAAAAATTAATATTTAAAAAAAAAAAAAAAAGAATAAGAGACCATTAAGGTAGGAGGAGAATCAAGAGTGATGATTTCCAGTTTCTCACTTCCAGAAGAGAGGAAAGTATTTCAAAAAGGGATGTGCTCAGCTTTATTTATGCCGTTGAGAGACCGAGAAGATGAGCACAAAGAAGTTAACTCTAGCACAGGAGGTTATGTCTGTGGTATTTTAAAATCTGAGCTTTGGATGGAAATATAGAAAGTGGCCATAGTATTGACACCTTCTTTGAAATAATGACAAGTGGTCATCTTTTAAAATTAAAACGATTACTGAGTAATATAAAGTTCCCTGGTTCCATAGTGTGGCTAAAATTCTTAGATTGAACAGTTGTTTGGACAGTATAGATTTAATAAGTTACCAGGAGTCTGGATACCTATAGTGTCATACCATAGAAGTGCAGGTTCTTTAATGTTAAAGGCTTCATGGCTAATCAATGGATTACAATGAAAGATTTTGACTGGAAGGGGTGCAGAGCTATAAGTCCTATCCACAGCCAGAGTCAGTTTACATAAGAGCCATAAACTGATATAAGTTGTACTGCTATTGTAGTCATGTGCAGTGAATGAGTGAAATTTGATCCTTATGTATGAAAATATTCAAGGGAACAGATCCCTTTCTCAGAAAGGATACCACGGCAGATCTGTGGCAGAACATATGGGTGTATCATCATTATTAACTGGCATGGTATAACAATATAAAATAGTTTCCTGAATGCTGTGTGAGACAGATAATCAATGTGACAAAGCTGTGAGGGTTTAAAATGTTTGATCAGTATGGTACTTTCAATTCAACTTCAAATCCTATTATATATTTTTTATCTGATCTGAAAAGATAATTTTATAGGCCAGGTACTTGTGCATTCTTCAAATGGCCTTTTGAGAAAATCAAGGTTTTCTCACTACAATTACATTATTTATGGATCTTTTGCGGCTATAGGGGTACCATATATTTGTTTTGTTGCAGTTAGCAAATGACAAAATTAGAGATTGTTTTTCAACTACAAATGCAGAATAGAATTAAATATTTTAAAAAGTGAAATTGAGTTGTAAAGCAAATCAAGTTTGGCAACATTAGAAAATTTTACTTGGAATTTACTTGGAATTACTTAGAATAATGTATACTTGGAAAGTATACAAAACACTATTGGGAAAGATTAGCAGTCAACTAAGAAATATGTAGAAATACACTTTGTAAAGATTGTGAAAAGGTGGTCAGGAGCTTCCTGAAAGAAAACCTAACATAATTGTTTTAAAATAGACTGGAAACTGTCAATCATACCCACAACCCAAAACTGAATACTGTTTGGCTAATTTAATGAGAAATTTTGATTTGATCTTGGAGCCTTGGTGATAAAAACAAAGGAATGATATTGACTGTTTGATTTTCAATTGTTCAGAAATTAGTATTAATGAAAATCATGAGGCTACAAAACACAACATCATATAAGAAGACTCTGGTCTTCAGTGAAAATTAGGGTAATACAAATTAAATGTAAGCAAAGGTATTATTTTATACCCACTAGATTGCCAAAAATATAGAAGCCTTTCAATATCAAGTGTTGGCAAGTACGTGGAGTAACGGAAACTCACACAATGCTGACAGGGATAAAAATTAGGAAAGCCACTTTGGAAAACAATTTAATGTTATTTCATGAAACAGAATGTGTATTCTCTATGACAAACAATACCTTTCTCATGTATAAATCCTAGAGAACCTTTTAACACATTGCAACAGGAAACATGCATATTTCTAGCTAATTGTTCATAACACCAAAAAAACTAGAAATAACCCAAATAAATGTCCATTGACAAAAGATGGATAAGTATATTTTGCTATATTCATTTAATGGGTTATACAACTGTGAAAATGAATGAACTACAGTTGGATGCAAGAACACAAACACATCTTTGAAACATATTGTTAAGTGAAAAAAGTAGGTTTCTGCAGCTTACACAGAGTATGATATGTTTATAAAGCTGAAACCAAGCAAGTGGAAATGACATTGGTTAAGGATGCATATATATGTGCTAAAATTATTTTTAAAAAGCAAAAGTTAGTGGTTACTTTAGGATGAGGACAAGCAAAGAGGTGGGCTGGGAAGAAGCACAAAATAGCTTCAAGAGTAGTGGTAATGTTATTCCTAAATCGGTGATGGATTTAGTAAGTGGTGGGTTCACATTTATGTATTTTATTAAGCTTAACTTACATGTTACCTGTTTTTAAATGTATCAAATGGTATAGAAATGTAATATCACATGAAATCAGTTTTTATTGGGTTCATCATGATAAGATAAATAAGATGATTTCTAGTTTACCAAGTTCTCAGATACATCCTCCACTTGCTCTTTGTGTAACAAATAGCTTGATGGCAAGTAAAAGAAGATCAACATCACAGATAATACAAACAATTGCATCTCTCTTTGAAAGCTTATCTCAGATTCTGGGATGGGCTTTTAGAAATCAGAATATATATTTAGCATATTGGTTGACAATAAAACTTGTTCACTGCCTGCTGAGTCCTCTCCCTTCCTTCCTTCCTTCAATTTTAGAAGTACTGGCAAGATAAGAATTAAGAAAATCAAATAAACAATCTGTCAAAAAGCTCACCAGTAAGGTGTATGTAAATGCTGCAGGAGTACTGATTAAAACAAGCAGACTGAAGCCCAGATAACCCAAACCTGTCTAAGCCCAGATTGGTAAAGGAAGAGCTTCAAGCCTTTGAAGTGGCTCAGTAATATCAGAAACAGTGGTGTGAATATGAATCCAAGCATTTGTCAAGTACTGTGTATTTAACTGAAGAGATAATTGTATTCAAGTCTATGGACTCCCTGGGCAGATGAAAAACGTGGAGTTTGCTAGATTATTAAATATTTCATAATGGTTTTTTTTTCTACATTCATGAAAGTATAATATAATTAGATCTTGGCTTAGTTTGTGCTTTTGACTGTGATTGTTAATTTTGTTCATTCCAGAATTTTATTAGCTCTCAACCCCAGAGTCATTACTTTCCTTGGGTATTTCATACATAGTTTTGGCTAAGTTTAAGGTTTTAAGAACTATAAAAAGAAAGAAAAGGAAAGGAAAAGAAAGAAATGGCTCTCCATTGTCTCATCTCAGATGAGCACAGATTTTGGTACCATCCTCTTGACTCACCAACATTTGATAGTTGTTTTCTTCCCTTACCTGCCTGTGTTTCTTCTTCCCCTAGTACTTGCATTAGGACACAGATTACTGGCTTGTATTCTATCTATCTTCTCTCCAGCTCTCTGCTCCACTGTATTCAGGTTGACTTTGAAACCTTTGAGTAAAACCCAGGTATCAGGTCTTAAATTTGGCTACAAGAGCCTGGAGTGTCTATTGGGTTAATTTTTGAGAGGTCTGTTTCACTTTTTGAATTAGTGAATGGGGACGAAGAATGTATACCTTTGTGGACAGTGAAAGAGCATAGAAGGATACTATTAACTGTACTCCATAGTTTATATTAGGGTATATTTTTCCCTATATACCATCCTATTACCTATTATTAATACCTTGCATTACTGTCATAAATTTGTTATAATTCATGAAGTAACATTTTAAATAATTGTACTATTAACCACAGTCCATTTTTTATAGTAGGGTTCACTGTGTTGGACAGTACTATGTTTTATCTTTTAAATTTTATTCTAGTAAATATATACGATCTAAAATTTCCCCCTTTAACCACATTCACATGTATAATTCAGTGCTGTTAATTTTAATTACATTCACAATATTGTGTTGCCATCACCACTCTCCATTTGCAAAACTCTACAATCAACCTAAATAGAAATTCTGTACAAATTAAGCATTAACTCCCAATTCTCTACCCCCAAGACAGCGCCTATTAACCTATATTCTAGATTTTAACTCTACAAGTTTACATATTCTAATTATTTCATATCAGTATGATCATACAATAGTTCTCCTTTTGTGTCTGGCTTATTTCACTCAATATGATGTCTTCAAGGCTCATCCATGTTATCACATGAACCGGAACTTCATTACTTTTTATAGCTGAATAATATCACATTTTATGTATATACCACATTTTGTTTATCCATTCATCAGTTCCTGCACACTTGGGTTGCTTCCATCTCTTGGCAACAGAGAATAATGCTGCTATGGACATTGGTGTGCAAATATCAGCTCACATCCCTGCTTTCAATTCTTCTTGCTATATACCCATTAGAGGGATTGGCAGGTAATATGAAAATTCTATACTTAGCTTTCTGAGGAACTGTCAAAATGTCTTCCACAACAGCTGCACCATTTTACATTCCCACCAGCAATGAATGACTGTTCCTATTTCTCCACATCCTCTCCAATATTTGTACTTTTCTGGTTTTTTTTTTTTTTTTTTTTCTTTCAGTAGTAGCCATTCTAGAGGGTGTGAAATGGTATCACATTGTTGTTCTTATTTGCAGTTCCCTAATAGCTAATGATGTTGAACATCTTTTCATGTACTTCTTAGCCATTTGTATATCCTTCTTGGAAAAATGTCTATTCAAATCTTTTACCCATTTAAAATCAATTTGTTTGTCTTTTTATTGTTGTGTTGCAAGATTATTTATATATTCTGGATTTTAAGCCCTTATCAGATATGTGGTTGCCAAATATTTTCTCCCATTGAGTAGGTTGTCTTTTCACTTTTGTGATAAAGTCCTTTGAGGCACAAAAGTTTTTAATTTTGATGAGGTCCAATTTATCTATTTTCCTTTTGTTGCTTATGCTTTGGGTGTTATGTCTAAGAAACTATTGCCTAACATGATCCTGAAGATGCTTCCCTACATTTTCTTCTCGAAGTTTTAGAACCCTAGTTCTTATATTTAGGTCTTTGATCCATTTTGAGTTAATTTTTGTATATGGTATAAGATAGGGGTCCTCCTTCATTCTTTTGCATATGGATATCCAGTTCTCCCAGCACCATTTGTTGAAGAGATTATTTTTTTCCAATTGAATGGACTTAGCAGCCTTGTAAAAAATCAATTGGCCGTAGAAGTGAGGGTGTATTTCTGAACTTTCCATTTGATTCCATTGGTCTATATTTCTATCCTTGTGCCAGTACTATGCTCTTTTGACCATTGTTGCTTTGTAGACAGCCAGGAAATGTATATTTTAAAAAACGCTTTCTTTGTAGTTGTCTCTGGAGTTTGTATTATATAACCTGCATCTACAACCTACTAATTTGAAAAGATACCGATCTTACTTCAAAAGCATACATGTTCTCTGCTCCCATAACCCCTTGTTTCTCCTCTTAATGTTGTTTTTGTCTCACTTTACCACTTTATATTTTGCATGTCCATTATCAGGAAATATGCCTTTTTCTTTTTAACTTGAATTCTTACTCATATAGGAACTAAAGAGTAGAGTTGGATATTGAGGATACAATGCTTTTTTCATGTAACCTTTTAGTTGTCTTTACTGAAGATCTTCATTTCTTCATAGTACTCCAAGCCACTCTCCTCTGTCTTTTCCTTTGAACCTGCAGAACTTCCTTTAGTAGCTGTTGTAATCATTTGTTGATGAACTCTCTCAGTTTCTGTTGATCTGCAGATATTTTAAACTCTCCCTCATTCTTTTTTTTTTTCCATATTAATCTTTTTTTTTTTTTCATTATGGGTAAAAATCAAAATTCTCACAATACATATAAACATTTGCAAAATGATATATAAATATATATGCATATATGTGTATTTGCTTACAAAAATGTTATATATATATATATATATACACATATATTTTAAGAGGTGCTTAGATTACCCAAAATATTACACGGAACCCACTGGGATTCCCATGTTGCCCACCTCCCACACCCCCACCACATCCCACACAAACATCTCCCACAGTGTGGCCCACCACCCTCAATGAACTTACACATCCTGGAGCCTTGCCACCAACTATAGACCACAGTTCACACTGTAGACCACACTCTCTCCCACTCAGTTCTGAGTGGCGTGTGCTGATTTAAAATGGCCTACATCCATTGCCACAACAGTACTCAGGATAACCTCCAACACCCAAAGAAGCCCCTGTATTTCAACTGCACATCCCCTCCCTACCCCAAAAGTGTCAAGTGGCCACTGGCTCCACCTCATTGTTATAATTTCTTGCATTGCTAGATCACCATATGTGAACAAGAGAATACCATCAAGTCCACTCTAGTCCATAGTTCTTCCCCCAGTCCTGAGGGGACTGGGATGGTGATGTCCACTCCAACTCCAAGTGAGAGAGGGCTTACATCCCATGGATATGGTGGGTGGGATGATCCTGCCTGCAGATGCAGGCCCTCTCCATTCCCTGGAATGGCCATTGCCCATCGTTGTCTCCTCACCAGGTGACTTGGATGAGTCCATTGAGCTGTAGGGTAGGAGATGCAGCTCCACCTAGATTTCATGCACACCTGGCACATAGGTAGGCGGGAGGCTCCAGTCTCTGGAAGTATACCTAAAAACTCCAGCATCACATATAGGTTTGAATAGAAGGGACTGGTGAACCATGTGCAGGGAGGACTTATTTGAGTCTAATTCTGTCACTCTCAGGAGCACAGATTCCAAAATAGAACCCACTGAAAAGGCATCAGTCTCTGGGGCTATCCCCTCTTATATAGGACCAGGGTGTCTCCGGAGCTCTCAGGAACCCCAATGAGTGGGGAGATAGGCACTTAGATGTTCTATGAGCTCCTACAGAGGTGTGCATAAGAGTTACCTCTGGGATGACCTCCCGACTCTCTTTGAAGTCTCTT
>JAKSZT010053801.1:8385809-8460999 GCA_026826555.1 Tolypeutes matacus | reverse complement strand
TCCCCAGAAAATAAAACTTTTTCGCCCCGCCCGCGGCTCCAAATGGCCGTTTTATTTTTTTTTCCCTAACCGCGGGGCTCAGCCGCCTTTGCCAACCTCCACCGGCAGCCTCAAAACTCACGAATCTCCACCGTTCGGTCCACGCCGCCGATCCGCACAGATAGATGTCCCAAGCTTCTCACTCCACGCGTGCACAGCATAGACCCCCGGGCAGGACCCCGTCCACAATCTGCCTTGCTCTGGGAGCTTGCAGTGTGTGCCCTCCTACACTAACGCCATCTTGCCCCCTCCATCTCCCTCATTCTTGAAGGATAGTTTTGCCAGCTAAATATTTTTGGGCTGGCAGTTTTTCTCTTTCAGTACCTTAAATATATCTTACCATTACCCTCTTGCCTTCATGGTTTCTGATGAGAAATTAGCACTTAATCTTATTGAGGATCGCTTGTATGTGACGAATCACTTTACTCTTGCTGATTTCAGAATTCTCTTTATCTTTGACATTTGACATTCTGATTAGTATATGATTCAGAGTAGTTCTATTAATGTTTATTCTCTTTGATGTACATTGTGCTTTTTCGATGTGTGTATCTTTCATAAGAGTTGGGAATTTTTAGGCCGTTATTTACTCAAATATTCTTTTTTCTTTTTTTTTTTTTTAAGATTTTATTTATTTATTCATTTATCCCCCCCTCGCTGCCTGTGCCCGCTGGGTCAGCCAACCACGCCGTGTGGGCGTCCCGCCCCCACCAGGAAGCCCTGGGAACCGAACCCGGGGCCTCCCACGTGGTAAACGGGAGCCCCACTGATTGAGCCACAGCCACTTCCCTCAAATATTCTTTATGTTCCTTTTCCCTTCTCTTCTCTTTTTGGGGAAGAGATGATGATGCATAAATTTGTGCACTTCATGCTGTCACTAAAATCCTTGAGATACTGCTAAATTTTTAAAATTCTTTTCTCTATCTGTTCTTCTGACTGTATCATTTTGATTATCCTGCCTTTTAGTTCATTGATTCTTTCTTCCTGTTTAAATCTGCTGTTGTATGCCTCTAGTATATTTTTAATCTCTATTTTTATGCCTTTCATCCCATAATTTCTGTTATGTTTCTTTTTATACTTTCAAATTCTTCCTTATGTTCACACATTGTCTTCTTAATATCCTTTATCACTTTATACATATTTTCCTTCATCTCCTTTAATTGATTTAGGCAATTTGTTTAAACTTCTTTGACTAGTTGTTCCAAGTTCTGTGTCTCCTCTGAAGTTTTAATTTGTTTCCTTGACTGAACTATATATTCTTGTTTCTTAGTATGGCTTATAATTTTTTGCTGATGTTGGGGCATAAATTAATTCTATGAGTTAACTCTGAAGGTCAGTTTCTCCCTCTTGTCTAGCTTTTGTTGTTGATTGGCTTTGTGTTAAGGCTCTTCTTTGATGCTTGGTCCAATTTATTCTGGACCTTTAGAGTAGCCATGTTTAACTATTCAGATTTTTCTCAGCTCTTCTTCATCTGATTATTGCCCTGGATATGCAATATACTTTTTAAGATTGTACTATTTGTGGAATTATTTCATTTCCAGGAGTAAGCTTCTTTTCCTCTGTTTCTGTGGATTGTTCTGATTGTTTTTGTGCGAAAGTTTCTCATCAGCGCCTATGATTTAAAAAAATTTTTTTCCCTCACTCAGTGCCCACTTTTCATTATGCTTTTCAATTCTGGGAACAGTTCTCTCCCCATCCCACCCCTCTTTTTTGTGAGGCTTTTCTGCCTGTGGTTTCTTCACCATTAGGGTATCCCACCCCAGGGGCCCACGAGGGGTCAATCCAGAATGGTGGGTCAATATGGAAAAATCTATTTTGCTCTTAGGTGGCCCATCTAATAGACTGGATTGAGTGTGTGCACCTCTTGCCGATAGTTCTGCTTTGGTTTCTGTCCCCGCCCCGGGGGGGGACCTTTTATATATGGTACTCCTCAGTTTCTTGTGTTCTGCCCTGGGTCTCTGTGGACTTGGTTCCCTGTGCCTAGATATGCGTGGGTTTCTAACTCACTGCCGTGAGTGGCTCTATAGTCTGCATCCATGGTAGGAGGGACCCGGGCCTGTTGCCTCTGTGCAGCTCCCAAGTGAGAGACCAAGTGAGGGTGAGGCATCCAGACTGGCTGGTCTGGGAAGAAAATCTTCTACCTGATCTTCGAGATTGTTTTTCTTTTTCTTAGATTAAGTGTTTGTGGAGTCTTCTCCAGTCTCTATCGTCTTCCAGATTTCTAATTAAGTGGAATTTGTCCTTTTTAAAATTGATTCTGAGGGGATACTTTTCCAGGGAGTGTTTTATGTTTCCTTGTGGATGACCTCACTTGAGTTTTTCAAGTTATCTTCTATGTGTCTCATGTACCTCTTTTCTGAACATTTTTGCTTGGCCTCAGGATCTCACAAGCTCTAGGCTCATTACAATTGCCTGTCAGCGAGAGAAGGAGCATGCCACAGAAAATGTGAGGACTTCTTCTGGGTCGGTGGCTTCTGGCAGAAAATCAGGACTAGAGTTTAATGGACTTAAAATCCATTTTAAGGAAATCCACTTAGATTTCCATTTAAAATCCATTTAGGGAGGAAATCAAGTTGTTGAGAATCGTGGATAGTTTATCACTTGATTAAAAAAGTGTATTTATAATTTCTTTTTCACAATGGGACTACATTTCAAAGCTGACCCTCCCCAAAGTCTTTCTGGCCTTTCATCATCCATTCATCCTCCCTTATGTATTGATAGTCTGTCAGGTACTAGGCACGAAAGTCCTTTAAGGACTTCTGCCTTGTGTAGCTTACACTTTGTTCTTTTTGTGCTCTTCATGTTAATGTAGTGAATTAAGATAAACACTATGCAAAGGTAATAAAGGTGGGCATTTTAAAATGTAGTAACCATACTTAGAAAGAGGCTAGTTTAATCTGGATAGCGTTATCGATAGATAAACCACATGGTAGTGGGTTTAGTAATAAGGATATTTTCTGTGCTCATGTTATGTGAGTTCTCAAGGCAGTATCAGTTTGCCTTCAGATGCAGGATATAGAGAGGAGACACATTCCTTTAAATATTCAAACGAATATGAGGTTGTTTGAGCTGTGAAATTTGTGTTAAAAATAACAGGAACCATGCAGACAACCCTTATTCTGAAGCTTTAATAAGCCAGGGAATTTTGTTTTCCAGTCTGTCACTCTCTTGATAATAAGAACATGAAGTACTGTACGACAAATGATTGTTTTCATTTACACATATCACCTGGACCCCAGCTTACTGACAGAGAAACAGTCTATAAAGTATTATAGCTATATTTTTAACCAATGTCTTTGCTGTTTCTCTTTGGGCTCCCGGAACTGCAGCAGTTTCTCTTTTTTGCTGAGCTGCTTTTATTGTTGTATCACTGAGTACTTGATTTTTATTTTGGAGTAGATCCAATGCAAATATCTACGTTAATGCAGCACATGCAAAGGTCAGGAGGACCAAAACGTGGTTCTCACGGCAACTGACCTTTGTTTCTCTGGAGATTTGCAGTACCTGCTTTCACCATGTATTAGCAGAGCTTTCTTATTTAAAGGATGCATGCCGTGGTACAGTTGTTATGGGAAATATTATTTAGGACTTTCTGATTCTCATTTAGGGAAAAAGTTTCAATTTTGGTGTTGTCACAGTTTAGAGGTTATTTTATACTCCCCATATTCATAAACAATAAAAGGAACTGTAGGAGAGTAAAAGGGGAAAAAAAGAACATTATTTTTCTAAACAATTATCCAACAAGCATCCTTTTCACTATTAAAACGTATTCAGGGAAGCGGCTGTGGCTCAATCAGTAGGGCTCCTGTTTACCATATGGGAGGCCCCGGGTTCGGTTCCCGGGGCCTCCTGGTAAAGGCAAGCCCGCCCACACGGCGTGGTTAGCTGACCCAGTGAGCACAAGCAGCAAGGGGGGGATAAATGAATAAATAAATAAAATCTTTAAAAAAAATAAAAAATAAAGAAATAATAAAACATATTCAGACAAGCAACTATTTCTGAGTCTGTCTATATTTATTCATATGAGTATATGATAGCTGGGTAATTTTTTGCAAATAAAATTTGTAGGGAAAATATTTAATTATAAGTAGAATCTTTTTGTGTATGTGTTTCTATGGAGTCATTTATAAAATTTGAGACAAACAGAACTCCCATATTCTATCTTCTTTCTGTTAAAATGGAAGAATTGTCTCCATTATGTCAAAAGTCACCATACCCGCTGTGGTCTGGAGCTCAATCCTGCTCAAGGCCTTGGCTCTGCCCTTTTCCCCTCTCCACCAGATCATTCCTATTATGCACACACATTCTCCTCGGTTGCCCTATGTCCTCCCACAGTTACCATTCTATTTTTATTTTACCCTTCACAGTGAAGCTTATTGGGAGAAGTCTTTATATTTACTGTATCTACGTCTTCATCTCTTAATCCCAGGCCAGTGAGTCTTCTATCCCTCGCATTTCACTATAGCTGCTGTTTTCAAGGTCACCAAGGCATCTATGTTCAATGATTGCTTGCTTGAGCTCATTTTATGTAACCTCTGATAAGCAGTCACCTCAGTGGAGTCCTTCCTTCTTCTTGGGACATCTTTTTTCTTTTAGTGTCAGTGACACCGCACTCTCCTGGCTGGGTCCTCCTCCTCAGTCTCCTTTGTTGACTCCTCTTCTTCTGCTTCATCTCTGAAGTTTGGAGTGTCCAGGGTTTGATCCTCACTATTTACAATTTCACCCTGAGTTAGGGTTGCCAAATTTAACAGATAAAAATATAAGATGCCCATTTAAATTGGAATTTCAGATAACAAATACTTTTTTGGTGTAAGTAGGTCCCATGCAATATTTGGTATATATGCCAATACAATATTTGATACATATAATATATATTCGGTATATATATTTGGTATATATAATATATATATAATATATATACTTGATAACATGCATATATATATACCAAATATAATCCATATATCCATATATATATGCACACAAAATGTGGTGTGTATATATATGTTTGGAACCTACCAAAAAATTATTCATTGTTTAGCTGAAATTCAAATTTAACTGGGTGTCCTGTATTTTATCTGACAACCCTATCCTGGGTGAGCTCATTTGGATACATGGTTTTAAATGTCATCTATATGGTTGAGAATATATCTTCCCCCAAAGCTCCAGGTTTGTGCTCCCAACTTCCTAAATACTACTTTGTACATTTGTTTTCTCAAAGTTAATATGTCCTAAAGAGAATTATTCATTCCCTTCCCTTATCCATCTTACCAATGATTCCAGTATTCATACAGCTCCATAAGCCAAAATATAAACTATATCCTTGATTTTTCTCTTCTTTACCAAGCTTTCATAAAATCTTTGAACAAGTCTTAAGTTCTAAATAACCAAAACCTATCACAAATATGTTCACTTTTCTTCATCTCCACTGATACCTCCTCAGGTGAAGCCATCATTATAACTCGCCAGGACCATGGCCCCAGCTTCCTGTTTTCCCTGCTCCTACTACTTCTGCCTACTCCAACTCTTTAGCCATACAATCACACTTTACAGTGATTTTAAAAAAATATAATCTGATCATGTCAATTGACCTGTTGTTTCATGACTCCCTCTACTTGCTTCCCACTGCACTTTGAACAAACCTGAATTCTTTATTATAGCCAAAAGGCTTCCATGCGCTTACTTTGCCTGTGCCACTCTTCTGCCTCAGGCTTCCCTTCTCCAGCCTTGTTCCTGTTTCACAAAAACCTAGCTCCTTTCTGTCTTGGGGACTTTATATTTGTCCTTTCCTTTTTTCCTCCATAGGTGTTCCCCACCTTTTTTACTCACTGGTTCATTTTGCTAATATCTTCCTCATCATCCTATCTAATGTCACTTAAACCGCCACCTCTCCAGCATTATCACATTACCCTGTTTTATTTTTTTCACTGCACTGATCACTCTTTGAAAATGTGCTGTTTGTTTATGTAGGTATTCATTTAATTTTTTCCTCTTAGAACATAAATTTCATGAGTGGAGGGACCTTTATTCTTCTGTTACTTATTTAACTCTACCTTCCAAAATAGAACTTGACACGTAGTAGGAACTCAATAAATGTTTGTTGATTGAATTCTGAGTTGATGGTTTTCTAAAATAGATATGTCACTATATAGCGTAAAAAATTTCCAGCATATTACTCTTCCCCAGATTTGAAAATTGGTATAGAATAAAAAAATTTACACAGCTTTCCTCACCCCCACCCCCATTGGCACTTTTGCTATGCTGTGGAAGTGTATACTTTGGTGGGAAAGCAGCGGCAATCAGCACTAGTTAAAACGCTGAAATGGTTTCCTCTGCTGATATGAGTTGGTGGTTCTGTCCTTGGGTAGAATCCTGGCAGATTATTACCAGCCTGGATCCTGCAATGGATTGTCCTTCAATGTCAAATTTAAGCCTGTCAAGGTGTGGAGAAAATGATTTGTAACCTAAAGAGACAGTAGATTAATATTTCTGAAAAACTGTACACTAACCCCCCTACTGCTACTTGTTTGTTCCTGTATTAAGACCTCCCTCCCCCTGGTATAGGAAATGCTTTGCACAAAACAGCATCTTTGCTCTGTATATAGACATTTCCCCTGCCCCAAGATTGGGTTTCCCAGTGAGGTGTAGCATTCATTAGCCCCTTTGGACAATGCAGCCTGATGAAATAGACCTGTGTCTTTATCTCATGGCTTCATTTCAGAGTCAGAATGCATTGGATGTCTGGGGGAAGCTGTGATGTATGAAGCAGAAAGAAGATTGATTTTTCACAAGGTACCTTGTACCTGGAGTAATGAAAGTGGCAAATTACTTGCTCACTGAGCAAACATGACAGGAATGTCACAGAGGGAATTTATATTTATGCAAACACTCTGGGGTCACATAGGTGGAAATTCCACAAAGTGACCTTATCTCTGGAGATATCCCCCTAAATCATGAGTTTGTACCAGGAAGACTATCCTCAGCAAAGCTGTATAATAGCTGCCTAAAAAATAAATACTTCTAATGAATAATGTAATGCTCATGGTACAGTAAGAAATAGGATAAATTGTAGAGCCATTTAAAAATGAGAGTCTTCAACTCAAGGGCTATTTCTGGTATTCATCTTGGATTTTGTGGCAGTGGAACATAAAATATCTACTTTAATAGAGTAAAAGAAATAGAGTGATTTATCCTAGTCATTGTGGGGCCTTTAGAACCTCTCATTTGGTAATGGAAAAAAATCACTGGTTGATGGGGAAGCAGATAATTTCTCTACATTTAGGCAGTCCAATGCATAGAGAACATACAAGCTTCTCAGAACATTTGGGGCAGACAAAAAATAAGTCTTTAAGTGACAAAAGGACATGGTGGCTATATTAAGTTAAAACATTTCAAGTTTTCCAACATAATGGTTTACACAATTAACCTAAAAAATACTGCCGGTGCTTTTAGCTGATACTATTAAAAGAACATCAAAAAAGAATAATTTTGCTTTGTTAATGAGTTTAAGAGGCTGCTGACTTCAGCAAATAGTCCTAGGAATAGAACAATTTTTTTTTTCCATTTTGATATTCATTTGTTGGCTATTCATCATTTATTTTTGAGACCCTACTTTGTGTCTTTTACTGTGCTAAATGCAAAGGACACTGAGGAAAAGAAAGCAGGCAGATTCTCAAGCAGTTCATTCCTAATAAACCATATAGTAACATAAAATAGATCCAGAGAAAATGAGCCTTGTTAAGACTCATCGTGGGGCTGAGCCATGAGTCATGAAACCAAGCAGAACACACCAATCTAGGAGGGCTGCTGTTTACCTGTTTTTGCTCCTTGTGGGCACCAAAATCTTGATTGTCATTCTCAAGTCAGGTCCAGTTAGTCTAGATATCCATGAAATGACAAATTGCAACATGATTTAACTTGGCACCTTCTAAGGCAACAGAATGTATACAATACTTTTTATGCGTCAGGCAACATAGTAAGCTCTTCTATTTTTTTTTAGCCAGTTTAATAATCATGCTCCCCTGTTAGATAGACACCAATATTAATTTCCACTTTGCAGACAAGGGGACAAATGGAGAAAGAGATGAAATAACTTTTCCAAGGTCACACATCTAGTTAGCAGTCAAGGCTGACCAGGTGCTTCTGTAAGCCTGCCTGTTATACAGCAGATGTGCACTGGATGACATAGGCACAGAGGAAGGAGAGGCTCAGAGGAGGCTTCATTGAAAACAACTGAATCCACATTTTGGAATAAGAAATATACTATAGAATATACTATGTGGCTAACTAAGACACACTTATACACAGCTGCACATTGTATCGAGTGGATCTCAGGTATTCACATCTAGTACCTACTCGCTAAGAATCTTGTCATACCCACACTTCTCATATTTGTACTGTTAACCACAGTCCATCATTCACCACGGGGTGCACTATATTATATGGTCCCCTACCTTATACAATCCATCTAAAGCGTACAATCAGTGGCTCTGTTTTATCCGAGTTGTGCTGTCGTAAGCTCAGTACTATTCAGAATATTTTCATTACTCCAAAAGGAAAAATCGCATACTCCCTTATTGACTTAGCATTGATATAGTAACTTCTGTGCCATTACTATAAAATATCACAATATTACTGTTAACTGTAGTCTATACATTACATTAGTTGTATTTTTCCTAGGTATCTCTATATTCTTAATTCCTTGTAACAGAAAAACATTCTTGTATTTGTACTATGAACCACAATCATCATCTACCACTGAAATCACTGTTATACAGTCCCTATATTATCCTCTAGCTTTCTTTCATTTGACATTAACCTCCCTAGACTACCCCTTTCAGCCACAATCAGCAGTGTTGATTATATTCACTATAATTTGTTACCATCAACTCTAATCATTTCCCCACATTTACAATCCCCTTTATTAAACATTCTGCATACATTCAGCATCAGCTCACCCTTCTCAACCCACTTTCTATCTCCTAGTAACCTATACTGTATAGTTTAATTCCATGAGTTTACTCATTGTATCTAGTTCATATTAGTAAGACCATTCGATATTTGTCCTTTTGTGTCTGGCTTATTTCACTCAACATAATGGCCTCAAGGTTCATCCATGTTGTCATATACATCCCAAGTTCATTTCTTCTTACAGTTCGATAGTATTCCATTGTATGTATATACCACATTTTTGTTTATTCATTAATTGGTTGATGGACACTTGAATTGTTTCCATCTTTTAGCAATTGTGAATAATGCTGCTATGAACATCAGTGTGCAAATATCTGTTCGTGTCTTTGCTTTCAGTTCTGAATATATTCCTAGTAGCAGGATTGCTGAATCATATGGCAGTTCTATATTTATCTTCCTGAGGAACCACCAAACTATCCTCCACAAAGTCTTCCCCATTTTATATTCCCACCAAAATGGAGTATTCCCATTTACCCACATCCTCTCCAGCACTTGCAGTTTTCCTCCTTTTTAATAATGGTCATTCTATAGAGCGTAAAATGTTATCTCATTGTAGTTTTGGTCTGCATTTCCCTAGTAGCTAGTGATGTTGAGCATCTTTTCATATGCTTTTTGGTCATTTGTATTTCTTCTTTGGAAAAATTTCTGCTCAAGTCATTTGCCCATTTTTAAATTGGGTTGCTTGTATTTTTATCATTGAGTTGTATTATCTCTTTATATAACATGGAGAACAAACCTGTATTGGATATGTGGTTTCCAAAAATTTTCTCCTGATGAGTAGGCTGCCTTTTCACCTTCTTAACAAAGACATTTGCAGCAGAAAAGGGTTTACTTTTGAGGAGATGTCATATATCTATTTTTCCTTTCATTGCTTGTGCTTTGGGGTGTAAGGGTGTCCACACCATTCTTGCCTCAAACCAGTATGTATTGAATTGTTTCATCTGTGTTTGAGGTCCTAATTTTTATTCTAAGAGTCTTTTTATTTACTTGATCTTTTTTAAGTGTAGCCTCTCACTGAATTTCCAAGAAAGATTGCACCCTTTAAAAGCTTTGCAAAATATGAGTTATGTGTACTTGTTAGCCTGACTTTGCCTACTTTCTCTATGGGAAAGACCTCCTTTTGGTCTGAGTGCTCTGTGTTCTTTTCTATGTGGTGTGTTCCTTACGCTGCAATTAAGATTTGAATTTACTTTTGGTGGGAAGAATCCTGATTGGGATCAAAGATGATGACAAACTCCCCATTTGGCAGAAACAGGGATGCCTCCTGGTTCTAGTCATTTAGGGGCATTCTGGTTTCACCATTTCATCAACCTACTTGTTATGTAGGTTACACTAAGAATAGCAAATAGCTAGTGTTTATTAAGAATGTTCTATATGGTAATTGTTAAATGTTATTTCCATTTAACAAATGAAGAACTTTTCAAGCATTATACAGATAGTATAACCAATTAACCGAGGTGGGCATAGTATTCCAAACTCCTTCCTATAGAGTGACTGATGTATAGGAGGCAAATTAAACTTTCTTGGGGAGGGAAGTCTTGGAAGATTTAATAGTTGATTTCAATATGACACTGATTTTTTAAATTTGATCTTCTCTGTAACTCTATTAATTATTTGTTAGATGTAGCAGCCCACCCAGATAATGCACCTCATCTAGCTGAGCATTTACTATGAGGAAGGCTCTCTTCTAAGCATTTTATGTGCATTAACACATTTAATCCTTGCAACCTTTGAGAAAAGCATCATTATTTCCTCCATTTTGTAGTTGAAGAAATTGAGCACTTGTTAATTTTGCCCAGTATCTCAAATTTGGTATCAAATTGGGTTTGAACCCAGAAAGTCTGGCTCCTGAATTGTCACTTAACCACTATTCAACACTGCCCTTACAGTGTCATTGTCCAATAAGATGGTCATAATTATAGTTGAATAATGCCCAATAGCATATTGTTCGTGAATCACACCATTTTATCCCCTAATATTTTAAGTGTCCATGATACAAGACAACAAAAGTCAAGGACTGGTCTTTTAATGTACATCTCTTTCAATTATACTATAAACCTTGAGTGAGATAGAGCTAGAATTTGCCTGATTAACACCAGAAAGTCCAGACAGATAAGGACCATGAGATCCAAAACTAGCTCTTACCACTGTGAGTGGCCTAATGATAGGAATCGGGCACTGCTTCAATTCTGAGGGAAGGTCTATTCTGGTAGGTGAAGCATGGTATCTAGGTGATAAGGCAAGAGCAATATAGTCCAGAGAGTTCTTGTGGGAAGGTGGGAGAACCATAAACGGGCAATCTGTGTCAGAGCAGACTGTCAGGACATAGCAAAGCATTAGGCCTGAGTTTTAGGGACAGTGCTCCAGAGGTGCAGTAAGAACAAACCAAGGTTCTTTACAGTTGCCCAAATAAAAGAATGAATTAGGCTTGGGAAAATGGCAGAAGCTCCGTTTCCAGAACTGGGGCACTATCTCAGAGTCAAACTGACAAATGTGACATAACTATGGGGGTTATTTCTAGAGTGAGGTGCACGCCATTGTTTGTACTCACTAGATTCATTTCTGACTAGTTCTTGAGATAGAGTGAAGACAATGTCCCTAGACATCTGGTCTACCTTACACAGGAATAACAACTCTGAAAGGACAGGAGAATCATTTTGTCTCCTCTCTTTTTAAGAGAATATATCAACAATATTCTTCTCTATCAGAAAGTGGGAATTAAGCCTGTTTAGATGTGGCATCACATCAACAGTCAAGTCACTAGAATGAGTGGAGGAGAAAATGATGACTATACTCCCAATTACAGAGAATCTAAAATTAGTGCTATTTATCCTTGGGGATCATTTTAACATTTTCCATTATATTTTAATAAAATGGTCAGTTTTTTTTCTTCACACCTCACAATCAGAAACAGGTGAAAGTATACTGAATGGAGGACACATGCTCCTTGGATAATTCACAGATTGGATAATATGGGATGGTAGATTAAGACTTAATTTTATTATCACCTACATTTTCTATTATATCATGTCATTTAAGCAGATGGTGTCAAGGGTTCAGTGAACCCGATTATCTTTGTACAGTTCTCAGTATGGAAAGTTAGAAGAGAAATAAATTTTCCCTTCAACCCTGGTCCCTAGTGCTATGCAGGACAAAATGGAAACTCTCATGAAAGCCAACAAAGACGACTCTTTTTCTGTTGCAGAGCATGCCTACTAGTATTGTTATAGGATGATAAGGTGGAAGAAACAAGAAATTTGTAACCAGAGGACCTGAATATAGGTCCTAAAGCTATCAGTTGTGAATGTGTCCTACTGGACAAGTCACTTCACCTCACTGAGCCTCAGTTTTCTAATTTTTCTGATACAAGTAATATCTTCTTACTCACAGTGTTGGATTATGATTATACAAGCATTTTGTACACTAGACAAAGGCTTGTTAAAAATAAGAAATTATGATGTTAGGTGCTCCTACACTAAAAACAGAGATATTTTTTAGTAAGTGTTGTTTTTATTTCCTCAGTAAAGAAATTTAACCTAATTATAATAATGGAGCAGAAAAGCTAATTCAAGGAGGAGGCAGAGTACCAGGCTCGAAGTGTTTTTTTGTTTCTCTTATCTTATTTAGCTTGTATTAATTTTTTTAAGCTTCTTTTTTTCCCTCTCTTTCTAACTCTAATTATTCTACATTGCTCTTACTATGATCCTCCTCAAGATAGTATAAAAACATTGCATGGTAATTATAAGACAAAATAATGCATAGTTATAGCCTAGAGAACATGCTTTTGCCACATTTTTTGTATATTTATATAGAGCATCATGTGATTCATGCATGGTATTGTGAAGTCTTTATGAAAAAAATAGTAAATTCTGTACTTTATTTATATGCTCCTATTTAGCTTCTCATGGTTTTAAAGTGTCTTGATTAAAGAAATGGATTCATTCTGATAAATACAATGAGTATTGAAAGGCATCTGCCAGTGTCCTGCTAAAAGGGAATCTATACAAATATTTGAAACTGCAAATCTGCAGAGTGTTTGCTATTTATGTTATCTGGAAATAGTAATACTGTCATAACAGCTGGTGGTAAATAACATTACCCAAAGAGCCTATGGACTGTTTTTCTTTGGCAGTATTTGATAGTCAAATAATGAAAATAGTACGTATAGATTTTAGACGTTGAAGCTGATGAGCTCTGCCTGTCTTCTCCCTGATCAAAGTCTCATCTGGTTTCTCTGGTCACCACCACGTTAATAGCAAACACTTTCAGCTGGCTATCAGCAGCCTCAATACTCTTATGTTAAACCCCTTCCTCCAGACCTCTTATTAATTCATTCTATAGACTTTAGGGTGAAGCCAAATCAGATTGTTTGTTCATGATTCCATGCCTTTCTGATGTTGGAGAGGCCCTGGGAGGTCTTGGAGAAAGACTTCAACCTTGGGTAGAAGGGTTCTTGACACAGTCACAAGAAAGAATTCAAGCCTAGTCATGTAGTAGCAGGAAAATTTAATACAAAGGAAAAATACACACTTAAGATGGGCGGCAGGTGTGCTCTTATGAGTTGCACGAGTTGTGCCTTCTGGGGCTGGGGTGCTGATTTATTAAGGCTGGGCTCCCCCCTTCTTCCTTCGATGAGTCCCAAAGTTCTCATTGGTCTTCCTTATGCAAAAGAAGGATTGAAAATTGCAACTTTTTATTGGCCCTGTATTCCTGCAGGAGTGGGAACTGTCCAGGGGAGGGGTGGGTAAAACATGAGGTGGTCAGGTGATGGGTCAGGCTTTTGTCAGCTGGTATCTTCTGGGTTGGTGATTTTCCACCGTGGTTAGGTATTATCTGTTTAATTTTTCATTGGTCCTCCTCCTTTGCTGAATTATCTCTCTGCTCCTACCTTTCCCTACCTCATTTCCTCAGTCTGTTCCCTTGACTTGGAATGCTTTTCTTATCATCTCTGCTTAGTAAAACTTTACACATAGTTCAAGATTTAGTTCAACATTTTCCTGCTTCAGACTCAGATTCAACATTTACTGAGGACCTACTTAGCATCAGTAAGAGTAAGGGTGCTTCACATAGGTTTTCTAATTCAATCACTAAAACTGTGGAGTAACTCAGATTCAGATACATTTGTTCATCCTATCCTCCTGAGATTTCCCAAGAGGATTGAGAAAGCCAGAACTTTGGTAGCATTTAAAAAAATTTTACAGATAAGAAAACTGGGTTGAAGTAATTTGCTTCAGTTCATAGAACCAGACTTGAGTGAAGACAGGATTAAGATCTAAGTCAGAATTGGACTACTGGCCTGGTGCTTTGCCCTATTCTCCAAATTTTATGAAGTCATCTTTCAACTTTCCAAGTTTGCTCTCTTTCTAAACCACTATAATGCTTTATTCAATATTCCATGTATTATTCTCTGACGTACATGGCAAATCTTACTTCCATTCTTTTATTATAAGTCCTTTGAAGAAAGGAACTAAGGCTTGCCGAACTTTGTGTCCCTTATAAGGCCCACCGTAGGCCTTGCATATAATAAGCACTTAATATAGAAATTTTGGATAAATGCATGGTAGTTCCCCAAGCCTAACTGATTAAGCAGTGGCATTTCCCTTAGGTTTGCCTGATATCAAGTATCTGTGATAACTGTTTAATAATTACTATGGGAAACAGATGTGGCTCAAGCGATTGGGCTCCCATCTACCATATAGAAGGTCCAGGGTCCGATTCCTGGGGCCTCCTGTGAAAGGCAAGCTGGGCCGTGCAGAGAGCTGGCCTGAGCGGAGAGGTGGCCCGTACAGAATGCTGGTCCACGTGGAGTGCTGGCCTGAGCAGGAGTGCTGGCCTGCGCAGGAGTGCTGGCCTGTGCAGGAAAGCTGGCCCGTGCAGGAGTGCTGGCCCGCATGGAGTGCTGGCCCGTGCAGAAAAGTTGGCCCATGCAGGAGTCCTGGCCCACATGGAGTGCTGGCCTGCATGGAAAGCTGGCGCAGCAAGATGTCACATGAAAAAGAGACACAGAGGAGAGACAATAAGAGATGCAGCAGACCAGGGAGCTGAGGTTGCGCAAGAGATTCAGTGCCTTTTTCCCACTCTGGAAGGTCTGAGGATCGGTTCCTGGTGCCACCTGAAGAGAAGACAAGCAGACAAAGAAGAACACAGAGAGCAAAACAATGAAGGGGGGAGGGAGAGAAATAAATAAAATAAATCTTTTTAAAAAAATTACTATGCACCTATGATGCATATATAGTAAACGTGATTTTAGGCTGTCTTTGAGAATTTAATTAAGATATGCCATTATATTCTTTTCTTCATGGGAATTGGTGGGCAGAAGCAATACATTATCACAAACTTGTTTATAGTCTATATATTAGCTGAAAGATGAGTTTTTTGTTTACTATGTTACCATCAAATTTAAAGTTTACAACCTCACTCAGAATCTTGGCTCCTTATGTGCAGAGAACTTGTCTGTCATTTTCACCAGTAATATCACCAGTATTTAGAGTAACAGTAGCTGTTTAATATTTGTTGAATGATTGGTGAGTCTGTAGTTTCATTGGATGATGAACCTTTGACTCTTTAGAGGATATCTTATTAGAATTAAAACTTAAAAGACACTTTTACATAGGTTATCTCTTCTGACCTTCACAGCAAGCCTATGAGGTTGTTAAGCCAGTTATAATAGTCCTTATTTACAAAAAATACAACTGGGGCTCAGAGACATTATATGAGTCTACCTAAACAATAGCAGTCAACCAACCTTGAAACCAAGTTTTCTTACTCCAAATCCTGTGCTCTTTCTGTGTTACCATGTAATGGTTAGAATATATAAACATAGAATGGAATGTTAACCAGAGCAATCAAGTTACTGACATTTTTAAGGTGCTTTCTAGAATGTTATATATAATCAGTTGAAATGCCTTTGGCATCTTAAAGATGCTACCACTACGGAAGCAAGAGTGGCGAGCTTAGTTGATCAGTCTGAATTTGAGCAAGTTCTAACTTGTCCTTTGAGCATTACAGAAGAAAAAAAAAAAGTATGGCCATTTTATTCTCCACTTTGCCTCCATTTTCCAGCTTGTCTGAACCATAAGCTATTTAAGGCTTCAGACATTTACCAAAGTCTTCTAAGTATCTTTTTGTACTCCATAGTTTTTGTTCATACCAGCTGAAAGAGCCAGCTGCCTCCTTTGGTATTTTTATACCCTGGACTTTATTGTTTTCCTCCAGAGTTTTCTACCCTACGCCAAAGTGCAGATGCTGTGATTGCTGCTTCTATCTCAAGACATCTGCTTTTCAGTAGGTCCTTTTCTTTCTTTCATTCTCAGTTATAATCTTTATGTGTCACTGCTAAAGTAGAGAGTGGAACATATCAGATCTTGCTATTGCAGGAATGAATATCCTGTTTTCAGCCCTTGAATTCTTCCATGGAGGGCAAACTTAGTTTTAAGTTCACTGTGTTTGCATTTGTATACTAAACATCATCAAATCTAGGACCTTAAAATACTGCTATAAGCCCACTTATTTGCTATAAAAGCACTCCTTTGAAGCCCATAAGTCTAGGCACATTTTTCAATGGTGTAAATAAAAAGCACAGGCAAAATAACCAATTCATTTAAGGTCACTTTAATCTTTTTCTGCTCCCTCCCTGCTTTGTTTTTTTTTTTTTTTTTTTTTTTTCTGATCCAAGTCAAACAGAGTGTACACAACCTTTGACTGGAAAGTGCTGTCTACTTTGAAATCTAACCAGAAATACGATGTCCTTGATCAGAGACCACACACTGGCTACCCACAGGCTATATTTGGCCTGCAGAGTAGTCTTAAAAATTCCATAATGAGAATATTTTAAAATCAAGAGATTTCAGATATCATTCTGAATTTCTGACTTTTCATGAAAAATAGGAAGATCTGGCAACACAAAGCTTACATTTGCACGTGTCATCAAAAGGCTAGAGTAGAGTGGCTCCTGGAGGTAAATTGGAGGGTGAGATTGAGCCCCTCTTTCACTTAACTGTCTGGCTTCTTCAAGCCTAGAAAAGAAATTTCATAAGAATTAATTCAAATTATTTTATTTTACAATATGGGAATATGACATTTGCACTATTGTTCATTTTTTAACATTTACTGGAAGGAACATTGGACCTGAAGTTTGAAGACCTGGTTTAGAATTCTGGCTCTGCGGCATACTAACGTTGACCTTGAATAAGGCACTTAACTTCTCTGAGCTTGCTACCTTGTCTCAACAAGGGGCATGGTATATCTGCCAGCATCAAGGTCATATGTATCAAAAGTCGTCATGAATCTGAAGGTTCTTAGTATGCCATATGGCACTCTGCAAGGGTAAGATACTTTGTGTGGAAACAGAACTATAGCATATGGTTTCTCAGGGTGTTTGGAATCTGGTTCCAAAGACAGGATTCATATATAAGATAAATACCAATTGAAAGTATCCTATGGCCTATAAGGGGTAGAGGCATTAAAGAAAATGTGCAGTCATGTAGCATAGTCAATCCCAAGTAAAAAGGATATATTTAATATTTCTTCTACTAATTAATTCATGTCATCCACAAATATTTATTTAGCACCTACTCTATGAAAAGAAGTATTATAAGTGCTGGAATGTAGTGAAATAGAAAGTCTAGGTACCTACTCTTAAGAGTTAGTATTCTAGTAAGGGGAGAGAGAGACAATAAACAAGTAAACAAATAAGTAAATACTATACTTGAAAATACCACTAAATGCCACAAAGAAAATAAATGTGAGTTATATGATACAGTTGATGAGCAGAACTGTTCCCTTTATGACTCTGTCCATATTACCCATTGTAACATGATTTCGTAATAAGTCTCACTTGTAGAATACTTTACAGTTTACAAAGCACTTTCATGTCCATTGCGCATGACAAAAGGCATGTTAACTCAGGGATTACTGGTTAATTTGTAGCAGTACTGTTGTGATAACTGGTCCAGTTGTTTTGTGATATGTCTTGAATTCTTGTTCCTCACAATTGAAGTAAGAGACTAGGAATTGGGAGGAAATAAGATCAGTAGGTTTTCATTAATATGAAATGACAATGGCCATAGTACATTAGTACCTAATGCAGGGTGTGCTTTGGAGCATTTCTCTAAGGGACTCAGGTAGTGGGCTTCTACCAGCACCTTGGGACAGAATTTCACAATCTAATAAAACTCACCATTTGGACAATTTCTCAAAATTGTACACTTAACCTCTTGTCTGCTGCTATGCAGTTTAATTGCATACTGCCAGTGCATACTTGCTCTGTGACTGAGAAAACCAAATTCATCCATAAGGAAAATGTTAGGATAGCTGATGGTAAAGATTAGGTCGAAGTAGTTTATGTAACATGATTGATTTTATTCAGAAAAGGAAGTCTTGCATATTGGAAAAAGTGAAAAAGTGAGCTTCGAAAAGGAGCTGAATTCTGGTTGCAAAAGGAACAAACTAGAAAGCAATATATTATAGACAGGCTTCTGCAGACTAAGATTTATAGCATGTGGTGATTGCGTCTTTGATTATTAATCAGTTGAATTCTCAGTTGCTTAAGCTATTAACTGAAAGCTGAGTATAATACTTTACTATATGAAATCTGATAATGTTCTAGTCTTCCCTCAAAGGCAGCTCATTAAGATATATTATGTACAAATATCTAACACATACAAGGATTGTGTATAAGATATAGTTATAAAAGTGACACACATATCCCAATGTCACTGCCTTTATTTCATAGTACATTGTGTAGACGTTCCTATGTTGGGGCTTTACTGCTGGTACATGTGGTTGTCCAAAAATTTTGTTTATACTAGTACCCCTAAGGCAAAATGTAGTGAACTTGATTAATCAGCTTCTTCCTGGACCTCTTTGTCTTGGTTTCTTTTGTGGACGTAGAATGCATGCTCTTTAATACATAGCTGCTGTTGCCTTTTCCATTTGTGTACTTTAAAAAATTTTGATGGTAAGGTTGAAATGTGTTAATTTTGGAATATGAGAGGAAACCTTCAGATATACAAGTTTAGTTCTTTAGTTTGCTTACCTCTGAGAAGGTTCTTTGTTGAGTAGAGAGTTTATGTTTATAGTTTTGGGGTAAAGGTGTTTTTCTGTCTTGGATGTATGCTATTAATGAGCTGATGTTTGCTGACACTATGTCCATCCTGGATGACTGTACACAAAAAGAAAAGAATCCTTCATACTTGTAGTTGGAACCACAGTGAGAATGGATAGATTCCTTGGAACACAATCTTTTCCTAACAAAGAAACCTTAAAGATTAATTTTTTAAAACATTCTTTCACTTCTTTTCTAGCATGAAGGAACAGGAGCTAGTGTAGGTTAGATTTCTTCCATGATCCCATTACCCAAGAGAACAGGTACATTTGAGTAAAAGGAATAAAATTATTTAACTAGTCCAAATGGAGATGGAGTAGAGAAATATCTGGAAGTGATTAAATGGCCATAAATGCTTTGCTTTGTTACCATAAAAGTTTTATTTAAAAAGAAAGACAACTGTGGCAGGGAAGGACCATTTGTGTGGGGTGTCAGTGAAGAGGGATACATGGGAGGAGGTTCACCTGGACATACATATAAGGCATATAAATGTGTTCAGATCTTCATGGGGCATTGTCACGGTGGGTAGAGATTCACAAAATAACCAAAAGAATATTGAATACCCATCCTAGGGAGCTCTGCCACATTCTCTGATGGAACAGCAAGAATCCCCCAAAAACAGAGGCAATGGCTAGTGAAGGAGGATGGTCCATTGATGGGCCCTTGATATTGATGACTGTGTTTATGAACCTTTACTCTTGAAAATTGAAACTTAGCATAGTATTATAGGGTGCCTACGTGTTACCTCCTGAGAGCCTCCTTGTTGCTCAAATGTGGCCTCTCTCTAAGCTAAACTCAGCATATAAATGCAATAACTTCCCCCCAGCGTGGGGCATGACTCCCAAGAATGAGCCTCCCTGGTACCAAGGGATTACTACCAAGCTCTAATTAGCAATGCAACTGGAAAAAGACCTTGACCAAAAGGGGGAAAAGGTAAAGACAATGTATTTATATGGCTAAGAAACTTCAAAGTGAGTAGGGAGGTCATTCCAGAGGTTACGCTTTTGCACATCTCAGTAGGATCTCATTGACTGCCAAATTAGACACTACCTCCAAAAGGGAGGCTCCCGAGGGCTCTGGAGATATTGAGGCACTGTGGTCAGGGCAGTTAGCTCATGAGTTTGGTGCCTTGCCAGTGAGCCCTACTTTGGGGTTTGTGCTCCCCAGTGTGACAGAATTGGACTCAGTTGTGGTTTCCCTACACATGGCTCTTCATTCCCTTCTATTTGAACCTATAGTTCATGCTGGAGTTGGTAGGTGTACATCCAAGAGACTTGAGGTCCCTGAGCTGGGCCATGAGCCTCAACAGTGTTGCAACACCTACTCTCCAGTTCATTGGACTCACCTAGGACAACTAACAAGGAAGTGATGTTGGACAACCACCATACAAAGGAACCAAGAGAACCTACAACTGCAAGCAAGAGAGTTCCATCCATAGCCATATTGGACTGAAGCCCCTCTCAATTAGAGGTGGAGTGGACATCACCATCCCAGAATCCTCAGGATTGGGAACTAGATTTGGGACTATGGACTAGAGGGGACTTACCGGTATTCTACTTCAGACTTACTGTGATTCTAGCAATGGAAGAACTTATATCATTGATGTGGAGGTAGTGGCCACTGGAGGTTCTGAGGCCAGGGAGAGGGATAACAGGTGTAATATGAGGGCATTTTTCAGGACTTGGGAATTGTCCTGAATGACATTGCAATGACAGATATCTTGCCAAAACCTAAAAAATTGTGCGGGAGAGAGTGTAAACTACAGTGTAAATTATAATCCATGCTTTGTGGCAATGCTCTGAAATGTGTTCATCAATTGCAGTGACTGTACCACATTAATGAAGGATGTTATTAATGGGGACAAAAGTGGGCAGTGTGGGGAGCAGGGCATATGGGAATCCCCTATATTTTTTATGTAACATTTATGTAATCTAAATATCTCTTTTAAAAAATAATAAAAAGAAAGACATTATTTTGTTGGAAGCCTGTATATGGAACTTGCATATTGTACAGAGATAACTCTGTTTTTACCATATGTAATCACAAACTTAAATGCTAAGTTTGCAATGTAGTCATTTGTATAGGGGTACATAAAAATTCAACTTGATACTTTTTGGGAGGTATGTTTTATTTGTTTATTTTTATAGATGTTGTAGGTTTACTGAAAAATAATGCAGAAAATAGAGTTCCCATATACTGGTACTCACACATGCAGTTTTCCCTATTATTAACACTTTGTGTTTTTATGGTATCTTTGGTACAATTGATGAAACAATATTATTATAATTCTACTATTAACTATAGTCCATAGGTTACTATAGGACTATAGGAATTACTGTTTTGGTTGTGCAGTCCTATGTGTTTAAAATTTTTTTTCTAGTAACATATATACACACTAAAATTTCCCCATTTAACCACATTCAAATACATAATTCATTGGTATTAATTACATTCACAATGTCATATTACCATCACCATCATCCATTACCAAATCTTTTCCATCACCCCAAACAGAAATTCTGTACCAATGAAGCATTAATTCCTCATTTTCTACCGACTCCCCCCACCCCCACTTCGCCTGCCAGCCCCTGGAAACTTGTATTCCAGTTTCTGACTCTAGGGATTTGCTTATTCTAATTATTTCATACAAATGAAATCATACAATATTTTCCTTATTTTTTGTTTGGCTCACTTCACTCACATGATGTCTTCAGGATTAATGCATGTTGTAGCATGTACCAGAACTCCATTCCCTTGTATTGGTAATTAATACTCCACTGTCTGCATATACGACATATTTATCTATTCATCTGTTGATGGACATCTGTTTTTGTTAGCTCCTGGCAATCAAGAAAAGTTCTGTCAGAACACTAGCTCAACACAATCATGAAGAATAGATACCCCAGGATTTACATTCCAATGATAAAGCGATAAAATATCAAAATGCCTGGGTTTCAATAAAAGGTTATAAAACATACAAAGAAATGAGAAGCAATGGCCAAGGAAAGGATAATATTAATGCATTAGAAACCATCAATGCCAAGGACCAGACCTAAAATATACCAGACAAAAACCTTTAAAAAATATTGTCCTAAACATGTTCAAAGAACTAAAGGTAAAGATGTACAAAGAACTAAAAGAAATCAGGAAAATGTTGGATGGACATAAAGAGAATATCAATAGAGAAATGTGTATTATGTAAAGTAACAAACAGAGCTGAAGACCTCAGTAACAGAAATGTGAGGGGTCCAACAGCAGATTGGAGCAGCCAGAATAAAGAATCAGAGAACTTTATTTTGATTCTTTAAAGAAGATGAGATAAAGAAGATAAGACGATTCTTTAAAGAAGATGAGACAATTGACATTGATCAGTCTGAGAAGCAGAAAGAAGCAAGAATGAAGAACAGTAAACAGAGCCTGAGGAACCTGTGGGACACCATCAAGTGTACTAATATACACATTTTGGAAGTCAAAGAAGGAGAAGAAAAAGAGAGAGAGAATATTCAAAGAAATAATGGCTGAAGTCTTCCCAAACTTAATGAAAGACATGAATATACACATCCCAGAAGAGCAACAATTCCAATCAGGATAAACTCAAATGGACCCCCATTGCCGTATATTATTATCAAACTATGGAATGCCAAAGAAAAAGAGAAAATTCTGAAAACCTCAAAACAACATGTCACATACAATGTAGCCTCAATAAGATAAAGTGATGATTTCTTGTTAGAAAGACCATGGAGGGAAAAAGGCAGTGGGATGATGTATTCAAGTGCTAAAAGAGGAAAACTGCCAACCAAGAATTCTATATCTGTTAAAAAAAAAAAAAAAGGTGAGATTAAGACATTCTTGGATAAACAAAAGCTGAGGGAGTTCTTCTCCAGTAGACTGGCTCTGCAAGAGATGCTAAAGAGAGTTCTTAGATTGGATGGAAAGGACAATAGATGGTAGATTGAAACCACATGGGAAAATAAACATGGGTAAATGTAAATTCCAATACTGTTCTATTTTTGACTTGCAACTACATACTTTACTTCCTATAGGATCTGAAGGGCAAATGCATGGAATATAATGATAAATCATTGGTTTTGGACTGATATTGTATAAATATGAAATTTATGACAAAACTACATAAAGGTGGGGGTATACAGGAACATAGTTTGTGTAACTATTGAAGTTAAGTTGGTAACAAAGCATATGAGATTGTTGTAGATTTAGAATGTTAAATTTAGGCCCCATGGTAACTATAAAGAAAATATTGGCTAGTATATAAGCTCATAGAGATGGAAAGTGAGTACAGGTTGCCAGGGGTGGGGGCAGGTGGCACTGGGTGTTAATGCATAGTGGGTGTAGGGTTTTTGTTTTGGGTGGTAGGAAAATTCTGGTAGTGGAAGGTGGTGAGGCTACCCCAATATTGTGACTCTGATTAATCCCCTTGAATTGTATGCTTAGGAGTTGTTGAGATTGGAAATTTTATGTTGTATATATGTTCTCACATTTTTTTAAAAAAGAGCAAATAAAGAGACAATGACAATTAAATGCAATCTATGTTTCTGAATGGGATCTAGCAAGAGAGGAGAAAAAGCTCAAAGGGACATTATTCGACAGATGAAAAATTTGAAAATAGAATGTAGGTCTTTTATCACTGTTAAGTTTCTTAAACTTGATACCTGCACTTATTGAACCCTAACCCTAACCCTCCCTCCTACCTACCTACTGTCTCAATAAAGTTTGCTTCTTCTCGGTATTTCATATAAGCAAGATTTGCTGATGGTTTATCATTTAACATTATATATTGCTTGTTACAGGTGGTTCTACATGAAATTTCATTTTGTTCATACTATATAACCACTGTACCTCTTGTTTATTTATTTTTTTGGAAGAACAGATTTGAATACTGGGAGCAATAATTCATAATTTAAAAAAATCAATAAACACTTGGTAAGTTTTGAGATGACACTGAATAAGAAAGATAAATTCAGAGGAAGAAAGTATATTAGAATTAATTTTGTGAAGTGGGAAGAGATATGGAATTTAAATATTATGACTCTACTGCCCTCAACCATCCAGAGCCACTGGGAAAAGAGTGAAAAGCCTCAACAGGGCATATGAGAATGAAGAACATATTCTCAGTGTTGTCTTCTTGATTCCTTTTGGTGCTTATAAGACAGATATGGAGCCAGTACCTTTTATACTATACAACTATAAAAACACACATAGTAATTTAATAACTGAATTAGCATGCTGTGCTCTATATAAATGCATTTGAGGAGTTTTTGTCCCTATGCCTAATGATTCCAGAATGTTGCACTTTTATATAGATTTGGTGTCTGTTCTCTGATATCCCAATATCATTATTCATTTTGCAGAGCCTTCAGAAGGCTCTTTCATCAGTCCGCTTCTATTTTCAGCCTATTAGTTCTATATTCTTATATTTTTACCTTTTAATTGTACACACTTTGGATAAATTCCTAAAAGGAGCTTAATTTTCACCTATGATTAAAGTACATGAGCTCTTTTATTTGTTGTTCAAAGACTATTTCCCCCACTCATTCCTAGGCAGGAGGCTATGTTCCATATTATTAATATTCTGTTTTTTTTTTTTTTTTCCTACAACTTTCAAATTTCATTTATTTAACATTAAAAAATAAAATTAAAAATTGTATTAAATATAAGAAAAGGGGAGATTAGACATATTTTTAAATAATTATAAAATGGAATATTAATTATATTTCTTTTGAAAGAATTGGGAGTGAAGAGAAGTGTTTTTTTTTTTTTAATTTATTTTTTATTGTGGGTAAAAATCAAAATTTTCACAATACATACCAATATTTGTAAAATGATATAAAAATATATATGCATATATGTGCATTTGCTTACAAAAATGTTATTTATATGTATATAAATATATTTTAAGAGGTGCTTAGATTACCCAAAATATTACACGGAACCCACTGGGATTCCCATGTTGCCCACCTCCCACACCTCCCACCACATCCCACACAAACATCTCCCACAAGTGTGGCCCACCACCCTCAATGGACTTACACATCCTGGGGCCTTGCCACCAACCATAGACCACAGTTCACATCGTAGACCACACTCTCTCCCATACAGTTCTGAGTGGTGTGTGCTGATTTAAAATGGCCTACATCCGTTGCCACAATGGTACTCAGGATAATCTCCAAATCCCAAAGAAGCCCCTGTATTTCAACTGCTCGTCCCCTCCCTGCCCCAAAAGTGTCAAGTGGCCACTGGCTCCACCTCATTGTTATAATTTCTTCCACTGCTAGAATCACCATATGTGTACAATGGAATCTGTGCTCCTGAGAGTGACAGAATTGGACTCAAATAAGTCCTCCCTGCACAGGGTTCATCAGTCCCTTCTATTCAAACCTATATGTGATGCTGAAGTTTTTAGGTATACTTCCAGAGACTGGAGCCTCTGGCCTACCTATGTGCCAGGTGTGCATGGAATCTCGGTGGAGCTGCAACTCTTACCCTACAGCTCAATGGACTCATCCAAGTCACCTGGCGAGGAGACAACAACGGGCAAAGGCCATCCCAGGGAATGGAGAGGGCCTGCATCTGCAGGCAGGATCATCCCACCCACCATATCCATGGGATATAAGCCCTCTCTCACTTGGAGGTGGAGTGGACATCACTATCCCAGTCCCCTCAGGATTAGGGGAAGAACTATGGACTAGAGTGGACTTGATGGTATTCTGTAATATTCTGTTAATAGCTGTGGTTTAGTGAGTATTTATCTAGCCTTGGTTTGGATTCTTTATATACATTGCATTTATTTCTCACAACAGTCCTACCAATATGTATTCATACAATCCATACGTGGGCAGCTCCAAGTTATTAAGTAAACTCGACCAATTCATATAGCTCTTATGTATTGAAGCCAGGATCACACTCAGGTAGTTATTTCTGACTTAAGGTCCATCATCTGAGAGGAGGACCTTTTTTTTTTTTAAAGATTTTATTTATTTATTCATTTATCCCCACCTTGCTGCTTGTGCTCGCTGGGTCAGCTAACCACGCCGTGCGGGCGGGCTTTGCCTTCACCAGGAGGCCCCGGGAACCAAACCCGGGGCCTCCCATAAAGAGTGACACCTCTGATTTATCATATATCTTTCTTTTATTGAATTCAAACTGTGGCATAATTTCTGGTTTACTATACTGACATTCCTGTGTGAGAAAATCGATGACGTTCTTATTTTATAGCCAGACGGGGAGGATAAGTGATTCAGTTGTAATAGCAGTTGCACAATGATGAGACTTAGTGTTGATCATTTGGGGTATCTTTCTAGTGCTTTCATAAATCTTAAATGATTACTTTATTTCAACTTATAACATTTTTGTGTAATGTTGGATATTAGAGCCTTAAATATATTCTATGTTTCTGTAGAAATCATTTAAATGATAACACATTTCTGTTTCATATTGTTACAGTCTGTGAGTGGCAAAGGCATTGTAAAAATCCAATATTTGCCTATACATATGCCTAAGGAAAAAATGTTGACCTATTCTTTGACCTCATTTGAAATTTACCCTCATTTTGATATCTTTACTTTCTCACTCCCTTATGGATCTCTTGCATTCCTTTGTTTATGCCTCTCTAGCCACCATGCTATCTTTACCTCCTTTCTCTGCATGTTTCCTTGAAGAGTAACCTAGACTGTTTCCATTTCCTCACATCCTACTCTCTCCTCTTCTTACTTCATGTCTCTATCACTCCACAAAAGACTTAAACACTGTCCTTGTCAAGGCCATTCCTAGTTACTAAATTTAATGGAAACTTGATTGTTTTATGTAATGAAGCATCCGTTAAAATGACTCATCTTTTAAATTCTGATTATAAAATCAATACACACATTTCTTCATTGAATATGTATTGATACTTTATAATCCAGGTAATAGTCTACATACTAGAGCAGTGACTAATAGAGAAGATCTTTGCCCACATGGAGATTGCATTTTAATGGGAGGGCAAAGAAAATAAAGACATAAACAAGCATATAATTAAGTGAATAAGATAATTCCAGATAAATAGTGGGATAGAGATCGCCGGGGAAGGGTCTCTGGACTGGAGGGCAGGAGGGTCAGGAGATGTTCTCTGAGGAGGTAATAATGAAAAGAAGCTCACCCTGGACAGACTGAAGGAAGGGCCTTCACAGCAAGGCAACAGGTAGTATCAAGTCTCAAAAGAGCTTGGCATGAGGGAGAGAGGGAAGCCACTGTGGCTCAAGCATAGGGAAAGAGGGTGTCAGGATTGTGAAGTGGTGTACTAGAGGTAGAGCGGAGATGAGGCTGGTTCCTGTCTCCAGTAAGAAAATTTGATTTTAACCTCATTGCAATGGTCAGCATTCCAGGATTTTGTGTGGGTGTTGTTGTTAATATGATCTGATTTATATTTTATAAAGATAAGTCTGGCCACCATGAGAAAGACACTTGCTTCATTAATTGGAGCATTTTACCTCAAGGGTAGATTACTGTGCTGTATTTGACTGTTAAAGTCCATGCCATTGTAATTAGTTTAACTGGGTTGCTCTGGAATACTAAATGAATATAGAGAAATGCTCTAAAAAGCTTTTTATATAAATTACCTTGTGTGCCCTTTATTTCTATAAAAGCACAAGAAGAGGCCAGGTGGTTGGATCCTAGGTCCCAGCTTTTATCTCCTTTTATATATCAGATTTCCCCTTTTTACCCCCACTGCCTTCTCTTTTTTAAACTGGTTAAGGTTAAACTTACTTTCAGATCCTATGGGAAAATTATTTTTCTCATAAGATTATAGTTTTTCAGTTCTTCCTTTCTCACAATTAAATGTACTTTTAACATTGGCAGGGAGGGAGAAATGTTTCAAAATTATCCAGAAATCTAACTCTCAGTGAATGTAATTCTGTATGTAATACTAAAAAGAAGAATGAGAGAAAGCCCAGGAGATTTAATTGTCAGTCCTTCATTTTGACAACTTTTCACTTCAACATCCTTCACTGCCAAGGTTAACATTTCTCAATTATCCTGTTTCCCTTTTGCTCCCTGCAAACTTCTGTCGCTTGGGGAGCAATCTCAAGGTTTGATCATCTAAGTGTATTCATCCTTCAGTTTCTAGCCCTCAGATTTTGCCATTTTACAATTCACATAAATTGGGCTGTGTTTATAGTTGAGCGGGAAGAGTCTAAAGATGGATTCTTGCCTTGACGACATAAAAAGTGTCTAAGCTGATATCTGGTGTTTTGTTCAAACAATGCATAGGGAATGCGCCTTCTTTCTGTGCCCTCAAACAAGATCAAGAAGAAATGTACCATCCAGATTTTCTCCTTTGGTATTGACCCTTTGACAAAAATCCTTATCACTATATTATATTTCAGTTTGTTCAAATGTGATTGTTATTAAAATCAATTAGAATAAAACATGTTCATGATAGGATTTCTCCCTTTTCTTTTCCCTCTCTTTCTCTCTGACTCTCCTTCTTCACTTCCTTCCAGTTTTAACTGACTCCTAATTTCATCCCAAAGAGATGCCGTATACTTGCTTCCTCCTCATGTTGGTAACTACTCAATATATTTAGCTCTAAGGCACCACAAACATTCAAAAAATACTCATTTACTAGTTATTAAGCTGGATTTTGGGTGGAGCCCAAGGCATTCATGAATGTGTGGCACAGTCCTTATCTTTGATAAGCTTATATGAAAGTAAGGCATTGAGATACGTAAGTGGAAAATTATAATACAGCCTGGCAAGTGACTGGTGTACATATAGAAGGAAACATAACATGGTTTTGAACAAATCCTATAAAAGAAATTCTAACCTGCACCATGAAAAATAAATAGCATTTAGCCATTTGAAGAGTGGCCAGGGGTAGCGTGATGTGGGGTTGGTGGGTGATATGTATCAGGTGGACATAGATGTGAAATTTTTCTGAAAGTTGTTAAAGGAATTTAGCAGAGCTAAAGTATAGACTATGAATATGTGTAGAGGGAGGAATGGCATAAAATAAGGTTAGGGTCATAAAGAAGAGTCAAATCTTGAAGGGCATTTTATACCTGCTAAGGGTATTAGCCTTTTCTCCACCCCCACCCCCCCCACCCCCGACCATAGAGGGGGAATCTCATGAAGGTTTTAAGCGGAGATTTCTCCTGACCACATGTTTGGCTGAAGCATAGCGAATGCATTACATTCATTTGGCAGTATGTATGAGGCACTTTCTATGTGTTAAGTACTGCCAGTGTAGTTTAAAAAGACAGATATATTCCCTGGCTTCATGTCCAGAGGAGAGTAATATTGAAACAGGAAGTCCGGTTAGGAGGCTGTGACCAGTGAGAAAATTTGGGGGTCTGAGCTATGATATTGAAATAGAGATGGAAATAAGTACAAACTTTTAAGAGATAATCAGGAGGTATTTGACAGAGCATGGCAATTGACTGCATGGGCATGGGGGTGGGGTGAGAAGAAGGCAGATGTCTTTACAGATTTACAAACATTGACCTACATTCTCCTTCTTCTCTTTAATTTGACAGCCTGGTGACTTGGTGGGTGTTTCGGTTTCCATATATGTAGTTATCAGTTATCAGTTTGACTAGCTATCAGTTCTGTCATCCCATTTGGTAGGTGCATAGTGGTATAGAAAATATGATGGTTCATTGACTTGTAGCAGAGGCCACTTGCTATGGTAAATAATTATATTAAGAAGCTCTTCTTGTCAAAAGAGTTGATAAACTCTTCATTCTGTTCTATGATATACAATGTGGTTGGCAAGGATTGGATGTAGGAGGGGGCGCAGAATGGTTGAAAAAATGGGAAAAAGAGGATGATTTGATAAGAAAACTAGTAGTAAGAGTGCTGAGAGGAACCAAAGGCAATAGAATGGAAGATTCAAAACAGGCAATTGGTTTACTGAGAGAGAATTCTAAGCCAGATTATTGTTACAGCTCAGTATTTTTTAAAAACACCTCCTCAGAATACTTGTACCCTGTTTTACTCTGTAGAAACAGATATCTGGAAATTACTGCACACTATATATCCTTTCCATCAAAAATCCATTGTTTAAATTTGCTGAACCAAGCACATTACAAATATATTTGCCCCTTTGTTTTTCATTAATACTGAAGTAATATTTCATGAAACTAGGGCCTCACAGAATACACTTAGGAAATGCTGGTCTAACAGGAATGATCATAGTAATGGTTAACATTTATTGAGCATTTATTACCTGTTATGTATAGTATTAAGCTGTTGACATGGACTGTCTCATTTAGTCTACATACCAGCAACAATATGAGATAACAAGTAGTGTTGTTATCCTCATTTTACTGACAACAAAAATATTTCATATTATTAAGTAATTTGTTCAAAGTCCCATAGCCAGCAAACAGGGAGCCAGATTTTAAACCCAAACATTCTGACCACAAAGGTCACACTCCTTCCCCCTTGTGCATTATCTTTGACATGTTAAAAGACCAAGATCTATAGAGACAGCTCTTGGTGCCCCGAAAAGTCCCTTCAATCATCTCATGAGTGGAACTGGCCTCCTATCCACTCAATGACCAAACATAACATCCAAATGTTTGAACATTTGTTAATATCTCATAATTATTGAGCCCTTACTACGTGCCAGTCATTGGGCCAGGCATTTCACATGCATTATCCCATTTTACAGAAGAAGAAACTGAAGCTGGAACTCTAGAAACTTGCCCAACATTACACAACTAAGATGTCTAGAACCTGAACTCTAACTCGGGCAGCCTGACTCCAGACTCATGTTCTTAATCCTACCCTGCTGCTTCCTCTACCTCTGATTTAGTGCACACAACTTCCCTACACTAAGAAATGTTAGCATATATCTATATGAAAGTACATGATATATTAATTTATTTTTCATTCATTTTTGTTATTTCCATGTAAAGACATCTCTTTGGAATTGTACAGCTATCATTGGTATCACTGAATTATATTTTCTAGCGGGAATGAATGCTTTGGAGGAGGAGGTATGAGAAAAAGGGTAACAGAGAACTCAAGAAGAAAAGGAATCATGATAGGTCAGGGAATAATCTCAGGAAGTTGCCCTAGAACCAGGTCAAGGATCTGTAGGTTGAACAAAAATGGAGTTCAGTATAGGATCTGAATCTGAAAAGATGCTGGGTAATGGACATATATTTTAGCTTCCTCATAAATGAATGCCAATCGATTGTATTTTATATTAGTTTTGCTTATGCCTTAGCAAAGGAGTGGTTAATGTATGGATTTTAGAATTAGACAATTCAGGGCTTGAATTTGTATTCTATCATTAAATGTGACATCAGGCAAATTTCCAAATTTTCATCATCTACACAATGGGGGTGGGCATAATTAGATCCTGAATTTGTTCTGAAGCACAAACAAAATAATGAGTATAAAGTGCTGGAGAAAGTAAGTGGTGAATTTTCACATAGGTCTCTATTATTTTATTATAATATTTCTTTGCTTTTGTGGGCTCAACTTGAAAATGATAACTTGGTATTTTTCATTTTGTTTTTCCATTTTTCTTATACTTCTGATAAAGTAGAGCAAGGTGGATTCTGACAACATTGAAACATTTGTGTCTCTTGTTGTGAGTTGTGTGTATTGTCTGGTCAGGTTACTTTGCAATAAGGAAGCTGTTTTCCCAGGTGATTTTTTTAAAGCATATTAGGAATAATAGATTGGAAGTGGCTTTATTCTTTGCATTAATTCATTTAACCAATTTTATCAAAACTGTTTATTCTGACCATTTAACTTGGCATTGAAGAAAGAATCTTGTTTTTTTGTTTGTTTTTTAGTAAAATAAATAAACTTTTTACAAGATTATTCAAATGACTGAGCTTTGGATTTTGCTAATAAATTAAACCCATACTTACAGAGAGAAAAGTAGTAATATTTCCATATTGATTTAGGCTATTGTTAAGACTTGAAGCAGGACCTCACTTACCTCTTGCATCATATCAAGGTACATTGCATGGAAAACTTTTACTTTTCTCTCTTCATAGTTTATATACCATGGACAGCATTTTAAATACAAGAAAGGTCCTTTCCAGGAGTTAAATGTGCTAAGGTGTCATAAGGTTTTAAACAGCATGATGATGATGGAAAGACAACGGTTTCAAGTACTTATACTTTTATTATTGTTTTCATTTGCAGGATGAGTAAGAGATACTTACAGAAAGCAACAAAAGGAAAACTGCTAATAATAATATTTATTGTAACCTTGTGGGGGAAAGTTGTGTACAGTGCAAACCACCATAAAGGTAAGCTCTTCTGTTTTCTTTAGACTCCTGTGGACAGTGACTTGCCTTAACACAGACTGTAGTGGTGTTCTGTCTTAACTCATCTGTTAAATTTTACTAGGTATGGGTCACCACTCTGGCAATTCACATCAAAAATACAGAGGGGTTATCCTTAAGATAGCTTTGATAGTGGAAAAATGATTATTTAAATTTTCCAGGATTACTGCCATTTCTGCAAATAATGTTCAAAGAGTGTAGAATTATGACTGTCTTCTCCCTCTTCCTCCATTTCCATTTTTAGGATAATGATGTTAAAATGTTGAGTTTACATGTAATAAATTTGAGTTTCAGACTGCAGTAATCCTCAATTAAAAAACATCCTTAATGATATGTATATTAATAGTATATCTGTATGTGAATTGTCTTTCAATGCTGTCTGTAGGTCATGTATCTTCAATAGACAGAAAAGTGAAGATATTCTATTTCTTTTGCCAGAAAACCTCTTTGAGTCCTGCTTGGACACAACCCCTAGCATGATATTCAGCAGACTCAAATCTGCCTTAGAGGACTGTGAGAATATTTGCTCTCTACCTATGTGTTAAGCTTGACAGTTCAAAATTATGCCCTTTCTGGCCTCTTTCTGGCCATAAGATTCGGTGTAATGAATAGCTGCCTTTTCCAAATGAATTAAAATGGAACTATTTCTGAACTGTCCCTACCATAATCAAGTATTTATAACCTGAGAAGTCAATTCAGATTTTTCTGTGAAATATGATTTTACAATTCTATTCTCAATCCACTATAAATTCTAGTTACTAGCAACTTATTTTCCCATTCTATTTTTGAGTGAAGAGGGAATAAAGACCATTTTGAATTCTGTTACACTTAAATTAGTTACACACATGCATTTAATTAGCATTACATAGACCATTACAATAGGGAAAAGAAAGATGTGGTGTAAGGGAGTGAGGCTTATGAGACAAAATCTCTGCTCCCTGTATTTAAAACATAAAGAAGTCATCTTTTGAAATAAGAGAATTTTATAAAGAGGTCCTTCATATTTCATATTTCATGATCTCATTCCTTTGCCTCCTAACTCAAGGTAATCACTATTCTAAATTTTGCCATTATCATTCTTTTGATTTTATTTATAATTTTCCCATATATTTACATATCTCTAAATAGCATATTGCTTAATTTTGGTTGTTTTTTTAATTTACATAAACAGTATTGTACTGAAAGTATTTTTCTGCAATTTTCTATCTTGCTCAACAGTGTGTTTGTGAGATTCGTTGTAGTTAGTGGCATTTACCTGTAGTTTATTCACTTTTTAATTGTTGCTCAATGGTTTATTGTATTGTATGAAGTCACCACAATTTATACCTTTATTCTCCTGTACACAAACATTTAGTATTCTATTTTTCTATTTTCTTGCCATAATGAACAATGCTGCTATGAACATCCTTATACTTCTCTCCTGGTGCACAGATGCACAGGTTTATCTAGGGCATATTCCTAGGAGTGGAATTGCTGGATCACAGGGCATGTGTATCTGTAACCTTACCAAATAACGTCAAATGGTTTCCAAAGTGGTGGCACTCATAAAGTTGTTTAAGGTGTTTTCTTTTTATTTATTTAATCTCTGCTGGATCTGTAGCTATGTCTTAACTTTCTGTCTGAATTATTGCTCACTTGTGTTATATCTCTTCTTAATTAGTCTAACTAGAGACTGCTCAATTTTATTCACTTTTTTCAAAGAACTAAGTTTCACATTTATCAATCTTTTGGTTTGTGTATTTTTCTCTGTCACTCTACTTTGCTCTTTATTATTTCATTTCATTTCATTTCATTTCATTTTAATTTTTATAACAAACACATGCTATACTTGGTATATTGCCAAGCACATGTGGAGAAATGAACTCAGAATTTCTTGGTGTTCCTGTAAAATGAATTAGCCTCCTGAGGCACTTCATATGCCCTGAAGATTAGATGTGTACCATTCCTGTACTTAACTGCTTTGACTCAAAAGGATAATAAAACTTTTCTTACCTCCTGACAGTACCAAATGATTAGTCTAGATTAAGTGCCTAGGTGAACCTTCCAAAGTGTCAGAAAGACAGGGATGCTCTCTGCCTAGGGATGAAGCCAGACATTGGAGACACCTGGGGTTTATCTGACCCTTTAAAAGATGTATTTGCCTTCCCATCCCATCTCAAAGTAGCAAATGTTTTGGTTCCTCCCCACCTTTAGGGAAAGGAGGGGAATGGCTGTCTATCTCCTACATATAAAAGAGAAAATCAGTTGGTCTTCATTACTCACCTGTGTTGTATGACATTTGACCTGTTTTTCATCCAGAGTAGGCTTAGGGCAAGTGGGGCAGGGAGGAGTAACTCCCTTATTATTTACTGTGAGGTAATTCATAAGAAATTTGTCTCTGATACAGAACACTTTGTGTGTGCATTTAGGATAAAGGTAATAAAGTTGAATATTAAAAATCCAGCAAGGTTCTAAAACATTTATAGATATCAAATCATTTAATATTCATAACAATCTAGGAATAGATAATATTATTACACCCATTTTACAGATCAGAAACTTGACAAGGAAAGGAAAGGTAATTTGTCCCAGGTTGCCTCCTTGGAAACTACTAAAGTCAGGATCCAGGCAGTCTCACTCCATGTCACTACTAGATTATCACCTTTCCTCTTTTTCTGAATTCATTCTTCTACTCATTTTTGAACTTTTTAATTTGTTTGTACATCATTAATTTTTACCATTCCTTTTTGTTTTCTATGCAATCATTCATAGGTAAGAATTTCCCTCTAGAAACCACTTTTACTGTTATTGCTTAAATCTAAGTATATTCTCATTTCAGTTCTGATTAAGTCTTTGCCTTATTAGATATTTAGAAGTATTTAAATATTTCTCAATGTTGGTTATTTCAGTAATTTTAAAAATTATTCATGGTTTGTAAATTCACTTCATTCTGAATACAGTCTGTGTAATAGGATTCTTTGAAATTTGTTGAATCCTGTTGTATAGTAGTATGTAGTAAATTTTTTCGGGCCTATACAGGCTTTAAAAGAACATGCATTTGAGATTTTAGGGTGCAGGCTTTTACGTATAACCATTATGTCAAGGTAGTTTATTGTGTTATCCAACTCTTCTATATATATATAGTTAGTGATTTGGTCTAACTTACCAATTATTTAGATAATGTGTTAAAAATGACTCATTGTATTGGCAAGTTTTTCATTCTCTTTGAGGTTTTCGAAGTTTTTGCTTTATATAGTTTTAGACTCTATTATTATTTACTTATAAGTTCAGGGCTTTTATATACTTTCAGTGACTAGAGCTTTTATGCTTTTTAGTACCCCTCTTCATCTTTAGCAAATCTTTAAAGATATTTTCGTTGTCTTCTTTATTCTATGATTTGACCATGATCCATATCTAGCAGTGAATTTCTTTCTATTTATACTCTTTGGGATTTAGTTGACTTCCTTACTGAGGATTGGTGTCTCTCAACAAGTTTGAAAAATTCCCAGGCATTATCTCTTGAAATATTTTTTCCCACCATTATCCCTATTAAACTAGAACTCTGAGCAGGTGATGTCAGCTCTCTCACTCCTTTCTTTCCGTGTTTTTTTCTTTATTAGAGAAGTTGTGGGTTTACAGAACAATCATGCATAAAATACAGGATTCCCATATACCACCCTATTATGAACACCTTCATTGGTGTGGAACATTTGTTACAATTGATGACAGCACATTTTTATAATTGTGCTATTAACTATAGTCCATGGTTTAATTTAGGGTTTGTTGTTTGTGTATGGTTCTTGGATTAAAAAAAAATTTTTTTTTATTATGTTAGGATATATACAATCTAACATTTCCCCTTCTAATCACATTCAGATATTTATTTTTCAGGCTGTTAACTAGGTTCCCAATGTTGTGCTACCTGGAAGAACGGGAATGATTTGGGTTTGTGATTTTTAAAAAAAATATTTGTTAGCCAATGTTCACTGAAATTATATTTGTGAGAATTTATAAGGCTGCATTCTTCCAGAGATGATTTGCATATATGTGTTTTAGGTAAGATCTTCTAGAAGCAGAGCTGAATCAATAATTTTTGTTTATGTGGTTTATTGAAAGAGTTCTCAGGGGAGAAGGAGAATGCGAGAAGCAAGATAGAGCAAGAGACAAAGCTATGCACAAATAGAGACTTAGCTGGAAACCAACCTAGTCTTGCCCTATGGGGAAACTCTGAAACATGAATAGTACACAAAATTGTTCCTTACTTGACCAGAGGGATACCTTTTCTAACCTTGTGTCCATTGTTCATTGGCTGTAGTCTTTTCTCCAGTGTGTGGGGTACTCTCCCAAGGGAAGCAGCTCCTCTTCAGCAGAGGGTACATCTAATTATATTGTAACCAAATTATAACAGCCAACATTCCCAGCAAGTGGAGGAAAGGTCCATTGGCTGATAAAAAGGATCGTGGCAGGGTACCAACAGCTATTTTCCACCACTTCTTGTACTGCTCAGATTATCTTGTTTCTTACCAAAGTTCACTCCATCCAGGAAAAGCTTATCCAAGATTCTGGTTGGTCACAATTTTTGAGAAAATGTATATGAGGAGAAATAGTGGGGTGAGTTACAGCCCCATGAATACAGTTAGTACCGAGGCTATTGCTGATACTTATTATCTCCTTACTCCCTCACCCACTGGGAAGTACCCTCTCCTTCCACTAGCACTTCTACTGCTCTAGAAGGCTTGCCTGATATTTTACCCAGACCTCATCTCTGAGGACTCTGAGCCCTGTATGTCATGACCCTAATGCCATGGCTGTTGAATTTACACAGTTGTAGTTATAACTGGGCATGGGACTGCCAAGAGATGGCTCAGTCGGTCATCTGAGTCCCTAGCCCTGTCCTCAGCACAGGAGCAGCAGCCCTCCTCATGATCATCAGGGCCATTTACCCCATCAATATGTTTAAGGCCTCCTTTTCTTGGTGGTGTGTGGGTATGCAAAACCCAAACTGACTAGCAGTATCTCTAGCTTTGTATTTACCAGGGTTCTTACTGTTTCTCCTGGTAGAAGCTTCCCTCTCCTGCTAACCAATGCTTCTAGACCCATAGAGTCCCTTGGTCTTTTTGGCGGGATTATTTTAGATTGGATAATTATAACTGAGAATTTGTTTACCTAGTAATAATCAAGCACACTTACAATTAGGACAGGGGATATACCAATACATAGAAGAGACAAAAATCTTTGCCTTCATGGAGTTTTCATTTTAGAAGTGGGAGAAGATAAATTGCAAACTAAATAAAATATTATGTTTGATGGTATAAATGCTATGAAACAAACAAAGGAAGAAAGAGGAACAAGAAGTGTTCAGGAGGAATTTTAATTTTAAATAAGGCATTAAAGTAAGACCTAAAGTTTTCAATGGAGTCAACTAGGGAATATCTGGAGAAAAGATGTTCTAGGCAGAGACAGTAGTAGATATGAAAGCTCTCAAGTAACAGTGTGGCTGGAGTCAATGAGGAAGGGCAAGGAGGACGCTGTGCACAGAGCAGAGAGTGTAAGGAAGGGAGTTGGAGGAGGTGAGGTCATTACAGAACAGGAAAATGTGGAGGCTGGTAGAACTGAATAATTAGCTCTCCAAAGTACCAATGCAATAACATTCTGCTCTCAAGAGCAACCAAATGGAGAATTGTGTTACCCTGTTTTCTGAACATAATGTAGATACATTGTAGAAATCCAGAACATTTGGATTTGAAAAGCCAGATAGCTAACAGTTGGAAATTATTGTCACCTGCTTAATAAGATCTTCTGAGCTTTGGGGAACTAACAGTTCCTCACACACAGACAAATAAGTTTACTGCTCAAACTGCCACAGAAGGATTCCGCCCTGAATTCTCACAATTGTATTGAGCTGAGCATTTGGGCAGGATTAACTCAGAGCATTGTGACAGCCAGTCAGAAAGTATAAGCAGTATTTTCCCCCTTGGAAGCAATTACATTAGGTACAGCTTCAGGTATTAGGGATCAGAGAGGAAATATTTCAGTTTAGGACTCTGAGTTCCCAACAGAAAAATGTACCATGACTCTTAGGAGGCTAATATGTTTCCTTGCCTTTTCTTCCTCTACCTAGAACATCCAAACATAATCTAAAAAGAACTAGTCATACCTGGGTAGGAGGGTTAGAAAAGGATCGGTATTTTTTTGGGAAAGAGAACCAAACAGGTTAGAGTTATACCCCCAAAAGAAAAGAAAAAGCTCAGTTTAATTAGCTAAGGTTGAGAATATGCTATCCTCATTGTAATACAAGGCGATTATTAACCAGAATTGGAGTGTTTGATGAAATTAAAAAAAGAGAGAGAGAGAGAGAGAGCAAGTGAGTGCATTTGTCAATTGCCAGGCTTTAGGTCAAGTTCTGTAGACAAAAAGTGTAGCAAAATGGATATGATCCATGTCCTAGTGGAGTGAACAATATAGTGGGAAAGACAAACATTAATCAGAAATCACACAAATAAATATTTAATTACAAATGGTATTAAGTGCTGTAAAGAGAAAATTTCAGATAATAAGATATATCAACTGTGAAAAACAGGTGGAGAGGGTTTAAGAAAATCTTTTCTAAGGAAGCAACATTTGAGCTGCAACCTGAATGGGGAGTGGGAGTTAGACAGAAGATGGGCATGTGAGCATTCCAGACAAAAGGTGCTAAGACATGGAGGAATAGAGTGATCTGGAGCCATTCTGTTCAGTGTGGCTGGAGGGCAGACAGCAAGGAAGAGAGCAGTGCTCAGCTAGTTTAGAGAGGTGGGTAGGGCAGGTCCTCTGGAGCAATATTCAGAAAGGTTGCTTTCTTACAGCTTAAAATATTTAATCCAGTTTAGCTACAGTATCACTAGGATCTCTAGGTCTAGTTCATAGCTGCACATCAGTTTAAGAACGAGGATATATAACTTAGAGGTTAAGACTCTTGTTTATGAAAACAATTGTATTACTGTCCCAAGAGAAAGAAAAATGGAGAGAACATAAACTGACTCAATTTTGGACTTTTAACAACACATTTTTATTACTGTACTAGCCTGGGCTAGTGATTCTGTTTTAAACCATGCAGAGAGAATTGTTGTTTTCCTGGAGTTTACACTTCCATATCCGGATTTTTTTCTTCTCCTTTTTAAGATATGCAAAGTTTAGAGAAGAGTGCATGAAGCACATATGTACACACCAAAGTGGTTTAAAATACAGACTTGTTTACAGAAGTGTTCAAAGTGCTGGAGAGGGAAATAGGCAATTTGCAACTATACAAAGCTTTGGGGAATCACCTTTAAAGTATTAAGAGGGAGAGAGCAGTAGTAGGTGAGGTGAGACTCCAGACATAATGTAGGTATGGCACCTTTGAAAGAAGAGAAGGAAGAGAGGAGGATTGAGGAGGAAGAGCCTCCAACTTTGCAACAGCTTTGAGAGACTTGGCCAGGCAAAATGGGAGTCCCTGAGCAAAGGTTGCTGTTTTAGTTTGGTGAAAGCTGTTGAAAGCAATATATCAGAAATGGGTTGGATTTTGCAATGGGGATTTATTAGATTACAAGCTTACAGCTCTGAGGCAGTGAAAATGTCCAAATCAAGGCATCATCAGGTGATGCTTTCTCCCTGAAGACCAGCACATGGAGGTATCTGCTCGTCTCTCTCTTTTCTTCCAGGTTTCATTGCTTCAGCTTTTGCCTTCCTTTCTCTTCAGTACCTTGAATTCAGCTCCTTGTTCTCATGACTGTCTCTCTGCTCCTGTGGCTTTTTCCTTATATCCATCCTGTTTATAAAGGACTCCAGTAAGAGGATTAAGACCCACCCTGGGCCATAACTTATGAAGTAATCTAATCAAAAGTTCCCACCCACAATAGGTTCATACCCACAGGAATGGATTAGCTCCAAGGACATGATCTTTTCTGGGGTCTATAAAAGCCTCAAACTACCACAGTTGCCCATTAGAGGGGGGTTCTGCAATAGGTAAAATAGCCAAGTAGCAGTATTCCTACCATGCACAGTTATTGGCTGGTAGCAGCCCAGGGGAAGTGTGGCCTTGAAAGTATCCTATGATGGTTCCACACATGGGGCAGCTAGAGGCTGCAGCGGGTTCTTTTGAAGGGAGATCTAAGTGCACATTTTTATGGCTACCATACTTTCATGGGCAGAATCTAACCAAAATGAGCTGGCAATGGAATCTGGGGAATCTAGTATATAAGTTTCCATCCCCCTTCAATACAGAGAGGAATGTAGAAGGGTAAGGGTCTGAGAAGCAAATGACAATTATCTGCCATGTGAATATTTATATATATAGACTAATTATTCTTCATTCACTCACAAAAGCATATAAAAGTTCTCATCTCACCCTCTGAAAAATTGGCTACTAATTTTTATAAGATATTGTAAAATTTTAATTTATATTTTAGAGTACTACTGAGTTGATAAAGTTAATTTTTAAACTATTTCATTTTCTATTTTTTGTGAATTATTCATCACTTTGCTAATTCAATGTTTCTGTTATTGATTTGTCTGAGTACCATAAATAAATCTGATTTAATGTTTTCTCACATTCATGGTACGTTTTAAGCTTATGTATTTTTCAAGTTTTATGTTGTTTTAAAATAGTGTTTCTATTTTTCAGAACCTAAAGTATCATACACTATTATTGGAGAAAATATACAAAAATATAAAGAAGAAATTTTAAAACACCTGTAATCTCACTACACATATACCCCTATCAGCTCTCAAATATTATTCATGTAATACTATTAAGAATACACTGTATCCATAAACTAGTATTCTTCTTTGTTGTTATCATTATATTGATGGCTTTTTTCTATGTTATGAAAAATAATTGATTTAACCATACCATATTATCGGATATATGCGTTGTTTATTTTTCCCTAGTAAAAAGAATGCTGCAATGAAATTCGTGTGTGCAGATGTTTTTCCCCATATCTGTTTACTTTGGTTAGATTCAAAGGGATGGAATTACTAGGTCAAATGTCAAATTTTAAAATATTATTTCTTTTTGAGAATTATTTTTGTTCACTTAAAATAATTGGAAAGTCCAAGGATACACTAAAAATAAAAAGTATCTAATATATCTATAGAATTTTCATTTATTAATATATATATATGTCAAAATGTCTACATTTTGATATATGTTGTCAAATTGCAAACATCCCAACTGGCATTCCCATAAGCAGGGAATAAGGGTTTCTTTAAAACACCTTTGTTAATACTGAGATTTATCATTGTATTTATTCTTTGTCAAATTCATCCTTTTAAATTTGTATTCCTTTAATTACTAAAGATGATAAGTACATTTTTAAATTGGTTTATTGACCATTTATATTTTTGTTTTATATGTTTTTATGCCTTTATTCCATTGTTTTTTTTAGGGTGACCTAGTTTTGTTATGGCTTTATTAAAGCTCTTTATAAATGATTAAATTTTGTCTGTCTCATGTTACCAATAGTTTTCATTTTATGCGATCAGTCTATTAGCATATAGTGTGTAAAAGCACAGCGTCAGAGCCCAAACATTCTGGATTTTAATCCAGGCTTGCCCCTTTACTAGTTGCGGGTTACAGACACATAGACACAGGTGGAAGAATCTGGCTACTTTTAAGGTAATTTCTTCACACTTGAATTTTTAAAAATTACCAGTATATCTCTGGAATTTGTCTTTTTAAATTATTGAGTCAATCCTTTCAAGCTTAGATTTCGGTTTTTAAAGAAAACCTTTCCTTTTATCTTTATCTAATGTGCTTTCCTTTTGCTCTGCTCTGCACCCCTCCAGGGACATTTCCTGTCTTTGTGTTGGATTATTATTTTCTGTCCTCTGTATATAGCAACCACTTTATCCTTTATCCTCATTTTTTACCTTCATTTTTAGAGATATTTTTTCATGCTAAGTTGATCCTTCCATCCTTGATTACAAATTTGTTTAATATGACTTTTTTTTTTTTTTTTTTGATTGAAACAGGATCTCGTACATGGGAAGCAGGCACTTGACCATTTACTTGTGCTGCATCTGTTCCCCTGTACTATGATTCTAATTTTATTCCTTCTAATGTGATTACTTTCTGGATAGTTCTGAAACATCCAACACAACATATGATCCAGAAATTGAAAATATAATATTTTACTTCAAGTCTCATTTCTCTGTAGTCATGATGAAGTAAAAAATAGCTAAATGATGATATCTTGATATTACTAAAGGAAATACAATGAAAGACATGTTAGAGCATATTCCAAAGTTTGTTGTATATAATGCTAATCCAGCTGCCCCTCTCTTTTTTTATGGGTCAAATATTGGCTTCAGCTTTCCTAGGTATTTAAAAGACTCTTCTGGGGAAGTTAAAGGGTAATGGGTAGGAAACATGGGCTTGCTTCAGTCAGGACCTGTGTCAGTGTAGCATGGGCCAGGCACTGGATACACAACAGGAATGTGGTTAGAGGAATGGACTGTTTGGTAATTATGCTTGTAAGCTCACGAGGGCATACCTCCAGCTCTCAAGAGTAAGTGAACACAGAATACTTCTGTGGCTAAAGTCAGGATTTCAACTAAGGCAGCAGATCCTTGAGGGAGGGAGGAGAGAAAGCAAAAACGTCAGCAGCTCATTGCCCAGAGAAACTGAGTAGATAATAACCTGAGATGGGTTCACCCAAGTATTTTGTCTCAGCTTGTTATGGATTGAATTGTGTCCTACAAAAGGACATGTTCAGCTCCTAATCCCTGGTCCTGTGAATGTGAATTTATTTGTAAATAGGATCTTTGAAGAGGTTATTAGTTATGGGAAGGCCCTAATCCATTATGACTGGTGTCCTTTAAGGAGAAGAGAAGAAATTTGGACACAGGCACAGAGTGAGAGAGAGAGAGGTACATGTGATGGAGGCAGATATTCAGTTTAGCTGCCAGGAGCAAAGGAACTGAACTCATGGATTGCCAGCCATCCGCCAGAAGCCAGAGGAGAGGTGTGGAATGGTTTCTCCCCCTAAGAGGAAGCATGGTCCTGCTGACACCTTGATTTCCAACTTCTAGCCTCCATATCCATGAGACAATAGATTTCTGTTGTTTAAACCAGCTAGTTTGGGGAACTTCCTTATAGCAGCCCTGGAAAAATAAAGCACAGGTTACGATAGTATATGAGCGGCAGTCATTTTGGTAAGAACAGCCCTCAATGTGTCTGCCTCTTGAATCACACTGCTCCAGTCTGGATTGGTTGCCTCTGTGTCTGGTGCACCTATCTCATCCTTGGATCCCTTTTACTATCCTCCTGGAAATTTCTTTTTCCTCTCTTCTGTATGATATTACATTTTCAGAGTCTCATATATCTTTTTTTTAGTTTACTCTTTCATTTTGGTGAAGTGTGTCCCCTAGCTGCTTCTTGAGTAAGGATGTATAGAAGGTTCGTTTAAGAACTTGCTTGTCTGAATATGTCTTTATTGCAACCTCACATTTAAATGAGAGTTGAGCTGGGTGTAGAATTTTTTGTTGGAAATCATTTTCCTGCAAAAGTTTGATGATTATTTCTCCATTGTCTTCTTGCTTTTGGTTTTGTCATTGTGAAGTCTGAGACCATTCTTATTTAAAAGACTTAACCCTTGACGGTTATCTGTTGTTTTTCTTTCCTTCTTTCTTCTTCTTGCTTCAATTTTCTGAAATTTTACAGTGATATATATATATATTGTTGGGGGTCTATTATCATGGACTAATGAACACTGGCAATTCATATCCTTCAATTGTGGAAACATTTCTGGAATTATTTAATTTAGAAGATCTCTATTTCTAGATCTCCTGTTATTTGAATATTAGATCTCCTGGACTTATCTTCTAATATACTTATCAATTCTCTTGTACCTTGCATCTCTTTGTCTTTTTGCTGTACTTTTTATTTAGAGATTTCTTCACCTTTGTTGTCCAAATAGTCTCTGCAATTTTTATGTCTTCTTTCACACTTTTAGTTTCTAAGTACTCTTTTTTATTCTCTGAATGTTCCCCAAACACCTCTACCCACCCACCATTTTTAAGTATTTCTTTTTACATAGTTTGTCTTCCAAGAGTTTTTCCCTACCTTGTTATTTTGGTTTCTATCTTCTATGTTAGAAGCTTGCCTAATAATCCCAAACAGTCGTCCATGGAAGGTGTGAACCTATCAGTGGGGCTTGTAGAATTTGAGATTCAATATAAAATGACCTGGCAGGAACTTTGCTGAGATTATATACCAATGATAGCATGTTTAGGTTTTTCCTTTTGGACTGGCCATATTCTCCAGAAAAGAACCCTTTAATTTGTTGGCCGAGAATATTAGATAGCTGCGAGGACAAAGAGGTGAGGGTATGTGTGGGGATTCTTCACATTCAGCTTTATTCAGTTATCTCATTTTCAATATGGTACGTATCACCAGTCCAGAGACTGCTTCTGTCTCTTTCTCCTTAAATAGACTTCCAAGCTTCTGCCAGGGTGAAGGATGAACAGCTGCCCAGTGACATGGGATTGGGATGGTAATGAGATTTAAGTGCTTCCCAGGTACATTTCACCAATCCTCTCTATTTTAGCCCCAGTCCCTCACCCCTTCCAGACCTACCAGGTGCTTCTAGTCTCCCATTCTTTTGACAATTATGCCCTGCCAATTTTGGGGGTCTTCTTTCTTGAGTCTGATAAGTCAATTCCAAAATTTCATTGCTAATGCTTCCTCCTTAAATTCATTTGTTCAAACCACCACTTTAAATCAGAACCTTAATGGTGTTGTTGATTTTGCTGTTTCCTTTTTAATTTCCTAACTCTTCCTTATCTTGTCAGGCTTTCTTTTATTCCAATATCTCTCATTTCCAGATCCATTTTCTTCTCCACACTCTGTTGTTCATACTTTTTTTTTTTTTTTTATCAATTCCAGTTTTCTTGAATTATATTGAGATACAAAAGAGAAACTTTTATTTTACTTTTGCTTCTTATAGTATTTTTAAATAATGGTTTCCCCTTGACACTAGAGTACTATAAGATATTACTTTCTTTCAAAAGTATCCCATAGGCTCTGTTTTTTCTTTCTGCTTTCTTATCCATTCCCATTGTTTGTCCCCAGTTAGGGTGGGTGTGCCTTGACTTTTCCCACCTTCATGTGTGTACTGTTGAATTCCCCTTCGCAGAATATAGACGGGACACTGAAGCTGTGGCTAGTTCCGATAGAGAACTACTTTTCTGCCTGTGTTCTTCTTAGTATTTGGGGAAGCTGCTTTGATAGGTATCAGGTTTATGCATCTAATTTTGGACTTGGTAGGACCTCCTTTTTCAGTACAGAGAATATTCCCACCTTTGTCCAGAAGCTGCTGCCAGTGGAATCAAGGAAGCATGCCATTATCCTCCTGATATTCTGTTTAGTCTCCCAGAGAAAGCTGCTGTTAAATTCTGAAGGCTCAGAAAGCATTCTCAATAGCGTTTTCCCTTTCCACAGCTCACCCATGCTTCTGTTTTCAGTTGCTCAAGCCAGAGTCTTCAGAATCATAATTGACATCTCTCTTGTCATCTCTACCCATATCCAGTCCAGTGTAAAATCCTATTAGTTTTACTTCCCAATTATCTTTCAAATCTGACTTTTCCTCCTCTCAATGGCCATTATTGTCTCCGAACTATTATAGCTAGCTATCTCTTCTCATCCAAAATTTCCTGACTCAAATCCATTCTCCACATAGCAGCTAATGTGATCTTTAAATAATAATATTTGTGGCTCAAGCAGTTGAGTGCCGGCTTCCAACATAGGACGTCCTGGGTTCGGTTCCTGGTGCCTCCAAAATAAAAAAAAAAAAAAAAAAAAAACAAGCAAAACATACGAGGAAACCAACTCAGGGGAGCCGATGTGGCTCAGTGGTTGAATACCAGCTTCCCACATACGAGGTCTGGGGTTCAGTCCCCAGCCCCCGGTACCCAAAATAATAATACTAATAATATTTGAACTCATAGGGACAGAAAGTAGAATACAGGTTACCAGGAGTGGGGGGAAAGGGCAAATAAAGAGTTAATGTAAAATAAGAAATGAGTGTAGGGTTTCTGTTTGCGGTGAAGGGAAAGTTCTCATAATGGATGGTGGTAAGGGTATGGCAACGTTGTAAATATGATTAATCCCACTTAATGGGATGCTTCAGAAGGGTTGGGATGGGAAGACTTATATTGTAAATATGTTTACACAATTAAGAAAAGAAAGAAAGGGAACTAAAGAGATAACAGTTGAACGCAATATATGATAGTGCACAGGATCTAAGAATAGAGAAGAAAAGGCTTGAAAGGATATTTTTGGGACTTAAAAAAAAATTGGAATATAGAATGTAAACTTCATATCAATGTTAAATTTTTTAAACTTGATACTTTTACTTCAGGTGATTACATAAGTGAATGTCCTTGTTCATAGAAAATGTACATGGAAGAATTATGTGTTCAAGGAGTATGATGTGTGCAATCTGTTCTCACATGTTCAGAAAATAGATAGATATTTTAAAAATAGATGATAGAATAATATGGCAAAGGTGGCAAAATATTAAAATTGGTGGATCTGGGGTATTTTGGAACTCTGTATGGGTTTTTTTTTTTTTTAAATAAATATTTTTAAAGTAGCTTTAGATTACATAAATGTTACATCAAAAATATATGTGGAATTCCCATTTACCCCACCCCCTCTCCCTCCCACACTTTCCCCATTAACAACATCTTTCATTAATGTGGTACATTTGTTACAATTGATGAACACATATTGAAGCACTGCTACTAACCATGGACTATAGTTTACATTATGGTTTACGCTTTGCACTGCACAATTTTATAGGTTTTTTTTTTTTTAATTTTTAAATTTTATAAAAGATACTTAGATTACATAAATGTTACACAAATAATATAGGGATTCCCATATGCCCCACTTCCCACACCTCCCACAACCTCCCACATAAACATCCTTCATTAGTGTGGCACATTCATTGCAACTGATAAAAACATCCTGGGGCTTTGCCATTAAGCATGGACCATAGTTCACATTGTAGTCTATACTCTGTCCCACACACTTCTGCATGTTATGTGATGATATAAAATGGTCTATATCTGTCGTTGCAGTGCCACCCAGGATGATTCTCAAGTCCCAAAAAAGTCCCCATATTACAACTGTTTTTCCCTCTCCCTGCCCCCAGAGCCTCCAGTGGCCACTGGCTCCACATCAATGTTGTAATTTCTTCCATTGCTAGAATCACAATATGTCTATAGTAGAATAGCAGTAAGTCCACTCTAATCTGTAGCTCTTCCCCCAATCCCAAGGATTCTGGGATGGTGATGTCTCCTCCACCTCCAAATGAGAGGGGACTTATATCCCATTCTCTGTATGGGTTTTATATTATTTTTGCAACTGTCCTGTAAGTTTGAAGTTATTTCAAAATAAAAAGTTAAATAATTAAATATTTGATAACTTTCCTTCTCTACTTAAAATCCGTAAGATAATGCTCAAAACTTGTACATGGTGGCAGAGCCCTACATGGTTTATCTCTTGTTCCCTTCTTTAGGCACTTTTATTCTTATTTAAAATGACCCAACCATATTCCTTTTTTGGTTTCTTGAAGACACTGTGCCCCTTTTTTGCCACATTTCCCTCTGCATGCTTTTCCCATTTCACTGCTTGATTTTTCTAGCTAACTTCAAGTCATCATTCATGTCTATTTTCTCCTCCTGAAAGCCTTTCTTCTTCTTATACGTTGATTTCCCTGGTATGTGGTCACATGGCCCCTTGTATCTTTCACATTTCTTATCACAATTGTATCTAATTAACTATTTGTATGACTATTTGTTAATGCTTATCTTTCCCTCTTAACTGCAAGCCCTATGAGGGCAGATCCAGTTTTTTCATGCTCAGACTCTGCTCTTCCTAACACTGTCTAGCAGAAATAAAATTATTATATGGTCTCTTCTTTTAAATATGCTCTTAATTTAAAAACATTGAACAGAATTCGTAGAGGAGCTTAAAAAATAACAGAAATAGCAAGTATCCTTATTCTTCCTATTATAATGGTAATATGTCTACTGTTTCTGTATTAAGTATAATATTGGCTTTTAAAAATAGTTTAGAAATTACATTTAAGAAATCCATTTTTCTTTGGCTTTATTTTTTCCAGTTATTATTAGGGGTTAGGTTTTTCTTCAGTTTAGTATATATTTGGAGGTACAATATTGGGGAATTCTGGGTTTTTAAAGTTAAATGAAGTTATCCAACCAATTCTTTCTAGTATGCCTTCATGTACATACTTTATTTTTGGAAGGATATGAAAAGAATATTATTTCACTTTAAGAATTGTTCCTCTCTTATCCTTATTTATTGGCAATGATTCAATAATTAAAAAAAAAAATAAACACAAAGCAGAACAGGTCTACCATGAGGAGAGTGAATCTTTCTATTTCAGAAAGTAGAATATAGTTTTTACTGGTATTGGTGGTTTGATAGCTACTGAATTGATGAGTTTGATACTCACTGAGTCAAGTTATAGCATTACTGAATACTTATGTGCTTAAAAAGAGGTAAGAATCATATAGCGTTTGTTCTCTGACTGCACATAATTCATCTGTTGAAAAATATTTATTTAATACCAGGTGTATGCTGGTTACTATTGAGCTATCAACAAGTATTGTATAAATTATTTTAGATAGCTTACTTAATGTATTCCTATGATTGATCCTTTTTACCTAATAAAGGATGTTAAGGAGGTCTTGACTTATTTGTTTTATTTTATTTTTTGTTGTTTGACTTATTTAATTTAGAATAAAATTTGCTTTGGTGGTTTGTTAACCAGGAAAACATGTTCTTAAACTTAATCCCTTCTTGTAAATATGAACCATTGTAAGTAGGACTTTAATTAAGGTGTGGCCCCCAATTGGGATGGGTCTTAATCCTATTATTGGCGTCCTTTATAAGAGAATGAAATTCAGACATAGAGAGAGAAAGCCACAGGGGAAGCAATCGGAAGCTGAGTATCAATGGAACCTAGAAGAGAAGGTAAAAACCAGGAGATGCTGCTATGTGCCTTGCCATGTGACAAGATAAGGACCAAGGATCACCAGCAGCCAGTCCCAGAATATCACAGTCTTTGAGGAGAAAGCATCTTTTTTTTTTTTTTTTTTAAAGTGTGGTACATTTGTTTTGCACTGCAAAATTTTATATATTTTGACAAAATGTTTAATGGCCTGTATTCGTCATTGCAATGTCATGCAGAACAATTCCAGGGCCCCCAAAATGTCCCTTTCCCTCCTCTCAGTACCTCTGGTGACCACTGTCTTTCTATCAGTGTTACAGGTTCTTCCATTACTGCAATAATAATAAGTCTCCTTCGGTCCATAGTTGCATTCCCCCTTTATGTTTGTTCATTCCTCAATCTTGAGGATTTTGGGATGGTGATTCCAACTCTGCTTCTGATTGAGAGGGGCTTAGATCCCATGGGGCAGATGGATGGAACTGTCTTGCTTACAGTTGTAGGTACTCTGTTTTTTTGAGATGAGCATTGTCCATCATCATCCTTTTGTTAGTTGTCCTGGATGAGTCCAATGAACTGGAGAGTAAGTGTTGGCTGCAACTCTGCTGAACTTCAGGGCTCAACTGGCATATGAACAGCTGGAAGATTTAAGTCTCTGGGACATATATTTAATGGGTATAGTGCTAATCATAGGTTCAAATACAAAGGGGCAAAAGAACCATATGTGGGAAAATTATAAATGAGTCTAACTCTTAATCATTGGGAAAATAGGTTATCATATATTCCAAAATAAGGCCCACTGATAGCATGCTGATCTCCTGGGGTTGTCTGTCTTGCCTATAGTGTCTAGATGTCTCTAGAGCCCTCAGGAACACCCCTGCTTGAGGCCCTATTTACTGTAGCAGACAGTGAGATCCTCCTGAGATGTGCCTAAGTGCAAACTCTGGAATGTCCTCCCTGTTCACTTTGAAATCTCTTAGCCATAGATCTCATTTGTATTTAATGTTTTGCCCTTTTGGTCTAGGCCTTTTTCCAAATACATTAGTGGTTGGTGCTTGGTAATAATCCCTTGGTGCCAGGGAGGCTCATTCCTGGGATGGGGAGCAGGAGTAGCTCAGTGGTTGAGTCCTTGCTTCTCACATACAAGGTCCCGGGTTCAATCCCTGATACCTCCTTAAAAAAAAAAAAGTGCCCAATAACACCAATATAACAGACCTCAAAATCTTGAGGATTTAGTATAACCTACTAGATCAATAATCTACATTTTAAGTAGTTCATATTGGCAAACTATTCAAGGGGAAAAGTTCTTTGGTGCTCTATCTTCCAATTCCTTATATCTCTGTCTTTTTCACAAACATCTGAAAAAAAAAAGATGATGGTGTATAGTTTTGGCTTCCTAGGGTTCTGGTGATGTTTGGCTTCTGGCTGCTCCTGCTGGCTTTTTCTCTCTGTATGAATTTTATTCCATTATAAAGGATTCCAGAAATAGGATTAAGACCCATTCCAGATTGGGCTGGGCCACAAAGTAACCTCATTCAAGTATTCTATTTACATTGGATTCACACTCACAGTACTGGATTAGATTTAAAAACTTGTTTTTCTGGGGTACGTACAGCTTCAAACCACCAGACCTGCCAAAGTATTTAACTTTTGTTCAGTCATACCAGGCCTCTAGTCTTGGTCCTGTGAATGAATGCCTTTGTTATCATGTTACCAAACTATAGTGTTCCACAATTTTTATAATAATAGAAGTTATCAGGCCACTGGAAAATATTTTCAATACCCTATACAGTTTTGACTTTTTCCTGTTGGTGAATTCTTTTCTGTAGCAGGAATATACTGGGTATCTGTATAATAGGAAGCCATCTGCCAAGTAATTTAAGTCTAGTCTTGGAATTTAAGTAATTTAAGTCTATTTGGATATTATTAATATCAAATACACAGGACACAGGCTAGATATTATATTACCAAACAAAATGACTGTTAGCTGATCATTCATGATGATTATGTCTACTACCCAAATAAATTGTTTATAAGTTCACAAACAGTCTAGAAGACTGCATTTGTAGGATAAACAGATTGAAATTCTAATTTGAAATAGTGCTTGAGATGCTTATCTGGTCAAATAGTAAAAACAGAAGAAAGTCTTGGGAGTGAGGAACATTTAGGGTTTGAGCTGAATGCCCTTGGGTGAAACATAATACCTCTGAACATTTTAGTTGCCTTATCTGTAAAATAGGAATAATAGGTGCTCATTTTCCTGCATTAGACTGGCATAATATAAAAAATGATAATGCATATGAAAATTGTTTGGAAATGCTGTAAAATATAGTATATATATATAATACATTATATATATATATATATATATTGAGTATAGTTGCATATTGAAGGATAGGACAGATGGGTAGTGATATTACTGGGTTTGGTGGTGCAGTGTTGACAGGTGGGTAGATTAGGAAGGGCAGGTTCAAATACCCAGGGCATGCAACTATGAATCTTGACATTCCATGAGTCAAGACAGGGGAGTGTCATATGCCCCAGGGGGTTGGGGAGGAAGGAACAGTTAAGATCTAATGGGGTATTTAGTGGTCATGGGAAAGGTTTTTCATTACCTTACAGTAATGGACACAGGACATTGTAAATATCATCAAAACTTATTAAACTGTATCATCTAAATTGTAAACTATACTGTAAACCATTGACAATGTTTAGTTGCTATATTTTGCTATCTATGTAACAGTTATAACAATGCTAACATCCAAAAATATATATATATATTATTGCTTCTGCTATAAAAATATTTTAAATTTTACCAATAATACTTTTATAAATATTGACAGTTTTGAAAGGCATTTGTTAGGAAATAAAATTAAAGTACAAGTTATAATGTGAATATTTTCCTGCTATATAAAAATATGATATAATACAGATAATAATCAGCTCCTTAATACTTTGACCATATGTGAAATTTATCCACTTTGTCAAATGTGTATCTGTGAGAGTATTTTAAGGAAACTGAATAATCACCTGTTAATAGAATAAATTGAGTTGTTTTATAATGTATTTTCAAGTTATATCTAGCTCACTGGAAGGTTAATGTTGAGAAAAATCAATCAGTTGAACAATTGTTTACTGTTTCAAAACAAATTGCATTGTAGTTATTCAGGGAAGTGAAAGCTAATGATAAAAGTGACAACCCTCCTGATAGAGAATTCAGGGGGAAAACATGTTGGCATGCCATTTTAATAAATTGTTAGATTATTTTTGTAGTAGGTATGGCCTATCTGTTATTTTCTAACTTTGTAAAAAGTCTTCTCTCAAACAGATGTTACGTAAGTAAAATCATCCTACTGTTCTTGTTTCCCTAACACTGTTTTGAAGTAATGTGGCAACTTCTTCCCTGGATATTAGTGTTCAAGTGATATTTGGATTAGAGATAGCTGAAGCACTTTTCTGTGTGTGCATGCAACTTATATGTTCCCAAAAATTGTGTTAAATGGACTATTGTAAATGAATTCATTTCAAGAGTACTAAAGAAAATTCACTCCTTTTAGAAAGTAATATCAAATTCTCATTGATTTATTTCCTTCCAAACATTTTGTTTCCCAGTAATTTATTTACCTATTCATTCATGTGTTGAGCTTCTATTATGTACCAGATACTACTTGGGCATCGAAAGATCATCAGAATGAATTACATCATTGTACTCTTAAGGAAATCATCAACCAAGAGAAAAATACACTTGTGTGATAAAAGGATGAACACATGAACATTTAAATAAATTTCTTTAAATAAAATATGATTTATTTGCAGATGGGCATAAAGCATGTGCACATGTATATGATACAACAACAGCAAAGGGAGTGAAAGAGACAAGTCCATGTTAATGTTGAAAAGAATAAAATTACTAGAAAATATATACATATGTGTTAACCTGAGTGGGTCCATGAAAGTGGGAAATGGGTAGTATATAATACATCAGTAAAGGACTTGTGGGATGGAAATAGTAGGTGGCTGGAAGGCAGCTAAGAGAAGAATGAGAAATCTGTGTGGGAAATAAGAAGGAAAGCATAACAAAGATGCGATCATAAAATAACTTGTTCGATAAAATACCCCTGGGAGATGAACTTGAGTCTTCACTTTTTCAGAAGTATCAAATTAGATTTTGAAGTTCCAGACCTTTTCCCACTCTATCTTAATAACTGTTAAAACCTCTTTGTATTTTTACAGAGGATATTAAATACTTCTACCAAAATGTGACTGCCATTCTTAGAGCTCTCTTTGGGCAGGCAGTTGTTTCAGTTTGCAATTAGAGTTCTTCTTTAATCACAAATCAAGTTTTCATTTTAATTGAAATAATGTTCAACTTATTTAAACAAAGACAATAGCTCTAATCAAGTAAAATCTTTTATTATGGAAACATTTAAAAATAGTTATCCTTTACAGTTTTCTAACTTGAATTTGTTTCAGAGTTGTGATCTTATTTTAGCACGGTACCAAGCTCCCAAATAAGTGATAAACTTTTAAGAAATTGACTCATTAGTGGATATGCTTTGTTACTCAGTAGAAGTACTAGAATGATTACTACTTATCTTTCATAGATATTTTTGAAATTGAATCCCATTATTTAGAAAATGCTCTTGGGAGTAGAAATGTGTGTTTGTTTGCTCAAAAGAAAAATTGAACCCCAACATCTTAATAACTTGAAGAAGGTATGCTATGGAATATGGGCTGTTCATTCATAATACTATTTATAATAAAGTTAATCAATATAGGAAACTAGTCTATCCATCTGGCATGCCAGACATAACAATAGGACCTAGAAAGATGCTCTAGGATATTATTATTAACCAGTCCTTGAAATGGTATTTTTCAAGATTTACTTTTTTTGCTCTTTAGCTAAAGTTTTATGTTTCATAAAGGATCTAGAACCCCAATTTTGACTCTAAATATAGTAGTTTTGTTTAAAATGTAGACTGATGATACTTTCAATACTATCCTTTAAAGCAGAACAAAAACTTCTTTTATATAATTCTGTAGGTAGTCCAGCACAAACATGACATTGTAGTGTTAGTGAAGGAATTATGGTCTTGTAGACTGGGATTAGGTAACCATTTATCCATTTATCCATTCCAGCAATAGCAATATCCTGGACCCTTTCCATATGGTATGTTGTAAGTTTTGTATTCTTGTAGAGTCTTGTTTTCTGGATCATTTATGTGAATGCTAGTGGCAAAATGCTTTAGACTTTAGAGTTATCAAATCATTGCTTATGCCTCTGGACACATTGAAGAACTTTAGAATATGTGGTTATAAATCTAAATTCTGAGATAGTCTCTTTGGAAGATGGCCAGTCTTCCCAGAAGGATATTAACTTATCATATCCCTCTAGTGCATTTTCTTTAATGTCGCCAGTCTGACTTCTCTCAAGGACCTAATACCAGCTTCTCAAAAGGAAAGTTTCTGTGCTAAAGGCCCTGTTCCTGTTAATAAATCAAATGTTGATCACGGAGCTGGAATGTTCCATGACGCAGTGTAGCAAGGTCCCTTTGTCACTTGTCCTGGCTGCCTGGCTTTACAAGGCAATGAGAAGCCTTTGGCTTGGAATATGGGTTAGAGGCTGGAAGTGACCAGGCCCTCCCTTGGGCCTATTTGTAGTCTCTATATGCTTCTCCTTTATTCTAGAGCATCTCTGACTGATAAAAGCAAGGGAACCTACGGAAAACTATTAATAACAATTTAAGTTTCAATAGTCACATTGGGAGGCTTGTGTCACAATAAAGGAACTTCTATGTTTTTGTCAACTGCTATGGCCATGAGCAGGCTAGAGCTCTCTCAGGCACCAGATTTATATCACCAATTCAACCAATTCCCTTGGAACCTTCTGAGTTTATTATTGACCTTATAATTTTATGAAATACCTTATTTCATAAGGTATTTGCCATGACTTAGTTTGCCATGCTGCTATAACAAATGCCACTCAATGGGTTGGCTTATGGTTTCAGAGGTTAGAAGTCAAAATCAAGGTGCTGGCAAGGCAATGCTTTCTCCCCAAAGTCTGTACATTCTGGTATTGGTTTGCCATAATCCTTGAAGTTCCTTGGCTTGCATCTCATCCTCCTATCCCATGCTGATCTCTCTTTCCTTGTATTTGTTGTTCCAGTTTCTGCTGACTTCCAATGTATTCTTGTGTGGCCTTCTCTGACTAATTGCATCTCTTTATCCATTCTCCTCTTTATAAGGCCTCCAGGAATATGGATTAAGGCTCACTGTATTTCAGGTGGACCACATCTTAACTAAAAAGAACATCTTCTAAAGTTCCTATTTACATTGGGTTCACACCCACAGGGATGTAGATTAAAATTAAAAATAGATCTTTTGTTGGGTATATAGTTCCATCTACCATACTTATTAATCTCTGCTACCTGTTTTTCCAAGAATACATTTGGCTACCACATTAAGCAAATCATTTCATTATGCTTAATTCCTTATGACTTAGACTGTTAACTCCATGTTCTGTAGCTTGTTCTGAACTCCACATGATGATAACTTTCATTGAATTTTAAGTAGTCTATGTATGTTACATTAATATAAATACATACTGCATCTAAAATTCTAAGTTTTGTGATACTGACAGATTAGGTTGCTTAGTGAAGTGTTTCCAGGTCAGGCAACAATATAGTACCATCTGAGGATGAAAAGATAGCCAGTGTTCCATCCCAGATGAAGATGACTTTCTATGAACTAATAATGGATTCTCACATAGCTGATAATTGTTCATGAGTTGTTTTTTGGCAGCCAATGCACTGCCTCTTTTTAACTGTGCTGTGATATTTTCTTGAAGCACTGTGACTTCCTATTTTAGCAGAACAAAATTATTTCTGTTTACTTTAATTTCAAATTAGATCATAATGAAAATCTTTGGGTGTAATGAGCTTTAAAACCTAGCTCCTTTAAAAATGATCCATTTTAACTCAAATAATGACAGCTTTAACTTGATAAATTTATTTAGCTCCAAGAAATAATAACCATTTGGAAATATGTAGAAAATGTTGTTTTCCTGTGTCCTATCTAACAATAATGAAATAAAGTTTTCCTTCTGTTTTGACAAGAGACTCCATGTATGATTCATTTCTGAATACTGAAACATTGAAACTATCTTAGACCAGATTTCAATCTATCCTGAAATGCCTTGAAATATGTTTCAGAAAACAACTTAGAAAGATAAGAATCTTTTTCAAAGTGGAGATGCTTGACAGTATTAGCTTTAAAGCTCAAGGCTAACATACTTCTTAATTGGCTAAAATGCAGAAACAATTTAAAGTAGACTCCTCACTGCATCTCATTCAGCTATAGCAGGGCAGAGATTACTAAACGAATAATGAAAAAGTTTAATTTTATAAAACTATCATTCTTTTAAAGCACCACCTGTGTACGTTATTAGACATTTTTAGTACTACCTCTAATGATACAGATAAGTATTACTTTCCTAACACTGAATATTTTCTTTTCCCAAGTAACCATATTGGCCTAGAATTTCAGGATTGAAAAATATTCGTTATGTAATCTAACTCCTAATCAATGTTATCTATATGTATTACCACTGATTGCTACTTCACAAGTTCACCTACTACATTTTTTTGGAAAAATCAAGTTGTTTGAGCTTGTTTGAAAGTCCTGTCTCCTATCTTTATGAATTTATAAATTTGTTTATATATTTATATGTGCATATATTCATCCACTGACAAACTTAGAAGTAATAACATCTGCTGCATAACTTCAACCAATTGAAATGTGTAGCAAGGCATCACATGCCTATTCCTTCTATGTGACAGTCCTTTAAATATTTGCTGACACCTGTCTTCTCTTCTTTTAGACCTCTTTTCTTTAGATTTAACATTCCCAACTCTTTTAATTAATATTTTGGAAACTTACTTCTATATATAATGCAGAGTATTCTAAGTATAGACTATCTAGAGCAGAAAAGAGTGGGAAACACCGTGTTCTGAAATCATTCTATTGTTCTTTCTGCAATTTTTAGTCACCCTATCTTTTCTTGATTCTCTCAAATATAATTTGTTTAATATCTAGATTACCACTGCTTCCCAAACATACACCAGCTTTGTTTTAGAAACAGAGTACACCAGAGTGATTCAGCAAACATGTAAATAATTTCTTTATCTGACTCAGGAATCTCATATGTCTAGTTATAGACAGAAAGGACTATCTGAAATAATATCCCTTTTCCATGCACTTTTAGTGAGGTAAACTTGTTCCAAACTTTGACTCGTTTTCCTGCAAAGCCTAAATAAACACACTCTGACACCCAAGGCAGCCATTCCCTTAGCTTTTCTTTCATCATATGATGATTCATCTCTGCTTTCCTCTCATGTCTGCTTCCTCTGTGGGACAGCTTTGTCTGCTTCTCTATGCATATGGCCACCCGTCAGCTCTCAAGTTCATACAGTAACAGTTGCAGTCACACACCAAGTCTGAGACCAATGTATTTCAGTATCAAGTTCATTTCCTCAGGGAAAGGATTTGATTGATCTATTAAGTAACTGTGGCTTAAGTTTAAATATGACTTCTGAAGTCCATTTCAAAGAGAAAGAATGTCTACTTAAATGTTGAATAGATCTTTGGTTTTTGCCCCAGTCAGTCATAGTTGCTATGGTTTTGTATTTTTCACTTTTGATGAAACTAAAATGTCATCAAATATTTAGGGACCCTCCTGCCTTTGAGAATTTTACAGAACTGGTTATCATCTGAATTTTTCTGAACAACAATGATGTCTAGAAAGTATTTCACTGAGTTCATTGGACCTTTACATGAAAATCCTTTAAATGGGCTTATTAAAAAAAAATTCACAAACCTGAACAAACTCAAGTTCTTAATTTGCCTTCCTATTCTTCATACAGGTTTTTGCAATTAATTGTTTGGAAATTGAAAATGTCAGACATTTTAGAAGGATTTGCCTCTGACATTTTCAAGAACAACAATGTTCAACTTAAAAAAAGTTCAAGAACATGTTTTCCAGACATGGTACCTGTATTTGAACTTAGTCACATTTGACATTGACCACTTTGACCCTCTTACCCCCTGCATAAAGAGCTAATGTCCCTAGTTGGGAGAAGCTCTTTGATTGAAAACTAAGCAATAGTTTTGTTCCCTTTTTTCCTGTCACATCTATTGTACATATGGAAAATCTGTGCTCAGAAGATCCATGTAGGTTACTGAAAAGATTCATGACCCAGTGTTAGATGTAATTATTGTCTATATATCTTTGAACCATAAAGAACAAAAAAAAAGTTTCATTATGAAGACAGTGCCATTAAAAATCTCCTGGGACTTTTCATAAAGCTTAAGGTTTAACTGGTGCAGACCAGTCTTTGAGTTGAGGAGAAAGGAGCTCAAATCCTGACTTCATTTATCCAAGGTCTATTTGGCCTTCCAGCTCTATCTTCTTTCTTGACCGATTTGGATGCTACATTATCTAACAGCTGGCTTGTTAACTTTCTGTCTTTCTACTTTTTGAATTAACCCTATCCTTAAGAAATGTATTGCTTTGAGACAGGTTCTTCCAAAATATATTTCTTTTGGGAAAAAAAAGTCCTACTTTTTTTTTTATTATTAAAAAGTCCCTAAAAAAAAGAAAAAAAGCCCCTTTATTCAAAATAAAAGGCAGAGAGGCTGTGGCAGTTTGATATAGTTATAAATTCCAAAAATAGATGTGGCTTATGCTTGTAAAATTCAGTTCCTCTGGGTGTGATTACGTTATGATTAGGGCTTTGACTGGGCCATGTCAGTAGGGTGTTGAGCCCCGCCCCTTGGTGGGTGGGGTCTCAAAGATAAAAGACATGGCAAAGGAAAGGGTTGGAGTTTTGGTGTTGGAGTTTTAATGCTGGAGCCCGGGGAAACAAGCACACAGAGGAGCTTGGTTGTGAGGAAGGAGAGAAGGCCCCAGGAAGAGACAAGCTGTTCGCCTGATAGTCTACAGCTCGCCTTGTGGAGAGAAGCAAGCCTAAGCCCTGAGAGAGGCAAGCCGCGGGAAGAGAGGAACTTAAGAAGCCTGAACCCTGGCAAACATTGGCAGCTGTCTTGCTCCAACACATGGCAACAGACTTTGGTGAAGAAAGAAACTTATGCTTTATTGCCTAGTAACTGTAATCTTCTACCCCAAATAAATACCCTTTATAAAGACCAACAGATTTCTGGTATTTTGCATCAGCACCCCTTTGGCTGACTAATACAGAGGCTTTGACATCTAATACCACTATTTTGCCCTTTTAATGTGTTTCCACACTGTCCATGACAGATACGGTGCTAACTGACCACACTGAGAAACCACTGACCTGGTTTCTCAATAATATTGCCTTTCACTCCAGATTGAAACATGGATAAGCATAGTTTCCTGTGTAAAATAGGAGCTCCATCAATCTTTATTAAATGAAAATGAAGAGGCCTTGGGTCAATATACTTTCCTCTTTTAAAACTGGGATCTTGACTCTTTTTATGCTGGTAGATGACCTTGCTTTGTCTTGCTTTCAGGCATCTCTATAATTTTTGGCTTCTGATTACTGGCTTTGGTCTTAAATTTTAAATTTCTTGCATAAGTCCTGCTCTTGTCTTCCAAAATTTCCACCTGTCTGCCATCCTACTTCCCCACTGTCTTGGATGACATTCTCATAAGATAAACTAAATTAAAACCCTCTTTTTAGATTGTTTCACTTTACTCCTTTTTTGGAAGGTAGGTCATAAACATAGTAAATTTTTTGTTTACCAAGAGATCTAGAAAAATTAAAACAGTTAAAGATCTTTAAGAAAAGTAATATCCTTGAAAGTTTTCCAAAGTATACTAAATACTGAAGACAACAAGCTACATTGGGAGTTACTTAGAAACATAGATAACTTCCTGGCTACTTTTATCACGTTGTCTTTCTCTGTATCTGATTTTTTAGTTTTGGCTCATTTATTCTGCTATCTCTTAACCAGTTCCCTTTAGTAAGTTTAATATTCCTAGAATCTGCACAGCTTCCTGTCTGCTCTCTGGTTGAAGGGATTGTGGTAGCTTGGAACTATGTTTCCCAGAAAAACATGTTCTTAATCTTAACCCATTCCTGTGGATGTGAACCAGTTTTAAGTATAATATTTTGATGAAGTTACTTCAATTAAGGTGTGACCCCAACTCAATTAGGATGGATCTTTTTTAATGAGAAAATTAGAACTTTATTGGAATTAATTACACTCATTTTATTTTATTTTTTTATTTTTTAAAGTAAACTTTATTTCAGCTTCAAAAAATAAAACAACAGTCAAAAGGCAGCTTAAAATATGGAAGCATTACTTTCAAAAGTTCTGTCCAGGGACAATTTATCTCATTTAATCCTAAAAAACTCAATTGTTTCTCTAATGTTCAGAAAGATACATAAATGAGCCTTATTTGTTGAATTGGAAAAGCCAATGATCAAATTTATTTGGAAGGGTAAGGGACCCCAAATAGCCAAAAATATCTTTAAAAAGATGAACAAAGTTGGAAGACTCTCACTCTCTGACTTTACAACATATTATTTAACTACAGTGGTAAAAACAGCATGGTACTATCATAAAGACAGATTGACCAATGGAATCAAATTGAGAGTTCAGAAATAGGTCCTTACATCTATGGTCAAGTGATTTTGACAAGGCTGTCAAACCCAACCAGCTGGGTCAGAGCAGCCTATTCAACAAATGTTGCTAGAAAAACTGGATATCCCTATCTAAAAGAAAGAAAGAGGGCTCCTATCTCCTACCTTATACAAAAATTAACTCAGAATGGATCAAGGACCTAAATACAAAAACTAGAACCATAAAACTCCTAGAAAGAAAATGTAGGGAAACATGTTCAAGATCTTGTGGTAGGTTATGGTTTTTGAACCTTACATCCAAGGTATGAACAATGAAAGAAAAAATAGAAAACTGGGACTTCCTCAAAATTAAACACTTGTAAACTGGAAGAGGGAAGTGAAGGCTTCAGGCTGCGAGCTCCTGCTGGGTTGGGGTTGCTGGGGTAGCGGTATCACTAAGAGGAGGCCTCTGCCACCAGTTTGGATCCGGGATGTCAAAGAACACGGTGTCGTCAGCCGGTTCTGGCAGGTGGAAATGGATGAGCAGATGAGAACAAGTTCATGGATAGGAGGATGGAGGCAACAGCTAGGCCGTGCCCAAGGAGGGCAAGGTGGACTCCTGCCTGAGGCGATGAAACATGGCAGCTGCTCTACAAGCAGCTCTGAAAACGCCCCCTATCAACACCAAGTGTCAGGCAGTGAAGGATCGGGCAAGCAGCATCGTCTTGAAGGTGCTCATCTTTTTTAAAGCTAATGAGGTTGAAAAGGCAGTTCAATCTCTGGACAAGAGTGGTGTGGCTCCCCTAATGAAGTATAGAGGGGCCTTGAGAGCCCTCTGACCATAGTAGTGCTATGCTATTGCAATGGCATGAAAAAAGGCACTTGCAACTGGAGGAGTAGGGTCCATCATTGGAGTCCCGACTATAAGGAAGACTGTGTAGTCAGCAGGAACCGGATATCTGCCATGGATGTGGGAGTTGCTGGTTCAAAGACCAAAATAGCCAAATGCCACCACTGCCCTTTGGGTAGCATCTGTTTCTTTCAGCTTTGGCTGCTTGCTTCCTTTTTAATATCTGTAAAGAAGAAAATTACATATCCATTTTCCTTTAATAAAAATTGGGATAATATAGAGGAAATTTTATTTCAACAGGAGTCTTCCATGCTCTCAAAAACGATTTTAGTGATGTGTATACCAGTCTAAATTTAGTACAATTTACATTCAAGCTTAATTGTGCAATTTTAACCCCTATTGACTTGTTTTAGTTTAGTTTAGTTTTGTTTTTGAATTTTAGTGAGACATGTAGTCAGTTTGCTAACTCATTGCTAGGCAAGCAGTGATCTTTATAAAAAGCATGTTTGAGAGACTGGCAGCTGATAACACTACAAAACTGGACTATACTTCCCCTATTTAAGCAAATGTGTTCCTGGAGTACCTGATGTGTGCACATCCCCACCAAGTTCCAACTTTGTTTCTGCTCACCTCCACATTATCTATGCTGTGAGTTTTTAAGTATGCTTTCTTCCCCTCAGCATCCAATAATCATGGCTTCTCAATTTCTTTGTGGTTCCCCAGGGTCTAGGGCAAGGTGTCTTACTCTATACAAGTGTATCTGTAAAATATCAGAGCCTGTTGATTTGAGCATAAAACTTTTGTCCCAGTAATGTGGCCCTATTTGGAGAAAATATACTCCAAATCAGAAAAGATGCACAAACTAATGTAGTTCAAACTCTGGGCAGCCTCTGAATGAAATGAAATATAGTAGCTGCCTTAGACATTATAAGATGTACAATTAGTATTTAATATGCCTTATAAATGTCTTCAGTGTTCTTCAAAGTAATTGGATCTCAAAAGATTTGGTTCAGATCCAAACCAATAGACATTTCATGTTTTATCTCAGTGTTTTTTGAAAAAGACAATGCCACACAGCAAGAAGTGTTTGCTTTCTTGGACAAATCAAATCAGTTCTCAAGTAAATGACTGTGGTGCTTGTAAAAAGCTACTCAATAGTTCAGAAACAAATCACCCAAATGCATATGACCAAGAGGGAAATCAGCCTATATTAAGTATTTACAATGGATACCAGTTTCATAGTCATTGGCTTATGTGAAAACTGGTACAGAAATTCTATAAACTCTGCTGTTTTTGATACCTGCTTTTGTTTTGTAAAAATGATAAAGTTCAGAAAATAAAATTCAGTGTTGAATATTTAAAAAAATAAGCACTTTTGTGCTTCAAACAACTTTGTTAAAAAGGTGAAAAGGCAGCCAACTCAACGGGAGAAACTCTTTGGAAACTTTCTGACAGGGATTTCATTTCCATGTTATAGAAAGTGATCACACAACTCAATAACAAAAAGACAAGTAACCTGATTAAAAAATGGGATAAAGACTTGAATAGACATTTTTACAAAGAGAATATACAAATGGCCAGAAAGCACATGAAAAGATGCTCAGCCTCACTAGCTATTAGGGAAATGCAGATTAAAACTACAATGGGGTATCATTTCATGCCTTACAGGATGGCCATTTATTAAAACAAAAAAACAAAAACAAAAAACCACGAGTGTTGGAGAAAACTACAAGTGTTAGAGAGGATGTGAAGAAATAGAAACCCTCCTCACTGTTGGTGGGAGTGTAAAATGGTGTAGCCTCTGTGGAAGATGGTTTGGCAGTTCCTCAGGAAGCTAAATATAGAACTGCCATATGATCCAGCAATCCTGCAACTAGGAATATAGTCTAAAGAACTGAAAGCAAGGACATGAACATATATTTTCACACTGATTTTGATAGTGGCATTATTGACAATTGCTAAAAGAAAGAAACAGCCTAAGTGCCCATCAACTGATAAATGTATAAACAAGATGTGGTATATACATACGATGGAATACTATGCAGCTATAAGAAGAAATGAACTTGGGAAGCACATGACAACATGGTTGAACCTTGAGAATCTTATGTTAAGTGAAATAAGCCAGACACAAAAGGATGAATATTATATGGTTTCACTAATATGAACTAAATATGATGAGTGAATTTCTGGAGATAAACTGTATAGTATAAGTTAGTAGGAGACAGAATATGGATTGAGAAGGGGGAGCTGGTACTGAATGTATGTAGGATGGGTCTTAATCCTATTACTGGAGTACTTTAGGAGCAGAATAAAATTCAGACACAGAGAGAGAAAGCCACAGGGAGTAGCCAGAAGCTGGAAGTCAGCAAAATCTGGAAGAGAAAGGAGAAGTCATGAGAGGCTGACATGTGCATTTCCAAGTGGCAGAAAACTCAAGGATTTAGGATCACTGGCAGCCAGCCCCAAAATGCCACAGTCTTCTGGGAGAAAAAGCATTGCTTTGGACTTTTTCTAGCCTCACAACCATGAACCAATAAAATCTCATTGTTTAAGCCAACCCATTGCCTGGTATTTGCTTTAGAAACCAGGAAAGTAAAACAGTTTTGGTACCAGGAGAGTGGGGTGCTGCTATTGTAAATAACAAAAAATGTGGAAATAGATTAGTAATTGGGTAATAGGAAGAAGCTGGAAGAATTGAGAGGTACTTGATAGAAAAAGGCTAGATTGCTTTGAAGAGATTGTTGGTAGAAGTATGGATTCTAGAGGTACTTATAAGGAAATAATGAATGTGTTATTTGAAACTATAGGAAAGGTCCTTCCTATAAAGTGTCAGAGAACTTGGAAATTCTCTGACAGTTATGTCGGGTGGAAAGCAGAACTTAAAAGCAATGAATTTAAATATTTCGCTGAGGAAATTTCCAAGCTAGATGTGGAAGATGCAGCTCGGTTTCTCCTTCCAGCGTATAGTAAAATGAGAGAGAAAATGGATAAGCTGAGACTTAAACTCTTAAGCACAAAGAAACCAGAAGTTGATAGTTTAGAAATTTCTGGGCCTATCCAGATAGTGTGCTCTGAGAATAGTGTCAAAAGTGGTTCAATCAGGAACCTCCCTGAGCTTCTGGAAATCAAGTTCATGGAGAATAATGCTATATAATGTGAGGGTTTAGCTGAACATGGATCCAGTCAGCCTTTGCATTGCAAGTCAGGATTGGAAATGCAATAATATAGGAAGGATCTTGGAAGGTTGTCTCAAGGTTTGGAACCCTGTGAACTGCATGCAAAGCTGACAAGGATTTTGCACATTTTTTATGAGTGGAACCACTGCCAGCCTGGACTGAAAGGGCCAGAGAAGGGATGGACTGAAGGAAGAATGGAAGTTGAGGTCTGGACTAAAGAGATAGCCTCAGGAAAAGAGAGCAGGTCCACTCATGGATGTGGAAAGGGTAGATTCACACTTGCATTGGAGAGGACAGGCCGTAAAAAAAAATTTACTCCAGTGCTTAGAGGGGGCAGACCTTGTGTGCTGCAGGAAAAGTGCTGCCACTCCAATTCCTGAAGATGGAGGGGCCTGTGCTCCAGCATTTGTGGAGAGCCTGGCTACCATCCTGATGCTTGAAGAAGGTGGGGCCTTCACCCAAGTGTTCAAGGGGAGCATGGCCACCGCACAAGAACTTGGAAGTGGTGGAGTTGCTGCTCCATGAGGCCTAGAGGATAAAACATCGATCCATAGATGACTCTCAGACTTTGAAATCTAGTGGAGTTTGCCTTGCTGGGTTTTGGAATTGTTTGGGACCCATGACCCCTGTTTTCCTTCCAATTTCTCCCTATGGGGATGGGAATGTTTATCCTATGACTGTCCCTCCACTGTATATTGGATGCAGATAACTTCTTTTCTAGGTTTCACGTGTCCACAGACAGAGGGGAATTGTGCCCCAGGACAGACCACACCCATAGCTGATTTTGATGAGACTTTGTGCTTGGCATTTTTACTGAAATGATGTAAGGTTTTTGGGATGTTGTGATAGAATGAATGTGTTTTGCATGTGGAAAGAACATATCTTTTTGGGATCTGGGGCATACTGTGGTGGTTTGGCACTATGTATTTCAAAAACATGTTCTTAAACTTAATCTATTCCTGTGGGTGTGAACTCGTTTTAAGTAGGACATTTTCATGAGGCAACTACAGTTAAGGTGTGGCCCAACTGAGTCAAGATAGGTGTTAATCCTATTACAGGAATCCCTTATAAGCAGAATCAAATCCAGACACAGAAAGAGAAAGTGACAGGGAGTGGCCATAAGCTGGAAGTCAAGGGAACCTGGAAGAGATAGGAGAAGTCAGGAGAGATTGGGGTGTGCTTTGCCATATGACAGAAAAGCCAGGGTCCAAGGATCACTGGCCGCCAGCCCCAAAACACCAAGATCTTCTGGGAGAAAGCATTGCCTTGATGACAGCTTGATTTTGACTTCTCTTAGCCTCAAACTCATGAGCCAATAAATTCTCATTGTCCAAACCAATCCATTGCATAGTTATTTGCTGTAGAAGCCAGGAAACTACAACAGGTGTATCACTGCAAATTAATATGTATACAAAATTAAAGCAGGGATTGTCAAGAAAAATGGAAATGGATGTTTAACATAAGCAACCTTATGACAAAAGTAAATTTAAGAAGTTTTAAAATATAGTAGGTTATTCCTTGTGTCACTCAAACTGACTGGTTGTGAAACATGCCAAATAACATTATCACTGATTTATCACACTTGCGATATAAATATCCAGGCATAGTGAAATACAGAATTGAGGCACTTCAGGCACAGATATAAAAATAGACTTGAAGCATATTAAGTCAGAATTAACCTAAAAATGCCAAGGTTTCCCACTTCATCATATACCAAGTCACAATTCTGTGGTCTGTTAACTTGGTTACTGCAGTATTGGGTTCAGTTTTAAATTACTTCCCCAATGAGGATAGCTGAGACTTACCTCTCTAGCATTATCTCTAGCTTTGCTCAGTTCTGGGCTTCTCAGACAGGCTGAGAATCTGAGCCCCACTTACCTTCCATGCACTCTCCCAGCTCCAAATCTTTGCATAAGAGGCTTATTATGCCTGAAATATTTTCCCCACATCTGCCCCAACTTTGCCTACCTAATTCTTTTTCATTCTTCAAGTAGCATCTAAGGCATCCTCCCCTAGAAAGTGTCCCTAGATCTCCCTAGACTGGGTTAGATATTCCTTCATTGTTCTACAAAACCATATGTTCATCTGTATCTTAGCATTTAAAGCATCACTCTATTGATATCTTTCTTGCCTATCACTCCTACTAGAATGTAGGTTCTCAGGGAGAGCAAGGCTGAGAGAATTCTCTGTTCTTTAACTGTTTTTTTAATGTTCTTGTTGTCACCTTGCTTCCTCAAAGGCACTATTAATATTTGGGATCGGATAATTCTTTGTTGGGGGTGGGGTTTCCTTTGTTAGAGGATTTTAGAAGCATCCTTGGTCTCAACCCATTAAATGCCCCAATCCCCCATCCCAGCTGCAACAAACCAAAATGTCTCCAGATATTGCTAAATACCCTTTGGGGGGAGGGCAGAGATAATATCTAGTTGAGAACACTGCTGTAGCTTTTCTCATGCTAATCTTAACAAATGTTATATTACTTCAAAATGTAACATGTACACTTAAAAAGTGTATCTTTTAAAAAATGGTTTTGGGGAAATCAAATACTATCCTTCCCTCTGCTGCCCCACTACTAGCTACACTTTTGCAGCTCCTCACATATAATAGGTAATGTTTGCTTAAAGAATTAATAAGTGCCTGGTAAGAACACATTTTCAATCATTGAATTGCCTTATTTTGTTTGCTTCTACTTCTGCTTCAGTTGTAACAATGTAAAAATGGCTCCTAGGCTGAATCCCTGATCTTGTACTAGGCCCATAAGACTCCGTGTGATCCTGGATCTCTTTATCTGATTAGGTCTCAGATGAGTTTTCTTTCAGTCTTGATTCTTTCAATGTATCAAGTATGTTTTTTTTTGTTGTTGTTGTTTTGCTTTGGAGCTTTGGCATATGTTGTCTTCTCTGCCTGGTATGTTCTTCACCCCTTTACCTGCTTATATGAATTAGCATGCTTTGATTGAATGTTACAGAGACTCACAGTCAACAAACCTTGGAAAAGGGAGTATTTATTGGAAGCATACTACAGACTTGGGGACAAATGGAACAAGAAATTTGAATGCTGCCCGGATTCCTTTGCTGGCTCTGCCTCTCCTCTCCATGCCTCTCTGATAAAAACTTCCATTTTCCCTCCTGTAACTTCCTTCCTCCCTCCACACGCAGAGAAGAGGGCCCCAGGCACGTCCAGAACCTCCCTCCTATCTTGACTATTTTACCACCAGAGAGGCAATGGTTTCCTTCCCTTATGGTTAATCCCCCAAATTGCCTCATCTTGGTTCAAGTGCTCATGCCTACACTAATCAGATCTGGCCACAGGCTGAGCTCACGCAAACCTGGTGGCAGCACCAGGTTCTCTCTGAGTTTTGTGAGCCAAGCAGCTAAGCCAAATGTTTTCTGCTCTACTGGCTAATTATTTCTGATCATTGGAGTGCTCGCCTCCAATGTCGTTTCCTCAAAGAAGTCTTCCCCGACTCCTCAGACTATGTCAGAATCCCTAATTTCAAGCTTTTATAGTGCTTTGCACTTCCTCATAACACTTACTAAAATTATAATTACTTTTTTATGGGTATAATTTGTTATTTTTCTTTCACACTTGACTGTGAGCTTCAGGACTCATCTATCTTGTTCTTGCTGTATCTCAGCAGTTAGCACAGAGTCTTGTTAATAGTAATTATCTGATCAGTAGTTATTGAGTTGGATGATGGACTCAATCACAAAATTTCAAATCTAGCAGTTTGGCTATATGAGATGTATTTGAAAGGAATTTTTCACAGATCCCTAATTAACTTCATTTAAAGGAACATTAGTGATTTCATATAATATACATGCTATTGATAGTAAGGAAAAAATCTCACATAGTTAAATAATATTGCTAAATTAGTTATTATCAGAAGCGCTTTGCAATTTATGTAACTGTAAGGTAGGTGCACCCATAGATTGAGAATTATGATAGGAATAAAGAATTGCACTTATTTTGTACTTTTGAGGAGAGATATTAAAGAATTATATCCATAATTTGATTATGGATATAAAAATATGTGCCATATAATCTCTGGTTTTTACTACTCACCGAACTAGCAATAAAGGAAAAAGAAAATAAAAAATATATCTAAATCCTTCTGAGATAGAATATTGATTGTAATCCCTGTCAAATATGTTAGTTTTTATATCATTCACAAGATATAGATAAGTATAGAAATGAAAGATATGGTGTGATGGATTTGACTATATAAAAATTAAAATTTTGGTCAGTTAAAAACACCACAAATAAAATTAAAATATAATAATAGACTTTAAAATATTTATGAGAGAGAAAGCTACAATAGCTTAAATACATTTAAAACCTTTTACAAATCAATAAGGAAAAAATAAAACTCATGAATACTTTTATAGATTAGCAGGAAATTCCCAAAGGAAGGAATACAAATTCACAATAAACAGGTAAAATAAAAAATGCTTTCATTTCACTATTAAATTTGCTAAATGCATATTATAACAGTGATATATATTAATACATACAAGTATTCAGAATCTTTGCTAGTTTAATATATAATATATAACCCTGTTAAATTAAAGATTATGTATTCAGAGATGATATATCCTTAGATAATTTGTGGTAAAATAAGCACTTATGAACTAATTTTGAGAATATATTTGGTACTAACTTTCAAGAAAGCAATTTGGTACTATTTATAAGAACAGTTTTCTTATTCAGTACCATTGGGACCAGCAGTGGTTAGATAAGGCAATCATAAAGTTAAATCCTGTAAAAACATGTATTAATTCACCAAACAGTTGTGGCTTGCTAAGGTGTTTCTTTGAGATGGGCCCTATGAATGGACTTTTGCATCATCTTCCCTGCATAAGCAACACTTATAACATACTAACTAAATTTTCAATTTGGGATTCTTTAAGTGGCTCAAGAATCTAAGACATTTTCCCTAATCTTTTACATTTTTTTTCACTACACATAACTCCATAGAAATATTTAGTGACTTGCCTTGGTTGAATCTTACCAAATCATTTCACACTCAACTAGCATCAATTTTTATGATAGTTAATTAAATATGTAATTACAGTAACAAGCACAACTGACATAAAGATATTTTGGAACACATATGAGTGACTCTTGGTAAGTAAACAATTTAGCCAATAGGAGAAAGTAGTCAATTAACCAAGAGTATGCAGTGTTATGGGCATTCATTAATCTAAGACAAGGAATGAAGGACCTTGGATAATCCAAAGGTATCTAAGTAGAAGTTAGTTAAGGGAAATTTTATTAGCTTTTTTTATTTTAAGGATAGGAGACATATATTGCTCATGACTATATTTCTAGAGCCTAATCAGGGCCTGGCACAAAATAAATGCTAAATAAATCTTCTTTGAATGAAGGAAGGAACAGAATGCTTGTACTCCATCACTCAGTCATCTTTTACTTCTAGAAATCAATATTAGGAAAAATTCAGAGCTATGTTAAAGATCTGTATTTAAGAATCTTTATTCAAAGTCTTCTTTGTAACAGTTTAATAAGAGCTATAAAGTTGTACGCTGAATCATTTCTTATAATAATAAAAATTGAAAGTATCCTAAACATTCAATGCTATGAAAATGATTAAATTAATTATTTGTAGTGAGTGATAAAGTGTTATACAATCATTGGGTTTTTTTTTTTTTCAAATTTCAACAATCTCCTTTTTCAAAGAACATGCTCAAATTTTGATAGCAAGTTTTTTTTTTTTTTTTAATTACGATAAAAACTATATATCACTTTATCCCAATTTCCTATTAAATATATAGTGACTTATATCTATATATATATATATCAAATCCTGGAAGGAAAAGCACATTCCTGTTGGCAGTGACTTCCTCTGGGCTTATTTTCTTCTTGACACGTATCTACAGGTTTTATGTATAATTTTGTAGTCAGAAAAGAAAGTAAAGTTTAGGGTTGAACTGTTTTTGTTTTTGTTTTTTTCCTTAGGCAATGAGAGGAAATGAATTAACATTTAGTTAGAAGAGCAGAGAGCAGTCAAGACTAAGCCACTGAGAGAAGAAAAAGCAATTACTGAGACTTCATGGTCACAGAGGAAGAAAAATTAAGAAAATAACATTAAAAAGATCATGTTCCAAGAATTAAGTTTGAAGTGACTAGAACCAAGAAAGAAATAAATTATGTGATTTGATATAAGGAGTAATTGCTGTTGCTTCAATAAGTTATATGGTATTATTGATTTATTGAATAGGGACGGATAATGAAGAGAAATAAATTGCTGTCTTTTAATCCAGAAAGAATAAGAATCCAGTCAATTGATAAAATCAACTGTTGATAGGCTTTAAAGCTGGATATTTCTTGTGCTTTTTTCCCCCCACTTATTTTTATCTGCAGGGTTTGTTCAATGTTTGAAGTTATCTAATTAAGATAGTCCCCCATGAGTTGATGTCTTCTCCAAGAAGGGATTTGAGAAAACCTGAACTGACCTCTTAGCAAAACATTGTACAAACACTAGGTCAGTACACTACTGTATGGAGACTAATAACCTGCGGGTATGCTTTATTGGAGTGGAGCTGCAGACTGGCCTGAAGGCACTGTCAGTCTGCCAGATTTCCTGTGCTGAAACCAAAGTCATGGGTCAGGCTAAGGTCAACATTGTGAATCAGTGGAGTTATTCATAGCAGAAATAAGAGCTGATGTGCAGGTAAGGAATCCAGCAAGCTGTACCAGCAGACAGCCTGATGCTATTGATCTTTCTGACTTCCTGCTCATGTTGCCAAATTCTCATTTCTCTTGAGTGGGAAGAAAGGAGGGAAGAAGCATGAGCTCTTTATAACTGATCCCACATCTGCAGCTGGGCCCAGGTCAGAAGCCACATCTAAACTATGTTGCTTGATGGTGCTTGTGAGGATTAAGTGAGCTCATGCATCTAAAGGCATTTAGATCAGTGACTGGCACATGGAATAAGCATAGTGTGATAATGGTTACTATTATTAAGTGTTCTGAGAAAAGGGATAATAAACAAATAGTTCCTGGATCTTGATGGCTGATCAGAATTTTTCTTTTTTCTTTTTTTTTGAGGTACTAAGACTGGGGATGGAACCCAGTACCTCGTTTATGAGAGGCCGGCACACAACCATTGAGCCATATCTGCTCCTCTGAGTTGGCTCCCTTGTCTGTTTGCTCATTTGTTTTTGTTCATCTCTCATTATTTTTGCTCATTGTTACTCATTGTCTGCTTTTTGTTTTTTCTTTAGGAGGCACTGGGAACTGAACTGGGACCACCCATGTGGGAGGTGGATGCTCAGCTGCTTGAACCACATCCACTCCTGTGATCAGAATTTTGATGGGCTGATAGTGATTTCCATTGATGGTTTAGGGACCAGTGTCAGCCTGATGTCAGAATCATTTATGAAATTTATTGATAGTAGGGCATCTCTGGGATCTACCACAGGTCTCAGAGTCGGGCTTTGTAAGGTATATTTTAGACCTCCCTGAATTATTCTGATGCATAGCCAGCTTTGAGATCACTGAAATTGGGGATCTAAGTGGTTTACAATGGCACAACAAAATGTAAGGATAATTGGAGTAGTGAATTTAGCTCAGTTTAGCTGGGCAAGAGAGTTGTAGAACAGAATGGATGGAAATAAGTTCAAAAAGGTGGTTTGGGGTTATTATATAAAGGATAAAGTGCTATGTTAGAGACATATGACTTTACTGATTAGGCAATAGAAATTCATTGAAGATTGAGGAGTGGCTAAGAGTGATGTGCTTGGTCCTGAGAATCAGGAATATAAATTTGATGTTTCTGGAAAGGAAAACAAAAAAATAACAATGATCTCATTTTAAATTTGTGGTTCTCAAATTTAGTTGCAATTAAGAATCTTATGGTTGGCTCTTAAACAATAACCATGACCTGATCCTACTCCTAGAAAATCTGACTAATTATTCTGGGGTAGAGTATGGGCTTTGATGTCCTTTAAAGACTCCCCTAGAACAAAGAATAAAAGTAAATTGAAAAAAAAAAAAAAAAAAGACTCCCCAGGTGAGTCCAATCAGCAGCCAGGATTGAGAACTACTAGTCAAGTCTTGGTTATGCTGGTAAAATTATTTCACAATTTCTCTTTCTCTTTGAACTCTCTTCATTTTCTTTCCTCTCCTTATTTTCAGTTGTTTGACTTTGCTTCTTATTTTTTGAGATAACAACCCAAATCTATCAACCCATCATCTAACAATATTCTACACACTCCTCTGTTAGAGCAGATGAATTGGTCATGCCCTTATTTAAGGCAACCTCCTTAAATACTAAATCATAACATCTCTCAAGGACTCATCATCAATTCAAGGACTTCACTTTCAGTTCCTTTCCTCTCTTGCATCATCAATTATTTCCTCTCTGGTAGATCATTCCTATGAACATAAGAACAAAATTATAAAAGAAAACTCCCCTGACCCCCACATCTACTCCATCCTTCATTTCTTTGCTCCAAATTACAGCAAAATTTCTCAAAAGAGATGTCTGATTGTGCTGTCTCCACTTCTTTTTCCAATTTTTTTCCTTTGAACCACCTCAGTCAGGTTTTGGTTCCCACCAGTTTGCTGAAACTGCTTTTGTCAGTGTTACCACTGGTTGATCTTCATGTTTCCAAAACAAATAGTAAACTCTCAGCACTCACTTTACTTGACATCATAGCAGATATTGACACTGAATACTCTTAAAATATTTTTTTCACTCTTTTTTCTCTTGGAGAACACTTCTTTCTTGGTTCTTCTCCAACTTCACTGGCCTGCCTTCATCAGTCTCCTGGGAAGGCTCCCTCTTACCTTTCTGACTCAGTACTTGGACCTCTCCTTTCCTCTATCTAGATTCCCTAGGTGTGGTCAGCAAATCCATAGCTTTGAAGACCATTTATACACTGATGACTTCTAAATTATTTTTATCTTCAGTCTCAACTTTCCCTCTTTTATACATTCATATATCCAACTTTCTTAGCTACATCTCCGCTGTTATATCTAAGATTTATATCAAACTTAACTCTCCCAGTATCACATTCTTGACTCCTTACCTCCTGCCCCAAATCTATCCTTGCTTCTCTTCCTCATCTCCATTCTTCCAGTTGCTAGGTTAAAACATCATCCTTGTCACCTCTCTTTTTCTCACAGTCAACACCCAATCCATTAGCAAATTTTGTTGATTCCTTCAAAATATATTCTTAACTTATCACCACCTGTACAGCTTCCACCTGATTTGCCTAGGACAGTCTTAGTTCTAGCCTGTTAATAGCATTCTATTGTACTCTCAAATGTGCCCTGCTTTGGACAACGGTTATTTTAGCTACCACCTTAATCCATTTATCTAACATCTCTCACCTAGTGACTCTCACCTGGTCTCCCTGCTTTCATTCTTTTCCCCTACAGTCTATTCTCATCACAGTAGCTAATGTAAACTTTTAAAACTATAAGCCATCAAATCATTTTTATGCTCAAAACTCCCCAGTAGCTTCCATCCTTAGTCAGAATAGGCTAGGTTATGCTGAAGAAATAAATTCCAGTAGTGAATACCATAAAAGCTTATTTCTCACTTGCACAGCATGTCTATTGTGGGTCTTTTGGGGATAGGGGTGGTGATCTCTGCTCCGTATAGTCCCTCAGAGACCCAGGCTAATAGAGGCTCCACCTTGTTGTAGCTGTACCACCTGGAACATGCAACCTTCTTGTTTGCTGTGGCAGGTGAAGAGAGAGGCTGGACAATCCTGCATGGCATTTCACTACCTCAGCTCAGAGGTGCCACAAGGTTCTCCCACTTACATTTCATTGGACACATCTAGTCAAAAGATCTTGCCTAACTGAGAACTGTAATGTTCCATGGCCTAAAAGGGGAGCAAAACTAGAGATTCATGAATATATGTAATGTCTCCCATTCACCTTACTCAGAATAAAATCCAAAACCTTCACGATGGCCAAAAGATCATATATGATCTGCTCCCTGGTTAATTCTCTAGTTGCATCACCTTCCACTCTCCTGCTTCCCCACTCTCCTTCTGCTATTCCTGCCTCCTTGTTTTTGTTTGTTTTTTTTTTTTTTTTTTTTTTTTTATCTGAATCTTAATTTGAGACTTTTATTTTCATTTCATACAATGGAAAGACCCTAGAACACATTAACTCCATTTACTCTAC
>JAKSZT010053801.1:8212310-8380809 GCA_026826555.1 Tolypeutes matacus | reverse complement strand
TACCCTTCCCTGTCTTCCAACCGAACCCTCCCTTTTTTGGGAAGTGTGCCTTCCTCCTGGCTCCGCAGCGGCCCGGGTCTTATCCCTGGGTGGCTAGGGAAATCAGCTGCGTTCCCCGACCAAAATCCCCCCTCCGGTTCACCGGGTACTGATTAGCTCGTTTGCTCTGTTCACACAAGGTCCAAGGGGCGCCAGGCAGCCAGATCCCCAGAAAATAAAACTTATTCGCCCCGCCCGCGGCTCCAAATGGCCTTTTTATTTTTTTTTCCGTAACCGCGGGGCTCAGCCGCCTGTGCCAACCTCCACCGGCAGCCTCAAAACTCACGAATCTCCACCGTTCGGTCCACGCCGCCGATCCGCGCAGATAGATGTCCCAAGCCTCTCACTCCACGTGTGCACAGCACAGACCCCCGGGCAGGACCCCGTCCCCAATCCGCCTTGCTCTGGGAGCTTGCAGTGTGCGCCCTCCTACACCAACGCCATCTTGCCCTCCTCCTTGTTGTTTTTGAACTCTCTTCCATACATCTTCCTGGAATGATCTCTCTAAACACGTAGGACTAGTTTCCTCATTTCATTTGGCGCTCTGATCAAATATACTTTATCAAAGACATCTTTCATTATCACCCTATGTAAAATAGCACCCCTCCATCATCAGTCTGAGTTCCCTTCACCCCGCTTTATATTTCTTCATAGCATTTAGCCTCACTTGGGCTATAATATTACTTATGCTTATTGTTTATATTCTGTCTGTTTTAGAATGTGAGTGCCATCAAAGGAAGGATGTTGTCTCTTTTGTACACTGCTACATATATTTAGTCCCTAGAACAGTGTCTGGCACATTGCAGTTCCTCAATAAATATTTATTGAATGAATTAGTGAATGAATAAAGGGACAGTTTAAATCAAAGCAGTGGATTAGCTTCTCAGAAGGTGATAGCAGGGAAGAGGGCCGAAGATAGGACCTCTGAGAATGCCTTCTTTTGAGGGTTCTTTTGAGAACTGGACAAGTTTAATAGATTTTCTGAGGAAAAATTTCCTAAATCATCTTATAGTTAAAAGTTCCAGCAGGAGTGCTGGTGAGAACTACTGAGAGTTCACCCAGTCTACATAAAATGGCATAAGTATCATTCAGCATGATAGTGTAATTTTTTTTTTCAATCCAATGATGCTCAGTCCAGGAGCAGGAGAAAACAGCAATTTTTACTCAGAGAAGATTGATGGGGGGCTTGGCACTGAAGGTCGAAAGGGTGGGGGAATCTAGGGTGATTGTAAGAGCATAACTAAAATGGTTGAGCAAGTTATCTGGTCTAGGATGAAGATCACAGTGGTAAGGATGCAATGGATAAGTAGGGAGAACTGAGAAAGGTGAGGTTTAAAAGTTTAAGAGTAAACAGTTCAAACTCCTGATTTTCAAATAAAGAAACTGCAGTCCAAAGAGGTTAAGTGACCTGCTCAAGGACACACAATTTGTGCCCACTGCCTTAGGAGATCCTGGAATTTTGCAGGGGTGAGTGATCTGGAAACTGCTGCATTCAGGGTAAGGGTAAGGGCAACAGGAGAATTTGAGGCCCCCCATCTCTGCTTCAACCAGAGCAGCTCTGATTTGATCAGTTTTATACATTGGGGTTACATGTGGGATTTTCTTTTGAAGAAGGATTTCACTGCTAATCAAGTTGGAAAACAATGAATTAGATGCTGTCAAAGTCCTCTTCCATCTCCAACTTTCTGTTTCTAATATTTTAATTTCCTGTGTGTCCCTGTATGACAATAAAACAACTCCAGAGATTTAAAGCATAGGTGAGAAGAAAGGGGAAAGTAGCGATTGTTGAAAATCTTCCTTGTATCAAGCACTGAGCTAAGGTCCTTAAGGAAGTGATCCTATTAAATCCTTGTACTATTATAAAGTAGGTATTATTATCCATAATTTACAGGAAATCATGGCTCAAAGAATTTAAATTACTTGTTTTAGGTTACCCAGGAATTCAAAACCAAACTCATTAAACAAAAATGAATTCTGAAAACTTTTAAAGGCAAAAACTAGAAAAAGCATGCATTGATTAGAGTGGATTACAATAATAAAATCATTATTTAGACATAAAAATTCTTTTACGCCTACCAGAGGTGCACCAAATACATATCTGGCCCAGAATTAAAAAGGCTATTCAGCTGAAGCCAAGGTCAAAGCCAAATATCATGGCCACAGAATGCAATTCTAAAATATGATAATAAATCCAAATTTTTATAAAAATTTTAATTATGATTAAATTGTATTATTAAAATGTCAAGTACTCAAATTTTAATGTTTGACATTATTGTGTAGGAATAATTTCTCTGTACTGTCATCTTCTAGAATGCTCCTGCAGGCACTCTACTACATATTTGTGATATGAAATACATACTTACCATCCACCGAAGTAGGTGGAGGAGCAAGATATTTGGGGGTACCACATTTCTCTCTCGAACTTTCTACTGTTTTGTATTTTGTGTTCTTTATATTTTGACTGAAGATAATTTGAAATAAAGATTTTGTAATATTATCCAATGCTTATACAGTTAATACTTCTACAGAAATCAGAATTATGATATAATTCCTATCATTTTACCTTACATTATTTACATTTTATAAAACCTTTTTGCTTAAAAAAGATATGTGTTCTTCCTAAAGTTATCTAGCTAATGTGCTTTTACCTAATAGTCATTAAATAAATATACTTCCCTACTTATATAACTCTTTGGGTGTTTTGGATCATTTTTAGACATAATGTTAACAGCTTTCATTATCAAATGTTAATTTCTATGACATTTTACTCTTAGAAAAATCATTTGCATTTATACTTCAAGTGACTATTAGGATTATCCAATACATAAAACACCTAAGGAGAGTTTTCTCGAAGTTTCATATTTATATATTAACAATGGATACAAATGTCATGCCGTCTTTATGTAATTTATGTTCTTGTGAGTAGGTAGAAAAGATGGTAATCTACCCATTTCATGATCATGAATCACAAACCAGTTCAATGATGCCAGAAGTGACTTTGAAGTAGGCATTTGGCTATTCAACTTCCTCAAGGCCATGCCTGAAATCCAAGCCTAATAGAAGAATTAGGCTTAATACTAAAGCTTAAACCAAACTTTAGTCCAGGCCTATTAAATGCCCACCTCCTTGTTGGAACATAAGTGTCCAGCAGGCAGCTTAAGAACCAAATACGACCTAAAACTTTTTCAGTTTTAAATGGAATTAATTAATGCCCATGAATATTTTACTGATGTGACAAGGCATTTGAATAAATTCAATTTGAAATTGTAATTGGGAAAAGAAATAAGAACATTATTAATTTATTCACGAATATATTGGTATTCAGAATTAAATGCTCCATGTGGAGTCATCAGATGGCTATTCAAAAGTTTACATATTATTCAGAGCTCAGGGGAATCTCTATTCATTCTATTTAATTACACTTTTGAAATTTTATGCTGAGAGCTACCCTTAGTGTGGTCCAAGAGATTTGATTGAAATCAATTTGATTAGTTAAGCTTATTTAATGCAGTTTTTTTTTTTTTTTTTTTTTTTTAACTCTTAAGAACTTTACATTTGATTAATTCCTGGAAGAGATAGCAGGTGATCTGATTGAAAGCAACTTGGTCACCAACAAATTAGTCAAGAAAATTCAGTGAAAAAATTGGTCAAAACAAATATCTTAATTACTTTTTCCCCAAAATATTAGTAATCTTGGTAAAACAAATTTTCATTTTATAGTCAGCCAGTTACTACCACGAAGCCTATTGCTGTGTTCATTTATGTGAATAAAGTTGGTTATACTATAATTTCTTCCATTTTAGTAGGTTAATATTACTTTTAGTAAACTGTATTTTATCATCATGAGTAATAGATTTATGACCATGTATTGAGGTAACAATTATTGATTAGGAAATTGTATGTGGAAAGAAACTAAATGTGCATTTTAGTTATATAATTCTGTAGTTTTGTGATTCTTTAGTTTCTAGTCAAATGGCAAATACTCAAACTGCCTATGTTAGTTATCAGAAAATAATCAGGAAAAAAACATCAATATTTGCTGTATTATCAGAGACTGAGTGAAAACAAAACTTAATCAATTTGCTATCTTGTCCCCTTCCTCTCTGATGTGTAAAATGCTTGTCAAACTGAAAAGGTTTGATCAAATATTGCTGAAGGGAATCTGAAGTATAAGGTAGATAGTGTACACAGTTTCCTCCAAATGAGTTAATTGAATTTTCAGATGCCATCATTAACTGGTCAATAATTCTTGATATATTGTGCTAATTGGGACTGAGGCCCAAAAGGTGGACATGGACATATTTAACAGAATTAATTTCCATATTAATTAATGTCTTTCTTTTCAAAAGTGAGAAGTGGGCCAAACAGACTTTTTTTTTTTGAGGTAACGGAGCTGGGAATTGAACCTGGGAGCATGTATATGGGAGGCCAGCAGCAACTACTGAGCCACATTGGCTCCCTTGAGTTGTTTTTTTCATTTGTGTTTGCTTGTTGGTTTTTTTTTTTAGGAGGCACTGGTAATTGAACCCAGGGCTTCCCATGTGGGAGGCGGGAGCTCAACTTCTTGAGCCACATCCACTCCCCCAGTAGACCATTTTCAAAGTAGTGTGTTCTCTGTTATTAGACGATATCTATGTAAAAATTTTTTTTTTTTTTTTTTTTTTAAAGATTTTATTTATTTATTCATTTATCCCCCCCTTGCTGCTTGTACTCGCTGGGTCAGCTAACCACGCCGTGTGGGCGGGCTTGCCTTCACCAGGAGGCCCTGGGAACCGAACCCAGGGCCTCCCATATGGTAAACGGGAGCCCTACTGATTGAGCCACAGCCGCTTCCCTCTATGTAAAAATTAATCATTTGTTGAACATGTCGTGAGGATTTATGCATAATCTAGAGATTCAAAGTTCCCTCGAAGAATGTTTCATAGAAGAGTGGAAAGATAGGTTGCTAAAATATATTAAATTTTTAAAAGTTTCTTTGGTCTATTATTGCTAGCATAAAAAAGTTAGGCATGTCTCTTTATTGCAGAACATCTCATTTTTGCCTTATGAATGAATCTTTAAGAAGGGAATTAATTTTAGGTGTTTTCCAGCCTTTTTGAGGTTGATGCCCTTTATTCATATCTCCTGGGACTACTGTCTCTTCAATTAAATACACCTAAAGAAATGCCAAATTGAGATTACTTGAATGTAATCACTTTTTCGAAGTACAACTACACATTTGAAAGCAACAGAAAGCAAGTGTGATGGTTACGAAAAATTAATGGCAGAGAACCTCCTGTTTCCTTAGTAGTACATACTTATAAACTTTTTGGTATCACAAGGATATAAGTTAAGCAAGATGACAAAGTTCCAAAATAACACTGCCATATACAATATAGAGGGTTCTTTTTGTCTCGTAAAATCCTGAAATGGTATTGAGGCTCTGCTGTAAGAATTCAGCAAGCATGCAGGACTCTTCTCTCTAGTTGCTCCTCCCTCTTTGTGTGCGCTTCACACCTCCACGGTCCAAGCTGATGGAAGAGGGCAGAGTAACTTACTTCCTTTTAAGGGCATGACCTGGAAATTGCACATAACACTTCTACAGACATCTCATAACCAAAACTGATGATGTCTAATGAGATTTCTACTTCAAGTGACTGGTAGGATTATTCCAAGAGCAGTTACAAAGGACGAGCATTGGTTTGTTCTGATAGGTTATATGCCCAACTAAAAACCCAGGAAAATCTAGCAGTGTATAAAATGTTAATAATACTCTAAACTAAAGAGGGGGGTTGGGCAGAAGAGAGAGACAATGAATGAGTAGGTGAAGAAATGCAGACTGGACCACAAATAACGCGTTTTACTGTGACTCAAAGCCGAGGGCAGCACTTTACATTTAAGGTGCGATGCTCTGGACACTAGGGAATTAATGTTTGCTTGTTGAAAAGCCTCCTGGACTGCCTAACTCATAGACACTCAATTATTCAAAAATTATTTGCTTTATGGTAACATTAATGCTTTATGTTTTTGCATAAAAGAATCTAAGCTTAGAATTGGCTTCCTAATTTTCTCTATTCATTTCAAAACTTTGTATCATTCTGGATTTCCCAGATTGCATGTTTCTTTTAAGCATTTAATGAGCAGTCACTTTGCTAGCTAGTTTACATCCGTTTTCTCACTTACACAATTTCAATTTATAAATAGAGATTGATCAACTAATAAGTAGTTATGAGCACCTCATCTGCATAAAGCTGTGCTAAATGCTCTGAAAGATGTGAAAAAGGGTAGGAGCGGGTAACCACCAGATTGTGTGCCACACATATTCTGAAAATGGAAAGAACATGAGAAACAAGAAACTTTTCTAAAACAAAATGCAAATTATAGGGCTAGTGAGCACAGTGTTATCTGCTTGTCTTGAACCTAACACTCATCATCAAGAAATAACTTGCTTCCCATAGTTGAAAACATAGGTGTTATAATCCTTCATCTAGCTGTCACTGCTTCATTTTAAACTCAGGGTGCTGTATTAGGAAATAGAAAGCATGTTAGAAAATTTCCCAAAGAATATAGGATATATGTATTCAGTTTAATTTCAGACTTTATATCTAAATATTCAGAATATACATATACATACTCAGGTAAAATTCAGATTTTTATGAACTTTCATCAATCTCTCCATTCATCATTATGCATATGATGCACTTTTTTGATCCAATGCCTCTACATTGTATTCAGAATAGGGTCAGAAGATCTTTTTTTCCCTTTTTGATTTTCCCTAACAGAAAATGTAGTTGCTGTGTTCCAAAATTCATGTGTGCCCAAAACAGCAAAATCTTATTTTATTGCTTTCTTGTTTTTAGTACATGCTTTATGTGTTTCTATGGAGTCTTTCAGTAAAACATCTCTTTTAATATTTTGAAAATACTCAGACCAGGCTTCCCCTTTTTACTTATAGTAATACAATGCCATACCCTGAAAAAGTCACTAAAAAAGACCAATCTTTGCCACCTTGATAAGCGCTTATATGTACTTATTATCTCCACTTTCTTGCTACCAACTTATTTCTTTATCCATTGCAAGCCCAACAATCAACTGAAGCTGCAGATTTAGAGATCTTATTGCCAAATCTCCTTGACCCCATTCTCCTCGCCTTTCTCCTCCTCAAACCTCCCCTTTCATGAACTCTTTAAATTCATCATACATCAAACTAAACTATTTCCTCCCCACAAACCAGTACTGCCTCTTAAAAATCCTAGTTCTTTTCATGATGCTTCTGTTCTCTCTCATCTAGGTTTGAAACTTCTTCTGAGTCATTTTCAGTTCTTCTCTCTATATAATCTGTCTCACCTATTCAGTGGTCCTGCTTATTCTAAGGTCCATTTCCATAATGTTCTCTCTTCTCTCTGGATCTTTATTCTGTTCCAGGCCAGTTCAGGCCCTCATTATTTTTGAATTGACAGTATCGCTTGTGCTCTTGCTTTTTCCAATAAACCATGATGACTTTTAAGCCAAAATCACTTGTTCCCTGAATATGCCCCTCATTTTTACCTGTAAGTGCTCATTGTTTTTCTCCCACAGAATGTTTTCTTCCATATAACTACTTATTGAAAGTTTACTCATCAACTTATTGAAAGTTGACTCAATTTTATTCACATTGTCATTTACCTGAAGCCAATTAAAAAAAAAAAACATGTTATTGATGGGTACATACAAGCATTTTTACCTTGATTCAATGCACTTATTTTCTTCTGTTCTAAAACTGTGATCCTTTAAGATATACAGGATTAAAACAATTTACTCCCTCATTGACAACAACTTTCTTAGTGCAGTCAAGTTGTAATCGCCCTTATGTCAGTAACCATGTCATATTCATAGTCATATTCCCCAAAGTAATTTCCATAAAACAGAAGTGCATTAAATATTTGATTATGAATGAATTAATTTAAGGTAAATGGCTACTTAACTATCAGTATCACTGGCTCTTAGCTGGATATAAGGAATGGACAAAAAACTAGTCTGTTACTTTGAGGATAGGTTCCTCATTTATTTATTTTATAAGGTATGCTTTATTTCAATATTCTGAGAGAATAAACTATTATGATTTTTTGGAGCAATTACATAGCTATATCTATTTTTGTTTTGCTAGGGTAGATAAAATGGGTGTGTATGCTTTTCACTACATATTTACATGTCACTAATGAACACCTTACTCAAAATGTAGTCATGAAAAGACCAAAATTACTCTCACAGATATCTTAGTTAACTATTGTTGCATAACAAATTACCACAAACTTAATGGCTTAAAACAACACATGTCATTTATTATCTCAGGTTGCAGTGGGTCAGGAGTCCAGGCGCAGCTTAACTGGGTTCAGAGCATTTGGGTCTCAACAGGCTGCAATCCAGGTGTTGGCCAAACCTGTGGTCTCATCAGAGGCTCAACTGGGGAAGGATTTGCTTCTAAGCTCAGGTTATTGGCAGAAGTCATTGGCCGAATTCATTTCCTTGCACTGTAGGACCCAGGCCGTCCTCAGCAACTACTAGAAGTTCTCTGCCTTGTAGCATTCCACATACTTCATGGTAGCTTGATTCTTCATAGGTAGTAAGGAGGAGAGATTCTAGAGCCAATTGCTAGCAAGACAGAGTCTTTTATAACACACCTACTCATGAGAGTGACAAATCCCATCACCTTTGCCATATTCTTTTGGTTAGAAGCAAGTCAGAGGTCCCACCCATACCCAAAGAGAACAGATTATACAAGGGCTTGAACATTAGAGATTGGGGATAACAGGGGACACATTTAAGTATGTCTGACTTTTAGCATGTGGTTCCTAGTTGTTTATGCATGAGTCCTGCCTCAGGTTCTGCTATAATTAGTGTTCTATGAGAATTCCCCGCCCCACACACACACACAACCATTTTTAAAAAGATTTTACTCCTGCATTCCTATTGATAGGATATTAACATTAGAAGACTGGTTGTTTTGGATGGGGAAGTGTTTTAGTTTCCTAGCTGCTAAAATGGGTTGGCTTAACAACAGGAATTTATTGGCTCATGGTTTCAGATGCTAGAAGGCTTGCTTCTTCCCAGGTTCAGTATCCTCTGGTTGGCTAGCCGTCTTTGGAATTCCTAGCTTTTCTGTCACAGGCAGTACACATGGCAGTGCCTTCTCCTTTCTCCTCTAGGTGCTGTTGACTTCAGTCTGCTCCCCATGACTTCTCTTCCATGTCCAGTTCCCTTTGCTTATAAGGACTTCACCCGTAATGGATTAAGACCCACCCTCATTCATTTTGGGAACACCTTAATATCTTCAAAAGTCCTATTTACAAATGGGTTTGCATGCACTGGACCAGGGTTCGGTACCTGAACATACCTTTTGTGGGGGGCATGAGTCAATCCCCAACAGGAAGGAAGATAAACTTTGCTTGATGGTTGTTTCAAGAACTGAAACCACTGCAGAGTTCAGACTTTACTCCTGAAGAGGAGTGACACCAATACAGAATGTCATGAGCAAGGCAGAGCTAGGAGTCATCTGGTATAACTATTCATTTTACTCACTTGCAAACAAAAATGCTCAGAGGTTGAATGGTTTACCCAGGATTGAAACTGCAGTTGTGGCCCACCTAAAGCCCCTGAGCTTTAGATAGGAAAGTTACTGGTTATCTTCACTGAAATTAATTCAGTTAAATACAGTTTACTAAGATTGGCATTGGTCCAAAATATCAGATTTTAGAAGGTTTTTATAAAAATTTCTAAATTGGTTTAAACAGTGAAAATTATACAGCTATAATGCTCATTTTGGTACAACATGAATAATTAAAATATTTTTACATATGTATATACTTTTTAAAATGGACACATGCATTTGGAGCTGTTGGCTTATATAGAAAGAAATTAATAAAAAAACAATATAATGGTGTTTCCTAAGAGTTAGGAATAACTCTATATAGAAAGCATATGAAATCACTGGGTAGTCAAGATTATCAGTCGTGAATACATGAAACACCTTTACCTGAACCTTGGTTATAGTCCCAACTCTTTTCTTGATCCTGTTTATGCTCTACTACCTGGAGAATTTGTGTTTCCCTTGAACTGAATCATTCATTCAGTCACTTATTTACATATAGAAACAGCTTTGTATAAAGTAGACATTATGCTGGTGAAGACTTAGTCCTTACTGTTAAGTACCTCATGATTTAGTGGGGAAAAAGGAAGCGTATTCACAATTATACAATAACCTAAGAGCTTGGTGATAGGAGCTAACTGTGGAGCAAACCCATAAGAAGGAAGAGTTCCAGTGTCTCACAGAATTGGGGAAATTTTCAGAGGAAATGATATTTAACACCAGCAAGGAGCACAATTAACAGAGTATCTTGCACTACCTACTGGTTTCTTAGTTTTCTGGACTCTACCTCCTCTGCATTTTGAATCCTTACAGTTGCATTTTGATTCCGACTTAGACAGTTTAGGTGGCTTTGATGTTTGAGTAGATTTGAGGGTGGGGGGATGGAAGCTGCATCATTCATTCTTTTTTTCTACTTGATACTGCTCCCCACTTAATGCTATTCACAGCCCCATGGCATATAGACACATGCATTGATGAGTGCCTAAATAGGTGATTTATTTTGGATCTGTTGTGCTCAAGTTACAAGATTTAGGAGGTAAGAGAACCATTTCTCAATATTTTGAATTTCATGTGTTTTTTTTTCATTTTTGGTAAAGAATAAAATGAATATTTTTACCTATAGTAGCCACAAATTAATTTTATCTTTTAGTGCAAACAACTCCCCCAGAATGAATTATCATTTGTGAAATATATTTAAAGAATGTTTTGCCCTGAAACATCATAAACTTTTATTGCATTTATTCTTTATATTTGTTTTAATTGATTTTCAGTCCTAACTGTGATTATCTGTAAAATGGGGTTAACAAATCCCATTTATGCTAAAGGATGATTGTGAAACTCACAACAGACTATGCATAGAAAAGTGCTCTATAAACTAAAAGCTCTACATGAATGCAAATCATTCAAATTTTTATAAACTGAGTTCAGAATTCTCATTACTGAAGTTTCTGGACCAAGTACCAAGTAATGACAGAGTAATGGTAGAAAATGAGTTAAACTTTTTTTTTTTTAATCTGAATTTAAATTCCATAAAGCTAGCCATACATTGTTAAAATTAATGTTCTCTTGGAGAGTGCTGGTGGAATTTTAAGGATGAAGGATAAATATGTTATTAAAGTCTTTGCAAATTTATGTTAATATAAGTCACAGTACTAATGCCACAGACATAGAATTTTCTAGAACTGTTCTGAAATAACGTTCATTTCTAAGTCTCCCTCTTTCTCTCTTTCTCTATCCTTCTTTCTCTTTCCTTCCCTTCCCCTTCCTCTCTTTTTTTCTCTATTTCTTCATTCTTTTCTTCTTTGCAATCCAGTTTATTAAAATATAGCGCTCCAATTTTGGTTCTGGACCAAAACTTTTATTTAACTGTGTGTACATTTTGGATCTCTTTTTATTTACTAACCACTTCCTATGTAAGTTATTTAAAAAGAGCTAATGAAAACACATTCCATCTAATAAAAAATTGAAAGGAATTTTCAAGCCATTAACTATAACATAAATACTTAATTATCAGTGTGACAATATCAACATTTTACCCTCTAGCTAGAGAAATTAAGTTAGGAGATATGTTTACCTTACATATAACAGTTCAAATTACAGTAAGATATAACAGTGCCCTCATTTAACTGTGTTCGTGAGTGTGTGTGTGTGTATGCGCGCGTGTGTATAAACCTTATTCAATGATGGATGAAGTCTTCATAAAAGAAAAGAAGCCAAATTGGAGCTAGCTTTTGATAAATACTTAATTTGTGCGAGTAATAAAGAATGCTGCCTCTTTCACCAATCAATTAGGGAAGGTCCAGACATCTTTCCAAGGTTTATTAATAGATATATCCATTGATTGCATAACAGTTTCAAAACAAAGAACAAGTATCCCTCTACATAGCCCCTTGTAAAAATTTTCATGGAATGTTAGTAGGAGAATTATATGTTAGTTAGCCCTGCTCCTTTATTTTACATATGAGATCCATAGAGGCTGGGTGAGTCTCCAAGTGTTCCAACTAGGGAAAAAGCTTGGACTAGACTCCATCTGCTTTTCCAAGTAGAATTCTCTTCACTTTGCTTTCCCATCATTCATTCACAGAGGCACCAAATACCCAGGGTGTGCCTCTTTAGTAGGGCTGAAACAAAAGATGGTATAAAATTAAATTTCCTTTCTCTTTCCTCCCCTCCTCTTGCCCTTCCTTTTTTTCTTCCTTTCATCCTCTCTCTTCTTTCTCTCTCTCCAACTACTCCTCCTTGTCATCCTCCTTCTTCTTTTTATATTCCTTACTTAGACATTATTATGGATACTAGGGATCTTAAAACAGGTAGAAAGGGAGAGAGAGATAGAGAGACTAACAGACAGGCAGACAGATACAACGCTACTGAATTTATTAAGTGAAATTCAATGAGGGAATAAATGTAGATGTTATCAGTTAAACTAACCTTATATTTCCCTCATTTTGGATATTTTGAGACAGATTTTGGGTTGGAAGACTCTAGTATTGTTTACTACTGGTGTCCAGTTGGTTTGACTATCCTCCCCTCTCCATGCCTAGACTACCACTTTACACACTTTTCATGTTGATATAAACAAAATAGATGCACTGTCCACCATCGTGTCATCATTGATCTACAGTGTAATGGAATCCTTGACACAATGAAGTACCTCATTAGGAGTTTCAATTTTATTTTCTTGACTATTTGCTTATTGTAATGGAATTTTTTAAAAAAGGAAAAATCAGTGTGCTAAAGGGCTTGTTTCTCCCTACTGTGTTTGTTCTACTGGTTTGGAACAAGACAGTACCTTGACAGTGTTGGTAACTGTTGGGGTAGGAGAAACATGTAAACAAAGTTTTTTTAAAAAATTCAATAATGTCTTTAAGACTTGGGTGAATATTTTATCATGCTTTCTGGATAGGGTAGAGTGGCTGTTTCAAGATTAGCTAAATTTTTAACAAAATTTGGAGACCAAATTCAGTTTTATTGTTATCTACATATTTGTCTATGGACTTTGAAAAGAAAAATTAATGATTTGGGAGCTTAAAACTTTTTTTGAAAAGTTTCCCAATCCCACCTCCAGATGTTGGTGCACTTATGAAATTTAATAAATTGCATGAAAATGCGACCAAAAATGTCTTCAGGGGTATTTGTCAGATTCACAGTATCAATTCATGAAATGGATACCAGAGCTGTTCTGAGCTGGAGTCATCATGTAATAGGTAATAAACATGTGTTTTTGACAAGTGAATAGTTAGCAAATTAGGAATCTGGATGAAGTGGAATTTTGGATTCTTAATTGCATAATTCACCCCTGAACATCTGCCAAAGGAAAAAAAAATCAAAGATAAGAATCTCAGGAAAGATACCAGCTGATAAACAGAGAATGATAATGTAGTATCTAACAAGTTTTTGAGTTCAGATTCCTCGTATAATTTCCACAACTAATACTATTTCTGTAATTAACTGGAGGTATTTAAATTTGCATAAGAGGTATTCTAAGGACTTGGAAATCAGTCCTTTCTTATGATCACCGATTATAAGAAAATAGATCAAATTTACTTATCTTCAGATTTTACCATTGGAAAGATTTTACAAGTGCTAGAAGCTGATGTATGCTATGGCCTAGATGGCAGTGAATGGGTTAGAGGAATTAAAAATATACTCTTTGAAATAATATTTTTGGGTGATCACAGTTTGGCTAAGACATTTAAAGTCTTAGATTATAAAAACCTTTTAACATTATAAATTTAACAATGCTATTTTCTCTATTTCTCTCTAAATATAAATTTTTATTTCTTAATGTTCTATACAACCCTATTTCCTATTCAGTTTTCCACTAGGATAAATAAATACAAATGTCCACAATGGCTCAGATACTCTTAACAACTTCAGAATAAAATATGGAAGAGAATGTAGTTAATGAATAATAACTGCTGGATGAACCCTAGGTTAGGAAAGGAGATGTTGTTCAGAGGTAATGTGCAAAAGTGGATTAATCGAGCATTTGAATCCCACCTTCTTACAAAATATGTAAACTTAAACAAACTACATTCTTTGAATCTCAGTCTTTTTATTGGTTTAAGATGCAATATTGGAATAACTGAATGAGATACTGCTTATGGGGCATTTCTATAAAACAAAAGTTGACACTCATCAATATTATAGTTTTCTTGTCATTGAATTTTTCTTATTATTTAACTGTTTGGAATAGAATCATTGGGTATTAGAACTAGAAAGGGATTTATCAGTTACTTAATTAAATATTTGTCTTGAAGTATTGTGAGTGGGGGATATCTCAGGGAACATTGTGAGGAGGTATGATTGGACTCAAAAAGGGCATGGCTCTGGAATCCTATTCCAACCTTCTTCAGAGTGGTGCTCCATTTAGGGGGCTTTGTTCTATATATTGGCATGCAGGAGCAATTAAAAAAAGGATCACACCGTATTAGTCAGGGCTCTCCAGAGAAACAGAAGAGACTGAATATATATGTAAATATTAAGAGATTTATTGTAGGAATTGGCTTATGCAATCATGGGGATTGGCAAGTCTGTTCCATAGGACAGGTAGCAAGTTGGAAACTCTGATGAAGGTGACATTGAGTTCCCCAGGAGAAGCAGGCTGGCTGAAGTAAAGATAGGAGCTCATCCTTCTGGCTGCTGGATTCCTCGGTTTTCACTTTAAGGCTTCCAACTGCTTGGATTAGTAGACTCTTCTCATTGCTGAAGGCAGTCTCTTTTATTGACTGTAGATGTAGTCAGCCATCCATACATTCAACTGGCTAACGATTGAAATCCATCTACAAAATACCCTCACAGTAACAATCAGGCCAGTGCTTCTTGACAAAACAACTGGACACCATAGCCTAGCCAAGCTGACATGAAGTAATCATACACACTCACTATTTAATAAACCCATTCATTTTAGTCCACCCCATCCTGATTTTGTACACGAGAAGCCTGAAGTCCCAGGAGGTTATATTATTCAGCAAGGTAAATAATTGCTTTGGTGCATTCAACTATTAAACATAGGTAAAAGAATTTGAGCTTTCAAACGAGCAAATTTATATGGACTGTGGTTTAGTGGATTCTATTTGATAAAGAGAAAGAGAGATGTGACAATATAGAACAGTATTAGTTAAATATTTAGTGAAAGGTAAGAAGATAAAGTTGGGGCTTCAGAAAAATGATTGGAGTCAATTGGCTGGAAGTCCCAGTGGAGAAAGATATGGATTCCTTTCTCCTGATGAGGATGGCAGGCATCCTGCTGCTGAATTATTATTTGGAATGAAATAGCTGATATTGGATGCCTGGGAGAGTCTGTTGTGGCTAGTTGGCAGCCTTGGGTGTTGCTGAAGAATGATGGAAGCTAGGAGTGAAGGTAACTGAATAGCAGAGGCTCCTTAGAGCCATCATTGTGATTTAAAGTTTCTGAGAATGGAGTTTGGAGCATTTGGGAAGAAAAATGCCTGGAGGAAGGTAGAGGCTGGTTGAGAAGACTGCAGAATTGTGTCAATATGTCATTTGGGGATGGCTGATTTATGTTTATTTTGGCCATTTTTATATAGCACTGTTATTGCCTTTTGCTAAAATTCACTCATTGTGGCCTTTTTATGGCTGCTCTGTGCTGCACTAATCTGCATCAGAACTGGAAAGAGTTATGACATCGGTCTTTAAAGACCCAGGGCATACCTAGTTGCCACTTAACACAGAAAACATCTTTAAAGCACTAACTTTAAGATAACCTCTGCAGTAGGAAAAAAAAATTCTCTCTCAGGGGAAAGAAATCCTTGTCTAGGAATTGAGATTAAGATTTCTAGTAAGTAAAATTCATATCCACCAATATAAAACCATGTAAAGTAAATTCTTCATCCTACAATCTCTATCTATACAGCATATTCTGGCACTTTACTCCCTGAATAATATTATCCTAATAATAATGTATTATCCTAATAAATATTTTCTTTTCATATAATCCTTATTGTTATTATAACTTAGTGACTACTTGGCCCCATCACCTGCCAAGTCGTCACTAAGGAAGACATGTTTATTTCTGCTTACAGGTTAGGAAATTGAGACTTACTTTATCAGGATGCCTTCACATAGCATGTAATGTAGCAGAACATATCATGCTGCTAGATACAGTGCCATCTCAATCACTGTGTTTATATATAGTCTCTTCAAACAGATTGTGAGCTTTTGGAAACAGCAACAAACTCTTTTATTTCCTTTGTTCTCCCAAACCTAGTAGACAATAAATACTTATTATTAGCTCATAATTTCTCTTAGGCATAGATATTATAATATATATCATAATAATAGCTGTCTCAGTGCTAGCCCTTAACACAGAGAAACGGATTAGGCAATATCTTTGCCCTCAAAGAGCTTGGTCAGGTGGGAGAAGACAGACAATTACTGAGGCAGGCTCCTTGTTATTCAAGTCTCAGCTTAAGTACCTCTCAAAAAGGACTACTCAGATCCCTGATTTAAGGACACTCTTTTTCCCCAATCTTTAATATAGTTTGTCAACTCCTGAAAAAGGACTTTCCCAACTATTTTATATAAAGTAGCCCTTAGAGCCACATCACCTTGTTTTATTTCCATTATAATTCTTATCCCTACCAATATTTTAATTTATTCACTTGGTTTATTATCTGTCTCCTTTCACTAGAATAAAAGCTCTATGAAAGCAGGAACCTTGTTTGTTCTTGTTCACTGCTATATCTCCAGTTCCCAGAAAAGCAGATTCCAACAAATAGTTAACGCATGGAGGAAAGAATTTTATCTAGCCTCATAAATTTAAATACCATCTAAATACTAATGACTCCCAAATTTTATCTTTGAAATGTATATATCCAGCCCTTACCTCTCTTCTGATTTCCAGAAAAAATGTATTCAATTGCCTATTTCTTATCTCTTCTTGAATATCTAATATGTATCTGAAACTTAACACTTTCAAAATAGTGCTCTTTATCTTTTCCTTCCCTTTATCTTTCCCTCCCCTGGACCAATCTGTTCCCTCTATAATAGTCCCAAGTTAATAAGTGTCATCATTATCTACCTATTTGCTCAAATCAGAATCCAGAGATACAGTCTAATGCCTGTCTTATTGGAGCTGTCTATAAAATATATCTCAGGTCTATCCACTTCTCTTCTGTTTCTACAATCACCATTCTTTTACATAAATTACTTAATGCAAAAGTCTATATGTGTTTCCTATTGCTTCTGGGACAGATTACCACAAATTTAGTGGCTTAAAACAGCAGATTTATTATCTTACAGTTATGGAGCTATGAAGTCTAAAATGGGCTAGCAGGGCTGAGTTCCTTCAGGATGCTCTAGGAGAGAACCTGTTCCCTTACCTTTTCTAGCTTCTGGAGGCCACCTGCTTTCCTTGGTTCATGGTACCCTTCCCCATCTTTGAATCCAGCAGCATAACATCTTCTAATCTCTCTTTCTTTCTCCTTCTGGCCTTATATCCCCTTTCTGATTCTGACCGTCCTGCCTACCTTTGTGATTACATTCGGCCCACTCAGATAATCCAGGGTAATCTGCTCATCTCAAGGTATTTAATTTACTCACATCTACAATGTCACATCTATTTTGCCACATAAGGTAACATATTCACAGGTTCCAGGGATTAGGATGTGCACATCTTTGGTGGAGAAGGTCGGGTTATTTTATCTACCATACCTTTCAAATGCTTCTTGCTTGTGTTCTAAACCATTTTCTAAACCATTCTTTCCCAAACAGCTAATATAATCTTCTTAAAACCTGAATCGTATCTTGACTTTCTTGTGATTCAAACCTTTTGATGCCTTCCCATTGATCTCAGAAAAAACTTGAACTCCTTATTTTGGTTCACAAGGCCCTGCATCCTGAGGCTTCCATCGTCAATCCAACCTTGCCTTGTGCTGTTCTCTACCTTGCTCACCTCACTGCTCTAGTTTCCTTTCTGTTTCTCAAATATGCCACTACATTTCCTCAACTCAAGACCTGGCACTAGGTGGTACCTTTGACACAAATGCACTTCTTCTAATTTCAAATGGCTGCTACTACCCCATTTCCCTGTGCCAAACCTTTCTGCTCTCTAACATATTAACTTGTTTATTTCCCTCATAGAAATATGCCATTATTCTGCTTATTACTTCTTATTGGTAGCCCTTTCTAGAATGTAAGCTTCCTGAGGGCAGGGTCCTCACCTGTCCAGTATTTCTATGTGTTCCCAATACTTAGCACAATGTTTAGAATAAACTCTGCGTATAATAAGTGTTTTTAAGCATCTTTATAAATGAATGTGAATACTGGCTAGGTGTGTCAATAATAAAAATAAATGTAAGCCTTATTGGATACTTGTACATAATTTACGTGGTTTATTACATGATTTGCATGATTTATTAATTTATGCCTCACAACAGCCCTATGAGATAGGTACACTTAGTATCCCCATTTTGTAGATGAAAAAACTGAGATTCAGAAACGTGAAATTATTTTCCCAAGGTCCTGAGCCAGAAAATAAAGCAGGGTTCAAACCCAGGCAGTGTGCCTGTAGAACCCATATTCTCAAGTGCTATACTCTATTGGTAGCACTGGCCAGTAGAATTCCAGAAAACACGAAGGGGACATAGTTTTGACCTGAAAGAGGAGAGCTAGAAATGCAAATGTATAAATTAATCAGAATACTAGAAAAATTACATGCCAATCTTTACCATAATCTTGTTATTGGTAGATTTGCTTATATGAATATTAAAGTGTTTTGTATGACAGAAATGCCATAAATTAATTAGAAGCAAATGACAAAGTGAGATATGCTTTGCAATACATATGACAGAAAAAAAGTTAATATCCTACATAAAGCATTTTTATAAAAATGAATAAGAAAAAGAGAAACAATCTTATAAAGAAGAGATCCATGACTAGGCATTTCATTAGGGAAATAACAAAATTATTACAAACTGTGGATGAATAAGGAAATAATTCAACTCATTGATAATCAAAGGTGTGTAAATTAAAGCAATGAGATAATTTTCATATATATATTGGCTGGGTTTAAAAATGAACTATTCATCATGATGTTATTAATGATAGTAAAAAAACAAATACAATCTAATTTTCTAATAATTCACGGCTATTAAATGCATTATGATATAGCCAATTGAGTTTGATATTCAAGACCCACTATGAACTGCTCCCAAGTTGTCTTTCTATCTGTTTGCTCATCCATTTCCTGTTCTTGATTACACCATACATACTTCTGTATCCACTTGAATAGCCTTTTTCCCACCTCTATCTGTTGAATTGTACCTATTTGTGAAGGGCCAGATTGAGTGCTATTTTCTACAAAGAGTCTTTCTGCTAAAAGTGACCTCTTTCTTATCTAAACTGGCATAATATTCTGCAATATTATTATGACACTTAACATATACTGTAATTTATTATAGTTATTTTTAGACATGGTTTATGTCTCCAGCTAGCTTTTAGTATGCTTCATATCATGGTCCATGTCCCTTACCTAGTTTTATTTCTGACAGTCCTTGAATATCTTTGTGCCCTGCACATACATACTTCCTAGTTGAGTAAACAATGAACTTACAAACTTGTTTTATTCTAATCAATTTCTTGATATTGTCTTCATTCATTGGCCTCATGATGATATTCCAATTGATGGGGTGTTTTAAATGCTTTTATACCAATTATGTCAAGTCATCCAACCTCTCTCTGTTTTATATTTTCCATCTGCAAGTTTTTTCAGAATTAAATGCCATGGAGAGTAGTAGTAGAGTAAGCACTCAATAAATGTTAGCCATAATCACAAACATCATAATTTTTATTATGTGTTATTTTAACAATGATAATGGTGTGCTAATCCTTTGACATTAGCATTTAAAAATATCCCTTTCAGGAAAATGTTTATTTTTACTTAGACAGAAGTTATATAGTGTTAATATAAGTTTTCCCTTATTGTGTAATATATTAGTTGCAGTAACTCTAGCTGCTGTAAAAAATAAACACCCAAATCTCAATAGCTTAACACAATGAATGTTTATTTCTCACTTGACAGTGGGAAGGATGGTGGTGGGTTGGTTTTTGCCCTACCCATTCATTCAGAATCCCAGGCTGACTGAATTCTGCTTTCTTAAACACTTGGCTTGCTAAATGACCTTAGGTAAGTACTTCCAGCTATCTAATGGAGGAAGGGGCGGGGGGAGGGGGGGACAGAGAGAGAGAGAAAGAAAGATATCATGGAGGATAGTACTGGAAGTTCTTATGAACCCAGACTGGTAAATGCCATACCTCATTTGTACCCTTTTTCCATTTTCCAGAACTTAGACACATGGCCCAACTAAGTACAAGGGAAGCTGAGAAATGTAGTCCCTAGCTGGGTAGCTACTTTGCAAGCAACCACTCTGAAATATGGAAGGCAGTACAAATTTTGAGAGATAATCGGCTATTTCTGCTGTGTAATTTAAACTTTAATAATGCTTAGATGTTATTAGAGCAGTCACCTTTAAGCAATAATAATGATATGGTACGAAACAATAAGTCTAATTTACTCTTGATTGCCAGCAAACCTCTTTTATTAATCATATCCTTTTTATCTGTGAATACATTTAGTCTCTTTAAGTGTACTTAAGTATAAGTGCAAGCATCTATATTTAAAAATACAGAAATGTAAGAAGACAGTGTGGTAGGAAGCTCCAAGAATCAACCCCTCCACCAGAACAACTGTAGGAAACAACTATTTCAAAACTCTGGAAATGTGAAAATAGCCCGAGACCTCTGTAACATCAAGTGTACCAATATATGAATTATGGGAGTTACAGAAGGAGAGGGAAGGGAGAAAGGGGCAGAATGAATATTCAAAGAAATAATGACAGAAGACTTCCCAAGCTTAACAAAAGTGGTGAGTATGCACATCCAAGAAGCCCAGAGAAAACCAAACAGGATAAACTCGAAGAAAAATAGACCTCTGTTAAAACTGTCAACTGCAAAGAACAAGGAGAGAGTTCTGAAAGCTGAAAGAAAATAATTGCCAACCCAAAATTTTATATCCAGTGAGACTTTCTTTCAAACATGAGGGAGGGATTAAGACATTCCTAAATAAACAAAAGCTGAGGGAATTAGACATCACTAGACCTGCCCCACAAGCAATGCTAAAGGAAGTTCTTCAGACTGAAAGGAAAGGACACTAGACAGTGGCTCAAAGAAATAAATACCTCCAGTAAAGATAACCATTTGGGTAATCATAAACGCCAGCTCTATTGTATTGGATTTTTTGGTATGTAACTCCACTTCTTACTTCCTACAGGTGCTAAAATGCAAATGCATAAAAGGTAATGATAAATCTATGGTTTTGTACATACAATGTAAAAAGAAATAATTCGGTATCAAATCAAATTAATTGTTATATATTTTGGGATGTTAAAATTTAACCCCAGGGGAGTAGATGTAGCTCAAGTGGTTGAGCACCTGCTTCCCATGAACAAGGTCCCAGGTTCGATCCCAAGTACCTCCTAAAAAACAAAACAAAACAAACAAATGGAAAAACCAACTCTTATTGGGGAGTGGATGCAGCTCAGTGGTTGAGTGCCTGCTTCCCATGTAAGAGGTCCTATATTCAATCCCCAGTATATCCTAAAAAAAAAAAAGAAAGAAAGAAAAAAAAATTAACCCCATCATAACCACAAGGAAAATTGATGAAAAATATATCCAGATAGAAATGAGGAAGGGTTTGATAAGGTACAAGACAAAAAAAAAAAAAAAAAAGTCAAATAAATATACGAAAGTAGATGTTAATGGAAGAATTGAGGGACAAAAAAAGTATAAGACTTACAAATACTTAATCGCAAAATGGCAGAAGAAAATCCTGCAATAACAGTATTGACTTTAAATATTGTATGTTCTCACTGATGTGAAATAATCAGAAAAATCTCAGAATCTAGAAAATAGATTACTAGGAGATGAAGTGAGGGTAGGGAATAGGGAATTAAAGCTTAACTTTTATAGAGTTTCTGTTTGGAATGATGGAAAAGTTTTAGTAATGGATGGTGGTGATGGTAGCACAACACTGTGAACATGATTAACAGCACTGAATGATATATTTGAATGTGGTTAAAGGAGGAAATATTAGTTTGTATATATGTTACTAGAATAAAAATTTCTAAAAAATCCATGAAACTGCACAACACAAACAGTAAACCCTAAATTAATCCATGGACTATAGTTAAATAGTACAATTATAAAAATGGGCTTTCATCAATTGTAACCAATGTACCATACCAATGCATGGATGGTATATGGGAACTCTGTATTTTATGCATGATTTTTCTTTAAACTCACACAGTTCTTTAATAATAATAAAAAGTGAGAGGAAAAAAAACATGGAAGTCAGGTCTAAAGTAACATATATTTAAAAAAAAAACAACAACAACAAATAAGGCTCCTTTAAAACAACTTTTTCCCCCCATTGGAAAGAAACTCATTTTAGGAAGTTGGGCTTTTGATTGATACACTGAAAATATTTGGATAAACTACAAATTATAAAAGAATAGGACAATGAAGCTTGTTTTTATTTTTATGAAAAGGTAGTCTTTGTTGAGATGGCAAAGATCATGTGGTTCCAAGAGGCCTCTAACACTCCCCTATGATCCTCTTGCAGACTGGAGGTGTGGTCTAGTATGTCTGCAGGGAGCCTTGTGGGCTTGGAAAGTCATAGAAATTACTACCGAAAGTGTCAGAAGTCAACCTGTGCCTGGAGGTATTAAGACCAGCCTTTCCCAGCAGGAGTCCCTGTTGAAGCTGAGAAGAACCTGATGCTTTGTTTGTGAAGAGAATAGGTGGAACAGATCCCAAGATTATTGTGTGAATGGGCTTTTCTACACTCAACCAGAAGTGAAAGTTTTCCTTTAAAGTAAAAATAACTAAGAAGTTTTTACACACACACACAAACGTACCCCATACACATATAATTACATATCATTTTTCTAATTTGTATACATTTATACAAAGGTATAAAATACCAAAATAAAGTCATACATGTTCCTTGCAAAAACAACACAATGTGGGGAAACATGGCTATCTTCTTCACTTTTTCCATCCCTCACACCAAGTAACCAATGCTAAAAATTTGTTGCTACCTTCCATCTTTTTCACTATGTGTTTTGATTATAGGGGCTATTGCTTAAATATGTTTGTAATCAATGCTCTATATTGCTGAGTACCTACCTAAAAAACATTTCAATCTATTAAATTACCACTTCATTTGTGAAAACTTACAGAGAAAACTCAATAAGATGAAACCATCAGAATTTATAGTAAAATCCCAGCATAACCCTGGGCCCCATGAAAAGATTGTTGTCATGTGAGGTAAAGTATAGGATCTCATTGGTATGTGATACAAATCCCCATTAATGTAAGGTACCAATTCTTACTACTGCCAACTGCTAATGTATTTTGATAAATAACTATTTTTTAATTTAATGGCTAATATTACAGCCAAATATTATATATTTAAGAACATTTTGCCTGTATTCCAATTATTTCCAATGAAATTACCAAATCATCTTTAAAATAATATTTTAGTCCTTATATATGTTATCTTTATCAACTGTAAATATAACATAACTACTTTTATTGAAAGATGAAAATAGAATTGTTAATTTTGTTTGTGGAATAATATTAGCATTCGTGCTATATGCTAATTATGCTTTTAGACTTAATTGTTTGGTCACATATGAATCTACATAATAATGTTTGCCTTGTGCTTCAGTTTAGTATATCTGATAATTTTTATGTAGAAATAGGAATGCTATGGGGATAGTCTAGGTAACTTTCCAAATACCATTGGAAATTTGAAATTTTGTTAGCTTGGATCTTGTTTCTTCCAATTATGAGATTTATGACCTTAGACAAATTATTTAACTTCTCTGCTCCTCCATTTCCTCTTTTGAAAACTAAGAATGGATAACAGGCATAGAGGCAAAGGGTTGATGTGAGGTTTAAATGAGATAATAGTTATAAAGCACTTAGAAGAATGGGACATGGAAAGCACTCAAAAGGTATTCGAGTTTATTAATTTTTAAAAGACCTCTAGGACTACTGATTCCATAGAGTACTGTAGCAGCTTGTTTCATAGATACTTACCTGGGCCTAGCAACGTTGGCCCAGCAACATTATATAAATGGAACCCAGAATCATTGCAGTTTCTGACTCAATTCTCTTCTTCTAACTTGACGTACTACTTTTCCTGGATTGTATTAGCACAATCCTGTAAGTAGGAACGAGGTGGAGCACTCTCTCGTCTCTCTTGAAGAAGATCAGGAGAGAATGCCTGCTAAGCTAATTCAAGCCTCCCTGAATTTGAAGTGGTGAGAAGGAGGCAGCATAAGCCAAAATGGCTTCATTTATAGTAAGTTTTTGACAGATATGCTTATGAGTGTGTATAATTAATGACAGATGTATTTGAAGATGAACATAATATCGTATATGTTATAAACCTTAACAGAAAATTGGATGCTTGTCAGTTCAATTGCTTGTTGAATATCGAAGGCTTATGAAAAGGACATATGAGTCATAAAGTCTGTTAATTAAAATTATGGAATGCCATTATATTAGTATCTTGACTTGGATGGAAAACTGAACTGATACTCTAGGTCTCAGAAGAATTTTCATTGTCAGTTAAAGATGATGACTATTTTGGCTAGGATACTTTGAAATAAATGCACGGAATTCTGTACTATTTCTCTTCCTTGTTTTGTTGAGTGAATAATAATGGTGTTAATAATAATAATAATTCCTTTCTTATAGGCTTGTGAGTATTAAAAGAGTTAATATATATAAGGTGTATAAAATCACTCTTGGCACATAGGAAATGATATATAAATCTTTGCTATTGTTATTGTTGTTATTATTCTAGTACAGGTTCTATATGTTTGTGTTTTTTGGTAGTTTATAATAGCCACATTTTTGGGAACTTATTTTAGCTAATCATGAAGAACAAAATTATTTTTTTGCAGGGTTTAGAAATTTAAAAAATAATTTAAATCAATATAAATTATAGTTATGTATTAGATGATGGAGTGAAATTTTAGAAAAATTCTCAGTATAAGTATTATGCCAGTATATGATAGTATATTCACTCAAAGAATATTTAGACTGATTTTGTTATCCATAAGATTTATAACTATTGACATAGTTAATTGCTATTCATCATAGAAAATTCTAGTTTATTGTACATAGAAGGACTAGAACATTAGTTGTTAAAGCTGGGCACAGAGTTGGTTGTAGAATCTGGATGAAATCCATTCTGCATGAAATTAGACATTTTGTGTTACTGGAGAGTTAATTTTATGTGTCATTAGCAAATCCTCTTTTACATTTTCTATTCTATTGTACGCTAGAATCACAACTTCTCTCTAATTAGACTTTGAACTGACAGAACTTTGGCTTTAGAGCGGAAACAACAGTTTGAGGGCATACTCACTAGGAATTCTCACAAGTCATTTAAATATATTTTTTATTCTTACCAATTTATTTGTCTTATTTAAGTTATGAACTCCTGGGATGAAAATATTCATCAGATCCATGATCCACATGGAACAGGAAAAAATGTCAGTGATTATACATTCTTAAATAAAGGAAAATATTAGTTTTGATGTTCAGAAACTGCTATTAAGGGACACTAAGAGTTTCAAGTTATAATGCTTGCAGGATGGAGCAACAAACATGTGGAACTCTCTGACACTGAAAACAACCAGTCAGTGAATTCCGTTGAGGCATTCTGAAATGTACTATAGCAATCCTTGCTGTTTGTACAGTGTCTTACACTGAGGATGATAAATGGCAACTCATTACCTTTTTTTTTTTTCATTTAAAAAAATTTTATTGAAGTATATAATTCATACATGAGCATACATGAACAATAAGTGTATAGTATAAGTTGTGAACTTACAAAACAAACATGCTCAATATCATATGGGGCTCCCATATATCACCCCACCACCAATACCTTGTGTTGTTGTGAAACATTTGTTACAAATTATGAAAGAGCATCATCAAAGTTTATTACTGCTAACTATAGTCCATATCTTACATTGGGTGTATTTTCTCTCAACTCACTCTATTGTTTATTTGTGTGTGTTCATAAACCATACAATTTATCTAAAGTGTGTCATCAATGGCATTTGGTCTAATCACAAAGTTGTGCATTTATCCTTTCAATCAATATTAGAGCATTTTCATTACTCCCCCAAAAGAAAACAACAACAAAACCACTATCATACCCATATGTTAGTGTGACTAATTACCAATCCTATGATGTGCTTTCACCATGTCTATTTCCAAACATTTACAAGCAAATTTTTACCAACTCTGCACAGATTAAACCTCAGTTTTGCATTCTCTAACTACATTCTATTCTCTGTTGACTTATATTCTAGCTATTAACTCCATGAGCTTGCTCCTTATATTTAGTTTATACTACTAAAATCTTGCATATTTGTCCTTTTCGTTTCTTCTTACAGCTGAATAATATTTCATTGTGTGTATATATCACCATTTGTTTATCACTTTGTCAGTTGATGGACACCTGGGTTGTTTCCATATTTTGGCAATTGTGACTAATGCCACTGTGAACATTGGTGTGCAGATGTTTTTTTTTTGGTTACTGCATGCATGGAATATCTTTTTCTTCAGCCTTTCACTTTAAATCTATTTGTATCCTTCGGTCTAAGGTGAGCCTCTTGATGACAGCATATAGTTGGTTCATATTTTCTTATCCATTCTGCCAGTCTCTGTCTTCTGATTGAATACTAGAATATTCAATATTATTACTGTAAAGGCAGTTCTTCACCCATTTTGACCTTTGGGTTTTAACCATCATATCTTGTTTTCACCACTCTTTTTACACTTTTAGTTACTTTTACTGATATAATTTTCATTTCTATATTCTCTTCCAAGCCTCTCTCTCCTGTCTTTTCTTTTCAGGCTGTAGCACTCCCTTTAGTCTTACCTGCAATGCTGGTCTCTTGGTTACAAACTCTCTTGGTTTCTGTTTATTTGTGAATATTCTAAACTCACCCTCATTTTTGAAAGACAGTCTTGCTGGATATAAGATTCTTGGCTGGCCGTTTTTCTCTTTCAGTATCTTGAATACAGCACACCACTGCTTTCTTACTCCCATGGTTTCTAATGAGAAATCAGCATTTAATCTTATTGGGCACTCTATGTATGTGATGAATAGCTTTTACCTTGCTGTTCTCAGGATCTTCTCTTTATTTTTGGTATTTGATTTCTGATTGGCATGTGTCTCTAAGTAGGTCTATTCAGATTTATTTGGGTGGGAGTAGGCTGTGCTTCTTGCACATGGATACCTATGTCCTTCAGTGGGGTTGGAAAATTTTCTACCATTCTTTCTTCAAATATTCCTTCTGCCCCCTTTACTTTCTCTTCTCTTCCTGGGACACCCATGACTCATATGTTTGCACACTTCTTGCCATCATTTATTTCCCTGAGATCCTGTTCAAATTTTCCCATTCTTTTCTTTATCTGTTCTTTTGTATGTTTGTTTTTGGAAGCCCTGTCTTCAAGCTCACTGATCCTTTCTTCTGCTTCTTCAAATTTGCTGTTGTATGCCTTCTGTATATTTTTTATTTCATTTATTGTGTCTTTCATTCCCATAAGTTCTGCTATTTTTCTAAGTATGCTTTCAAATTATTCTTTTTTCTCACCCACTGTTTTAATATCCTTAATCTCTTTATCCATCTCATTGAATTTATCAAGGAGATTTGTTTTAAATTTTATGATTATTTGTTTCAACTCCTTTATGTCATCTGGAAGCTTAGTTTGTTCTTTTAAGTAGGCTATATATTCCTGTTTCTTGGTATGGATTGTAATTTTTTGTTGGTATCTTGGCATCTGGCTTACTAAATGTATTTATTCTGGGTGCAGTTTCTCTCTTTAGTCTAGGGCTTTCTCTCTAATTGGTTTGTGCTACAGCCCCTCTTTGATATGTGGTTCAACTTAATTTGGAGCTCTATAGTGGTTTGTGTTTAGCCAATCTGAAATTTTCAGCTCTATTACATCTGTTTCTTGCCCTTTCTCCCTTACTGGTTGCTTATTAGGATCAATGTTCCTATGTTTATGCCAATGCGATGCAGTTTTGACCACTGTAGCTTTATGATACACTTCAAGGTCAGTAAGCCTTACGATACACTCAGACCTCACTCTTCTCTTTTAGGGTGTTTTTTTGGCTATTTAGGACCCATTTCCCTTCCAAATAAATTTGGTAGTTGACTTTTCTATTTCTGTAAAGTAAGCTGTTGGAATTTTGATTGGGATTGTGTTAAATTTATAAATCAGTTTATGTAGAATTGACATCTTCATGATGTTTAGTTTTCCAGTCCATTAACAGGAATGCCCATCCATTTGTTTAGGTCTTCTTTGATTTCTTTTAGCAGTGTTTTGTAGTTTTCTGAATACAGATCCTTTACATTCCTGGTTAAATTAATTCCTAGATAGTTCAGTCTTTCTGTTGCTATTGTAAATGGATATTTTTTTCTTAATTTCCTCCTCAACTTGCTCATTACTAGTGTAAAGAAACACTACAGATTTTTCCATATTGATCTTGTATCCTGCCACTTTGCTGAACTCATTTATTTGCTCTAATAGCTTTGCTGTAGATATTTCTGAATTTTCTAAATATAGAATCATCTCATCTGTGAATAGTGAGAGTTTTACTTCCTAATTTCCAATTTGAATGCCTTTTAGTTTGTTTTCTTGCCTAATTGCTCTAGCTAGAACTTTTAGGACAATGCTGAATAACAGTGGTGACAGTGGGAATCCTTTTCTGGTTCCTGATTTTAGAGGGAAAGCTTTCAACCTCTTACTATTGAGAACAATGTTGGCTGTGGGATTTTCATATATGACATTTATTATGGTGAGGAACTTTCCTTCTATACCTATCTTTCAAAGTGTTTTTATCACTTTGAAATGCACACCAATCAAGATGATCATGTGGCTTTATCCTTCTATTTGTTAATGTGGTAAATTATGTTCATTGATTTTCTTTTGATGAACCACACTTGCATACCAGGAATAAAACCCACTTGACTGTGGTGTATAATTTTTTTTAATATGCTGCTGGATTCGATTTGTGAGTATTTTGTTGAGAACTTTTGCATCTATGTTCATTAGAGAGGTTGGTCTGTAATTTTCTTTTCTTGTAGTATCTTTATCTGGCTTTGATATTAGGGTGCTGTTGGCTTAATAAAACATGTTGGGTAATTTTCCTTTCTTTACAATTTTTTGGAAGAGTTTAAACAAGATTGGTATTAATTTTTCTTGAAATATTTGATAGAATTCATCTGTGAAGCTGTCTTGTCATTGACTTTTCTTTGTTGGAAGATTTTTTGATGACTGATTCATTCTCTTTACTTGTAAGTTCCTGTATTTCTTGTAGAGTTAACATAGGTTGTTTATGAATTTCTAGGAATTTGTCCATTTCATCTAGGTTTTCTAATTTGTTGGCATACAGTTTCTCATAATACCTTCTTATCATCCTTTTTATTTCTATGGGGTCAGTCATAATGTCCTCCTTTCACTCCTGATTTTATTTATTTGTATCTTCTTGCTTTTTTTCATTGTTAGTCTAGCTAAGGGTTTGTCAATTTTATTAATCTTCTCAAAGAACCAGTGTTTGGGTTGTTGATTTTTTTTTTTTTTTTGATGTTGTTATTGTTCTCAATTTCATTTATTTCTGCTCTTTGTTATTTCTTTCTTTTTTTGTTGGCTTTGTGATTGGTTTGCTCTTCTTTTTCTATTTTTTCCAGGTGTTCAGTTAGATCTTTCATTTTAGCTCCTTCTTCTTTTTTTAATACAGGAATTTTGGTTTAAAAATTTCCTTCACAGCACTGCCTTCACTGTATCCTATAAGTTTTGATAAGTTGTGTTCTCATCTTCATTTGTCTTGAGATATATTGCAATTTCTTCTTTGGCCCACTGATTATTTAGGTGTGTGTGTTTAGGCTCCATATATTTGTGAATTTTCCCTTTTCCCACCTATTATTCATTTCCAGCTTCACTCCATTATGATCAGAGGAGATGCTTTATATAATAATTTCAATCTTCTTAAATTTATTGAGATCTGTTTTGCAGTTTGTATTTGTCAGCCAAAGGGGTGCTGATGCAAAATACCAGAAATCTGTTGGCTTTTATAAAAGGGTATTTATTTGGGGTAGAAAGTTACAGTCACAAGGCCAAAAAGCATAAGTTACATCTCTCACCAAATGCCACATGTTGGAGCAAGATGGCTGCCGACATCTGCAAGGGTCCAGCCTTCCTCTTCCTCTTATGGCTCTGTGGTCCCAGCTTCTTCCAATATCAGCTGTAGGCTGGGATAAGTCTCCTCTCTCTCCCAGGGCTTTTTTCTCTCTGGGCTCAGCTGCTCAGCTCGCTCCACAAGGCCAACTGTAAACTATTAGGCAAACAGCTTGTCTTTCTTCCCAGGGCCTCTGCAGTGTCTATTGGAGCCTTCTGTCTTTCCTCATGTATCTGCTTCTCTTTGTATTTACTTTCCAGGGCTCCAGTATTAAAACTCTAACTAGCTCCTCTGCCATTTAATTTTCTCTGTGAGTCCCTGCCACCAAGGGGGCAGGGACTCAACATCCCACTGATGTGGCCCAATCAAAGCCCTAATCACAACTCAATCAAGTAAAAGTGAAACCTATGAATCCAGTACATTCTAATATGCCCAGAGGAACAGACCAATTCACAAACATAATCAAATATCTATTTTTGGAATTTATAAATAATATCAAACTGCTACATGGCTCAACATGTGGTCTATCCTGGAGAAAGATCCATGAGCACTTAAGAAGACTGTATAACCTGCTTATTTGGAGAGCAATGTTCTGCAAATGTCTGTCAGGTTCAACTTTTTTATCATGGTGTTCAAATTCTCTGTTTCCTTGTTAATCTTCTGTCTATTTGTTCTATCCATTTATGTGAGTGGTGTGTTGAAGTAGCCAACTACTATTGAAGAGACATTTATTCCTCCTTTCAGTTTTGCCAGAGTTTGCCTCTTATATTTTGGATCACCCAGGTTTGGTGCACAAATGTTTATGATTGTTACTCCTTCCTGATGGATTGGCCCTTTTATTAATATATTATAGGCTTCTGCATCTCTTATCATTTTTTTTGTATTTAAAGTGTTTTGTATGACAGTAGTATAGCTACCCCTGCTCTCTTTTGGTTACTGTTTGTGTGAAATATCTTGTTCCAGCCTTTCAGTTTCAGTCTATTTGCATCCTTGGATACAAGGTGAGTCTCCTGCAGACAACATATGGATGGCTCATGCTTTCTTGTCCATTCTGTTAGCCTATGTCTTTTGACTGGGGAGTTTAACCCATTTAATGTTATTACTGTAAAGGCATTACTTACTTCAATCATTTTATCTTTTGACTTTTGTATGTCATATCTTATTTTTAAAGATGTAATATCTTATTTTTGTCTGTCTTTTTACCCTTTTTATTACCTTTCTGATAGTCTTCACTTCTACACTCTCTTCCAAGCCTCTTTTTCTCTTGTCCTTTCTTTACTGGCTGTAGACCTTCCTTTACCATTTACTGCAGAGCTGGATTCTTGTTTATTAACTCATCTAGTTTCTTTTATCTGTGAATATTTGAAACTTGCCAGCATATTTGAAAGACAGTTGTGCCAGATAAAGAATTCTTGGCTGGCAGTTTTTCTCTTTCAGTACCTTAATTATATTATACCACTGCTTTCTTGACTCCAAGGTTTGTTATGTGAAATCTAGACTAATTCTTACTGTATGTCCCTTGCATGTGATAGTTTGTTTCTTCCTTGCTGCTTTCAGAATTTTCCCTTCATATTTGGCATTTGGCATTCTGAATATTATGTGTCTTGGGGAAGGTCTATTTGGAATTTTTCTAATTTGAGTATTATGTGCTTCCTGGACATGTATATTCATGTCTTTCATGAGAGTTGGGAAATTTTCAGCCATTATTCCTCATATACTCTTCTGCCTCTTTTCCCTTCTCTTCTCCTTCTGGAACATGCATAACACATATGTTGATATACTTTATGCTATCATTTGACTCTCTGAACCCCTCCTCAAGTTTTCCCATTCTTTTCTCTTTCGGTTCTTCTCTTTTCAATTTCAGCTGTTCAGTCCTCTAAATCACTGATTTTTTCTTCCATAACTACAAATCTGCTGTTTTTTGTTTTGTTTTTTTAAAGATTTTATTTATTTATTCATTTATCCCCACCTTGCTGCTTGTGCTCGCTGGGTCAGCTAACCACGCCGTGCGGGCGGGCTTGCCTTCACCAGGAGGCCCCGGGAACCGAACCTGGGGCCTCCCATATGGTAAACGGGAGCCCTACTGATTAAGCCACAGCCGCTTCCCTGCTGTTGTGTTTTTAATCTCACTAATTGTGACTTTCATTATCATAAGCTCTGTTATTTTTCTATTCAAGGTAACAAATTTTTCTTTGTGCTTGCCTAGTGTCTTCTTAATGTCTTTTATTTCTTTAGCCATGTTGTCCTTCAACTCTGTGATTTAATTTAGGAGGTTTGTATGACCATCATTGATGAGGTGTTTCAAGTCCTGTGTCTTATCTGGAGCTTTGGTTTGTTCCTTTGCCTGAGTCATGTCTTCCTTTTTCTTACTATGGCTTGTAATTTCTTGCTGATGTTAGGCATTTGATTATGATGCTGAGTTTTCTTTGATGTTCAGTTTCTTGTTCTTGTGTAGGGATTTATGGTTAAGTAGCTGTGTGCTACCACTGTTATTTGATTCTTGGTTCAAATTGTCCTTGATATTTAGGATTGGCCCTGTTTAACTTCTCAAACCAGGGCTTAGGACCCAGTAATGGGGTGCATGCCAGTTTCCAAGGGCCTTGGAGAGGGGACAGTAAAAGAACGAGATTGACTCTTATTTATTTATTTCTACTTTTCCCTTCTTTGCATTCAACTTCCTGTTCTGCCAGCAGACCTCTTGGTTTGGGGCCCCAGTTGCTAGGGGGAATGCATTCATTTTAACCCCACCCAGGCAGGTGGTAAAAATAGCAGTGCCCTCAAGGCAGGCCTAGCCTAGCAAACAAACTTTCTCAGAAGCTGCTCTCCTTCCTTGTCCAGCCATACCCTCCCTCCCTCTGCATCCTCAGCAACCAGCCCAGGGCAGTAGGGAGGTTGTTTGAGAAGGCAAATTATCTTTAGCACCCTGCTGACTCTTGGGGGAAACAATGTCATGGGCCCACTCAGCTTGGGAGTGTGTGGCCCCACCAATGCAGCAGATCAAGTTTGCTGGCCAAAATCAGAATTTGCCATAGACTTTGTCCCTCCCTCTCCCCTTTATAGGGGAAAAGGACCCCTGCAACCTCCTCAGTCCATAGCTGCCTGCCAGGGGCAATAGGATCCAGTGCTGTTTGCTCCAAAGTTTGGGGGATAGGCACCAGCAACTATTGCTGCAGCTTTACTCTCAGGACTTTTTCAGGCAGCTGAGACTCTTTCCTTTATCCCTCTTTCTTCTAGGTGGTGTCTAGCCTTCCCCTGGTATCCTAAGCCCTACAACAATTTTTCAGACAGTATCTGCCTGTCCTGTAGCTATTTTTGTGGGAGTGAAGTGAGCTCTCTGACTTGCTAATCCTCCATCTTCCTCATTAACTTTTAACAATTTTGCTCCATGTGGAGTCTATTTTGACTTTATGATTTATAAGTGTTCTCTTGAAGGTCAGAAAAGCACTCTTCTCCAAAAGGGTCCTCCTTAGCATTTGTGAAGCATTTGACACAGTTGCTCAAAACAATCTTCTGTAAATTGTCTTCCATTTATTTCTGTTCCTTGTATTATCCTGATATTCCTTTACCTCTGAACATTCCTTCTCTTTTGGGGCTTGTCCTCCTCCCTAAAATTCTGCCTTCTGAACTTTTGTCATTGCTCATGACCTCCACACTCTTGAAACTTCACAGATTTCACAATTTTAGCGAATGACCTCCCAACTCATTTTTCAGGCATTAATCTACTTCCTGACTACTTGCCCCATATTTTGAAGTACGTGATGAATTTCTCCCATTTTGTTTGTACTGTTAGGACTAACTCAGTGTCCAAATAGTGTTCTCTCTTTTCCTTTTTCAGTTAATTACATCAAAGTTTCTGACGTGCATTTCTCCCAAATAAATATAAATTGCATAGAGCTGTTGGATTTATCTTTTGAAAGCAAGGTTCCAGCTATGCAGATTCTTTCTTCAGTGGTTTTAAACTTGAATATAGATTTCCCAGCCAAGAACATTACCAACATTTTTGGGTTGTAGTGAAGATTTAAAGAGCAACCCTGTGTAAAGGTGACTATCATGGTACCTGGTACATAGAAAGACAGTCAATGTATTATGCATGACTATGGCTAATTTTGCCATCTTGTATCCACTGATTTTATTACATCACATAGTATTTGCCTTTTTAGTGCCAGTTAAATTAATTCTATGACATCTTCTTATTTTAAAATGTCCATTATTGGCTTACCAAATGATAGCATTTGTTACTTAACAATGTGATTTACTTGATTTTACGCAAAATTAAACTAGAAGGAATAAAAATATTAATACTTTCCTACAGGGAAAAAGAACTGGCCTGGAATACCAAAGACCTCTGTGTTTGTTTAGATTCTACCACTTGGGTAAATCACTATACTTCCTGGACCCTGAGTTCTTCACCTGTAAATTGGAGATATGAATATATTTTCTGATTACTTTATCTTGCTAGGGTTATGGTGAGCCTTGGGTAGTAGTCCTATCCCAAGAGGGACTTGTTTCTTTGCCCTCTTGATAAGGCTCTGTCTTTTGTCTCAGCTCTCGTGCAGGCCCCTCTCATCATCCATATCAAAACCTGATCCCCAAAAAGGGCAGCATCCTTAGTAATAAAGTCTAAATGCTTGAAAGCACTCATTGTGTGACTTCTTCCCTAAAGTTTAAATAATACTAAAAATAAGTCACTCAAGCAGTGGACTACAAACTATATTATTGCTTTTTTTGCAAGAAGAAAAAAAAAGGAATGAACATAAGGTGTGGAATCAGATATAGACTCTGTAATCATATTCTTCATCCTAAAAGCAGTTAGATAAATGATTGATAGATAAATAGATCGATAGATTGATAGATGCTAGATAATAAATAGATGCTAGATAGATAGCTAGATAGATCTATCACACGAATTTAAAAGTGAAAACTTGATTTTAGTTATAAAAATCTGTTAATAAAGCATATGTAAAAATAATGTAAAAGTCATATAGAGACCCAGGGGAGTTAAGGATGAAAGAAGCAATATTTCCTTCTACTCTTGTTTCTTGGCTAAAAGCTGTTCTAGGATATGCTACTTCTTGCTAGGTTCATTTTAAGGAAAAGTGGAAATTTAAAATTGTTGGTGCTGAGTGTGCCTGAGAGCTACACTGAGATTTTGTTTCCCCTGAAAGATAATATAATCAGTTATCTTAGATAACTTTCTTGTAGAATTTTTTTTTAAAGGGTAGGCAAGAGAGTAAAGAGTTTATTAAGAAACAAGAAAACTAGAAATGAGATAAGTACACAACCCGAGCTTAGAACATCTTTGATATCATGCATCCTAGTTGATCTCTTTACTTTATCATTGGTCTCAATATCTTTCCATAAAACATTTAGCAGTATAATATATAAATATGTGATAACTTTTCATTTTGATTGTGGTCCCATTACTCTCTTATTCCTTGTTCAGTTTCACCTTTTCCTCACTGCATCCGTACCTTATTGTCCAATTCATAGGAATATTATGCCTTAAAAACGAACCACATTGTTAAGGGAAGTGTTTTTCAAACTGCAGGCTATAATCTATTAGCTGATCATGAAATCCATATTTACCCACCCCCCCACACACACACACAAAGAAAGATAATAGACATATGACATATTAGCACATTGCTCATAGTAAGGGTAAGTATTGTTGAAATTTTTGTTGCCACCCATATAGTAGTAATGAGTTCTTTATGGCTAATGTCCCAGTCTCTTTGGTTAATGCCCTATTCTGATTTGTTGGTGTCCACATCACACAGGTTATTAAATATTTTGAAAATTACTTCTGTATGTATGGATATTGAATCATGATATAAAATGTTTTTCTTTCAGTCAAATTCCAAAAACTGAAAGTAAGAAGAAAAAAATTATGTAGGACAAAGTCTAATAGACCGGCAGCAATCCTTGTGTAGACAAGTCCAAAGAACTGGTGTCTGGCATGTGCCTGCAGCTTTTATTGATGCATTGGCAATAAAACTTTAGCTGTCCCTGTGGCCATGGAAGGGGTCTTGCCTTTGTGGAAGATAAGATCACCTATTCAGAGAAATATGCTCTCACTAGTGCCAAAGAACTGATTGTATAAAATGAGCCCATGTAAACCCAGGAGACTGAAGTCAGATGGCTGAAAATTGTCCAGATCCTAGAGTTTCTACATGGAGTACTCCGTCTGTGTTTGTTTTTTTTTTTTTTCAGACTTTTGTGCCCAGCTGAGTCTAAGCCAATTTGCCATATAATTCATATAAACCTTTTCCTGACTCAGCTGCTATAAATCCATCTAACAGTCCATTGAAGCTCATGAGCAATGTCCTGGGACTATTTGGGGTTTAATTTCACTGGGTCATTAGTGCATAGCACCCTAGAGAATGCTTACATTTGAGTTTCCCTTGATTTTTATCCAAAGGGGCAAAAGGCTTCCCTCACAGATGGCTCTTACTGGTGGCTGGCAGACAAGCTGATGGATGAGATTTTTCCTTTTTGCATTGTGCTGTGGAGCGTACTAGGCAGTGTGGCTGTGGCAAACCATTCATTATCTTGCCTTTAAAGCCGGGGTTCTTAACCTTTTTTGTTCCATGGACTCCTTTGCCAGTCAGGTGAAAACCACGGATCCCTTACTAAGTCCACACTATACTGTGTATTATTTAATAAATATATCACAACTGCAACAACATGTCCCCACAAGAATAATGTGTTGTTTTTTTTAAAATTTAAAGTCAAGCTCATTGACCCCTCGTTAAGAACCCCTGCTTTAAAGGCTACTAGAGAAACTGTTGATGCATGATGCTGTGCGAACTCTGCTCACCATTCTACATCCAATTGGACTAAAAGGTTGATTGCTAAGTGGAATCAAGTCTTCCAGAATGGAATCTGTGTATAACATCTAACATCTGTGTAGTAAACACTTACCAAAAATTACTCTTGTGAATTCACAACTGCCCTCTCTTGGATTGGCAATCTGACTGAGAGGTTTTACAACAGCTGTTTGAGAGAGGCATGATGGACTATTTCCTCTTCACCTGTACATGTTGCTAGTTATTAGATACATTTCTGCCTTTATATTTATGTTAAATTGTGCAGTCAATAAATTTCAGATTCACAGTCAATGCCCTTTGTCATAATCAGGGAACAAGAGACTCCTTCACAAAATTGTACAGTGCTAAATTTAAGACAAGTTGAATGAAGGGACTATTTTCTCTTCTATTCATCACAGAAACAGTTGAACTTAAAACTGCTAGACACTTGGGGCCTTTCAAGCCAAAGCACAATTTTAACATTAATAACTCTCAAATCTTTGCATTTCCGTAGAAATTTTAGAAGCTGCTTATAAAACTTGACAAGAGATCCTGCCGGGATTTTGCTGTCAGTTAGGATTGCAATGAATTTGAAAATCAATATAGGGAGAATTGGCATGTTAATAATATTAAGTGTTCTGACCCATGAACAAAGTGTACCTCTCCATTGATTTAGATCTTAATTTCTCTCACCATTGTTTTTTTAATTTTCAGAGTACAGGTCTTGCACATCTTTTCTTAGTTTTATCCCTAAAGAATATCATATTTTTGATGCTATTTTAAATGATATTTTTTTAAAGCTTCAATTTCTAATTGTTTGTTGCCAGTATATAGAAATCATTTGTGTTTTTTTTTTGTTTTGTTTTGTTTTTTGGGTTTTTTTTTTTTTGCATGTTGATGCTGTATCTTGCAACCTTGCTTAACTCACTTAGTTCTAGTAGCTTTTTTTTGTAGATCTCATAGTATTTTCTACATGAATGATCATGTTGTCAGCAAATCAAGAAGGTTTTACTTCTTCTTTTCCGATCCAGGTGATTTTTATTTCTTTATCTTGCCTGATTGAACTAGCTAGAACCTCCAGTATAGGGCTGAATAGAAATGATGGAAGTGGACGTCTTTGTCTTGCTCTTGATTTTAGGGAGAACGCATTCCATCTCTCAACATTATAGACATTAATTGTAGGTTTCCAAAGATGTCCTTTGTCAAGTTGAGAAAGTTTCCTTCATTCCTAAATTGCTGAGAGTTTTCTTTATCATAAGCAGATGTTGGATTTTGTCAAATGCTTGAGAGAATCATGTTTTGGTTTGGTTTGGTTTTAGTGCATTAAAATGGCAAATTATATTTATTGATTTTCAAATGTTAAACAAATACTGCATTCCTGAGGTAAACCCACTTGGTCATTCAGTATTTTCATTTTTATATTTTGTCGTTTGATTTGCTATAATTTTGTTTAGAATTCTTTCATCTTTGTTTATGAAGGATATCTTTCTATAGTTTTATTTTCTTCCAGTGTGTTTGCTGGTTTTGTTATTAGGGTATAATGCTGATCTCATAGAATAAGTCGACAAGTATTTTCCCTTCTTCAACTTTCAATTTCTGTAACAGATGTGGGCTGTCCAGGTTATGTGTTTCTTCTTCAGTGAAGTTTGGTAGTTTGAATTTTTCAAGGAATTTGTCCACTTCATCTAACCTTTTTAAATGACTGGTACAAAGTTGTGACAGTTTGAAGATTTTTTGTGGACCCCAGAAAAGATCATGTTCTTAAAGCTAATCCATTCCTGTGAGTGATGCCCTTTAAATTGATTGGATTCAGTTGAGGGCTTGCAATTGGATTACTTCAGTGAGATGTGACCCAGTGTAGGTCTTGGTCCTCTTACTGGAGTCCTTTTTAAATGGAGGATTGGAAGCAGAAGAGACAGCAGCAGAGACAGAGAAACCCCGAGAGGCTGAGAGAGAGTTCCCAGAGGCCAGAGCCTGGAATCTGTGGTGCACAGAATCATGGAAAGAGGCCCCCGCGATGCTGAAAGAGATGAGCCGTATGCCTGATCACCCACAACTGAGCTTGGTAAGAAAGTGAGCCTGAAGGAGAAAACAGAGACTGGCTGCCATTTTGTCTTGTCATGTGGCAAAAATCCAGAATCACCAGTAGCTAATCTTTGGTGAGATAGCATTTTTGATGATGCCTTGATGTGGACATTCTTTCACAGCCTCAGAAATGTAAGCTTTTAGCCTAATAAATTCCCATTATAAAAACCAACCTATTTCTGGTATCTTGCATTGGCAGCTTTTAGCAAACTAAGACAAATGTTGTCTATTATTTCCTTATTTCCCTTTAATATCTGTGAAAATTGTAGTGATATTTTCTCTCTCATTCTTGTTATAAACATTTCTTTCTCCTCTCTTTTTTTCCTGTTTAGTCTGACTAGATGTTTATAACTTTTATTGATCTTCTTAAAGAATCCACTTTTGGTGTTATCAATATTCTCTATTGTTTTTCTATTTTCTATTCTATTAATTTTCATTCTGATCTTTATAATTTTCTTTATTTTGCTTACTTTAGGTTTAATTATACTTATTTTTTTTAACGTATCTTTTTTTTATATATATTTTAAAAGATGCTTAGATTGCATAAATGTTATACAAAACTTACAGGGATTCCCATGTTCCCCACCTCCCACACATCCCATAACATACCACATAAACATCTTTCATTAGTGTGGCACATCACCTGCAATGGATATACACATCCTGGGGCTTTGCCACTAAGCATGGACAATAGTTCACATTGTAGACCACACTCTCTCCCACACAGTTCTGCATGTTATATGCTGACGTAAAATGGCCTTATCTGTCGTTGTAATGTCACTAAAGATAACTCCCAAGTCCTGAAAAAGCCCCTGTATTATAACTGCTTTTCCCTTCCCTGCCCTGAAGGCATCCAGTGGCCACTGGCTCCACCTCACTGTTGTAATTTCTTTCATTGCTTGAATCACAATATGTCTACAAAAGAATACCATCAAGTCTACTCTAGTCCATAGCTCTTCTCCCAATCCTGAGAAGTTTGGGTTGGTGATGTCCACTCCACCTCCAAGTGAGAGGGGGCTTATTTCCCATGGATATGATGGATGGGATTATCCTGCCTGCAGCTGCAGGCTCTCTCCATTCCCTGGGATGGCCGTTGTTCATCATCGTCTCCTCACCAGGTGACTTGGGTGAGTCCACTGAACTGTAGAGTAGGAGTTGCAGCTCCACCGAGATTCCAGGCACAGCTGGCACATGGGCAGGCCAGAGACCTCAGTCCCTGGAAGTATACCTACAAACTACAGTATCACATATAGGTTTGAATAGAAGGGACTGATGGACCATGTGCAGGGCGGACTTATTTGAGTCCGACTCTGTCACTCTCAGGAGCACAGATTCCAAAGTACAGCCCACTGATAAGGCATCAATTTCTGGAGCTATCCCGCCTTATATAGGAGCCCCTATGTGTGGGGTGATATCCACTTTGGTGTTCTATGAGATCCTACTGAGGTGTGCGTAAGTGTTACCTCTTAGATGACCTCCCGACTCTCTTTGAAGTCTCTTAGCCACATGAACTCATTTGTCCTTACCTTTTCCCCCTTTTATTCAAAGTCTTTTCCCAGTCGTATTGCCAGTTGGCACTTGGTATTAATCCCTTGTTGCCAGGGAGACTCCTCCCCAGAGTCATGTCATGTCCCACGCTGGGGGGAAGTTAATGCATTCATATGCTCAAATCAGTGAGGTCATATACTGTTCATCCTTCAGTGCCTGGCTTGCTTCATTCAACATAAGGTCTTTAAGATTCATCCATGTTATTCCATGTGTTAGCACTTTATTCCTTCTTACAGCTGAGTAATATTCCATTGTATGTGTGTACCACATTTAGTTTATCCATTCATCTGTTGATGGGCACCGGGGCTGATTCCAGCTTTTGGCAATTGTGAACAATGCCACTATGAACATTGGTGTGCATATATCTGTTCGTGTCTTTGCTTTCAATTCTTCTGGGTATATACCCAGCAGTGGAATTGCTGGATCATACGGAAGATCTATTGTTAGTTTTCTGAGGAACCGCCAAACTGTCCTCCACAGTGGCTGGACCATTCCACAATCCCACCAGCAGTGAATGAGGGTTCCTATTCCTCCACATCCTCTCCAACAGTTATATGCTGCTGTTTTTTTAATAGCTGCCATTCTGATGGGTGTAAGATGGTATCTCATTGTAGTTTTGATTTGCATTTCCCTAATAGCTAGCAATGTCGAGCATTTTTTCATGTGCTTTTTAGCCATTTGTATTTCTTCCTTGGAGAAGTGTCTTTTCAGGTCACTTGCCCATTTTTTAAATGGGTTGTTTGTCTTTTTATTTTTGAGGTGTAGTATTTCTTTATATATGCAGGATATTAGGCTCCTAGCAGATATATGGTTGCCAAATATTTTCTCCCATTGGGTAGGCTGCCTTTTTATTTTCTTAATAACATCCTTTGAGGTGCAGAAGTTTTTAATTTTGAGGAGATCCCATTTTCTATTTTTTCTCTTGCTGCTCGTGCTTTGGGTGTGAAGTTCATGAAACCATTTCCTATTACAAGGTCCTGTAGATACTTCCCTACATTATCTTCCAAGGTCTTTATGGTTTTGGCTCTTATATTTAGATCTTTGATCCATCTTGAGTTGATTTTTGTATAAGGTGTGAGATGGTATTCTTCTCTCATTCTTTTGGATATGGATATCCATTTCTCCAAGCACCACTTGTTAAAGAGGCCATTCTTTCCCAACTTAGTGGACTTGGTGGCCTTTAATTACCCTTCTTTTTATGTTTTTTTTTTTTTTTTTTTTTTTTTTTAAGATTGAAATTAGTTCATTGATTTCAACTATTTTGTTTTCTAATATAGGGACTTATTGCTGTAACTTTCCCTTTATGCACTGTTTCAGCAGGGTCCCACAAATTTTGATATGTTGTAATTTCATTTAAAATTTCAATTGATAACAAGTTTACCTTCTTTTTTTATATCTTCTTTGAGCCACGAATTATTTAGAAGTGTGCTATTTATTTTCCAAGTATTAGGGGGAATTTCCAGGTATCATTATATTATTGATTTCTAATTTAATTCCATTGTGGCATGAGAATACACTGTGTATGACTTATTTTTAATTTATTGAGATCTATTTGAAGGCCCAGCATATGTTTTTATTGTATTTGTTTGTTTGTTTGTTTATTTTTAGAGATACTTAGATTACACAAATGTCACATAAAAAATATAGGAGATTCCCATATGCTCTGCTCCCCACACCTCCCACCTTCTCCCACATTAACAACATCTTCATTAGTGAAGTACATTCATTGTAATTGATGGACACAGTTTGGAGCATTGCCACAAAGCATGGATTAAAGTTTACATTGTAGTTTACACTCTCTCCCACCCAATTCTGTGGGTTATGGCACGATATATAATGGCCTGCATCTGTCATTGCAATGTCATTCAGGACAATTCCCAAGTCCCGAAAATGCCCCTGCATTACACCTGTTTTTCCCTCTCCCTGCCCTCAGAACCTCCAGTGGCCACAACCTCCATATCAGTGATATAATTTCTTCCATTGCTAGAATCACAAGTCTGTAGTAGAATATCATAAGTCTACTTTAGTCCATAATTCATCTCCCCACCCTGAGGATTCTAGGATGGTTTGTCCACTCCACCTCTAATTGAGAGGGGGCTGCAATCCCATAGGGCCAATGGATGGGACTCTCTTGCTTGCAGTTGTAGACTCTCCCAGTTCCTTGGTATGGTAGTTTTCCATCATCACCTCCATGTTAGTTGTCCTGGGTGAGACCAATGAACTGGAGAGTAGGTGCTGCAATTCTGTTGAGATTCAGGACCCAACTGGCACATGGACAGCCCAAAGATTTAAGTTTCTTAGATGTACACATACCAACTCTAGTTCTATTAAAGGTTCAAATAGAAGCACAAAAGAGCCATGTATAGGGAATCCACAACTGAGTCCAACTCTGTCACCCTGGGGAGCATAAATTCCAAAGTAGGGCCCGCTGGCAAGGCATTCAACTCCTGAGCTATCTGCCCAGACTATAGTGTCTGGGTGTCTCCAGAGTCCTCAGGAGCCCTGCTATTTGCGGTAGTATCTACTTTGGCTGTCAATAAGATCCTGCTGCGACATGCATAAGCATAACCTGTGGAATGACCTCCCAACTCACTTTGAAGCCTCTTAGTCATATAAATTCATTTGTATTTACTTTTTCCCCCCTTTTGGTCAAGGTCTTTTTCCAGTTACATTGCTGGTTGGTGCTTGGAAGTAATCCCTCGGTGCAGGGAAGCTCATACCCAGGAGTCATGTACCACCCAGCATTTGTTTCATTTTGGTAAATTTCTATGTGTATTAAAAGAATGTGGATCTGGGGAACAGATGTGGCTCAAATGGTTGGGCGTCCGTCTGCCATATGGAGGGACCTGGGATCAATCCCCCGGGACCTCCCGGTAAAATAAAAAATATATATATATAGAAGGCGCATGGGCTGCCAGGCTCTGTGTGCCGGTGAGCCGCCAGGCCCTGGGAGCCATGCAGCAAGATGATGACGTAACAGGGGAGAGACAAGATGAGATGCTCCGAAAGCTCTGAAAAACCAGGAACTGAAGTGGCCCAGGTGGCAGAACACCTCTCTCCTACATTGGAGGTCTCCAGTATCGAATCCTGGAAGAGAAGGATGAGAAGAGATGGCAGGAAACAAACACAGAGATTTGCCTAGCGAATGGACACAAAACAGCAAATGGGGAAGGGGGGGGCTTAAAATGGATAAAGTAAATAAATAAATCTTTGAAAAAAAAAAAAAGAATGTGGATCTGCCTGTTGTTTGGTAACATTTTTAAAATTGTCAATTAGATAAAATTGATTGATGATGATATACAATTCTTCTATATCCTTACCATCTACTCTTCTGTTTATTTTTATCAATTATTGAGACAATTGTTGATAACTCCCCATAATTGTGAATTTGTTATTTGTCCTTATAGCTCTATCCTTTTTTGAAGTATTTATTTTAAAGCTCTGTTCTTATGTCATAAATGTTTAAAATTTTTATATTCTCTTGAAAACCTGACATTTTAAACTCTATTAATATTCATTTTTATACTTGTTAATATTCTTGGCACTGAAATATACTTTGTCTGAAATTAATAAATTCATCCAAGCATTTTTTGAAAATTTTTGCTTGTATAATATATCTTTTTCTGTCCTTTTATTTTTAATCTATTGTGTCATCATATTTATAATTGATTTCTTATAGAACTTGTAAGGTCTTGTTGTTTCATCCACATCCAATCTCACAATCTCTGCCTTTTAAATGAAGTGTTTAGCTTTTTCATTTAATGTGATTATTTGTATGGTTAGGTGTAAATCATACATTTTATTGTTTTCTATTTATTCCATCTTTTTTTTTTTTGTTACTGTTTTTATTCCCTGGCTTCTCTCATATTAGTTAATTTTTATGATTCCATCTTATCTTTTTAGTTAGCTTGCTGACTATAACTTTCCTTTGTTATTGTGGTGGATGCTTTATAGTATATAGTGCACATATTTAAATTGTTACAGTTTACTTTCGGGTGATATTATAATACTTCGTGCATTGCATACAAATGGTGTCACAGTGCACTTCAATTTCTCCTTCCTGGTGTTTGTGCTATTGCTGTTGTTTCAATTCTACATATGTTATAAATCTCAAACTACATTGTTATTATTTTTTGTTAAGCAGTCAGTTATTTTTTAAAAAGATTTAAGTTATCAGGAAAAAAATCTAAAAAAATTCTCACATAATACTATTTCTCATGCTCTTCATTCTTTTTTGTAGAGTCATAATTTCATTTGATACAATTTTCCTTATGTCTAAAGGACTTCTTTTAACATTTCTTAAAGTACAGCACTGCTGGTAATGTATTCTTTTAGCTGTTGTATGCCTGAAGATGTCTTTATTTTGCCTTCATATTGGAAAGATTTTTTTGCTTGGTGTAGAAGTCTAGATTTTTTTTCTTTCAAGCTTGAAAGATGTTGATCCACTTTCTTCTCTCTTGCATTATTTTCAATGAGAAAAATGCTATCACCATCATCTCATCCCTTTGTACCTACATGTCTTTTGTCTCTGGCTGATTTTAAGATTTCCTGTTTATCACTGGTTTTGAGTAATTTGTTTATTATGTATTTTGATGTAGCTTTCTTCATGTTTCTTATCCTGGAAGTCTGTTGAATTTTTGGATCTGTGTGTATATGTATATATTTATATAGTTCTGTATTTATCAACTTTGGGAAAATTTCATCCATTTGTTCTTCAGATATTTTTACTATCCTCCACTCTATCCTTTTCTTTGGAAACTCCAATTACACATATTTTAGGTCCACAAGTCAATGATTCTCTATTTTTTTCCAAAGATTTTTCTCTGTGTCTCTTATTTTGGATAGTTTCTATTACAATATTCTTTGAGTTTACTAGTCTTTTCTTCTACCATGTCTTAATCAACATTAATTCTATCCAGTGTATTTTTCATCCTCAGATATTGTAGTTTTCATCTCTAGTAGTTTGATTTGGATTGTTTTTATATTTTCCATTTTTCTACTTAACATGTTCAATTTATTTTCCCTAGCTTCTTGAATATATGGAATACAGTTACAATAACTGATTTATTGTCACTGTTTGCTAATTCTAACATGTATGTCAATTCTAGGTCAGTTTCAATGGTTTTATTTTTCTTTTATTACAGGTCATATTTCCCTGCTTCTTTACATGTCTGTTAATTTTTCACTGGATGACAGACTTTGAATTTTACCTTGTTGTGCGCTGGATTTTGTTTCTTCTTAGAAATATTCTTAAACTTTGTTCTGGGACAAGGTTAAGTTACTTAACCTTGCTTTTAAAATTAGTTAGACAGGGTCAGAGCAGCATTTAGTCGAGGCTAATTATCCTCTACTGAGGCAAGACTCTTCTGAACACTCTCTTCAATATCTCATGAGGTTTACATGCCTGGCTTTTAAAACCAGGCACAAATCCAGTCCCATGTGATTTCTGGCCATATGTTTTGGGTATTTCTTTCCTCTGCTTTAGACAATTTTCTCATAATCATATACTGATCAGTACTCTGCGGAACACTCAGGTTCTTTATCTGAATATCTTCTTTCTGACAACCTGCTCTATGAACTCTAGCTGTCCTTGTCTCTTGAGACTCTCACCTTTATCTCCTCGGAGAGAATCTCCACTTGGGTTCCCTCTTGCTATAACTTTTTAGAAGTATAATACTTCATTTTGAATATCATTCTCACAGGGCTTAAACTATTACTAAGCTGGGAATTTGTTTCCTTTGGAGAAGGCATGAAACTTCAGTTCTTTACTCACCTAAAATTTTGAAAGTAGTTTCCAACATACCTTGATTAATTAGGTGTTATAACCAGTATCTGGCCATTTCATGATCAAACAATTTTCAACTGTATAATACTAAGAATTGAAATCTCAAGACTAGGTTTCAGTCCTGGCTCTACTACTTATTAATTATGTGACTTTGAACAAGTTTATATAACCTCCCTGAGCCTCAGTTTCCACAAATGTAAAGTCTGAAAATTTTCCCTACCCACCCTATATGTGAAGTTTCCACAAGATAATAGATGTAAAAGAATAAAGTTATCATGCTGTTCTGGGTACTTCTTAAAGATAATATTCAGCTCTAATTTTTTAGAATACCAACTGAGACAAAGGATCTGGTTTTGATGGTAATAAGCAGAAGCACTAAATCATGACAAAAAATTAAGTATGAGTGACTGATGCAGAGGCTTATGATTGTAAGTCACCTTTATGTATACTTTTCACTGCTGAAACACGGTTTGATAATATGGCATAGATATCTTATGACCTGGAAAACATTTACAGTTTAGATACTTGTAAACAATATATTTTGGCAAAGCAGTTTTTTTCCCCTGTTTTGCACTGAATTTCTATTTTTTCACATCTCCAATATCTCTAAACCCCCTCTCTCTCTTTTTTTTTTTTTTTTTTAGTGTAATTCTGTCCTTTTTCTAACATTTCTTACTTGGGCTTTTAGGGGGAGCCATGTATATTTATAAAGCATCATTTTTTGTGTGTGCCTGTATTTGAGTCATATCAGAGTCAATAAATAATATAATACAAAAAAAAAAAAGACATAAAATATGTACTTTCCATATTTACAATTCTTATTTCATTGCCCCAAAATGGAAGTAATTGGGTATTGGTTCTAGGATAAAACTGCCAACAAATCCAAAGTGATATCATGTTCATTTCCAGTGATTCTGAGGCAGGCTAGATTAGGGAATGGGGAGATGTCTAAATCCTGTCAGAAAAACAAGGCCATGAAACACATGGCCATGGAACTCCACCTGGAAACCCCCTGAGGGAAAGACCCCACCAGAAGGCCACTGGATGAACCCTGTGAGAATCCTCCATTTGAACAAGATTTCATCTGGGGTCAAGATAAAACCCCGGATACCCTCGAGGGGCCTTATCGTTGCCCCCCCCCCCCAGGTAATCAATAAGAACTGCAAACAGCTGGGATCCCTCCCCCAAACATTAGCAAGGGGAAGAATAATTAATGGTTTAAAATGTAACCACACAAGCCCAATCTCTCTCTCTGTCTGCCTGGAGCAGCTTGTACCTACACCTGGGGATCCATAATCTGTTATTTTCTCCAGTTTCTATTCTTTTGGCCCATTTCCTTAATAAACTACTGGCCTAACTAAATCAGCATGTTCTTAAATTCTTTTATGTAACATAACCAAGAACCTAGAGGAATCTGGCTACAATTCTTTAAGAATCAGAAAAAGAAAGAAGAATGGAAAGAGAAAAAGATATAAAAAAGAAGAAATTTAAGAAAGACTAAATATGTAAGATTCCATTTTATATAGCTCAACATTTCAAATATAATTTTCTTTTGAAAATGAGAGGCAAATATTTCAAGACACATCAAACCTCCCATTTAGTTTAATTTGAACTAATGATGAACTCCTACCTTTGTTATTTGATAAAAATCTTCAACACTCCAAGCTTATCTACAAAATATTCTCTCACCCCATACTAGACTGAGAAATTCCCCTCCGAAAATCTCCTTTCCCAAACTGTGGATGGGAACCACAACCATGAAGATAATATTGTGCCAGAGAAAGGGGAATGAAAAAACCAAACCCTGAAAACCCAAAGAAGGAAAGGGCTAGCCTCAATTCTGTTATGAGAAACTCTGAGGACCACAGATGCCTTACACCTTCCTGACCAGTTCCTTGTTAGCCTCTGTCTTGATTTCTTTATGTGCTTGGCAGTTCTTTGTTATGCTAATTCCAGGTAGGTGGCCACCCTTCTAGCAAGAAATTTACTCCTCAGATCCTCCCAGTCAGCCAAACTTCAAGGGACTTAAAGTGAGAGGCAGTCTAGGCTTCTAGGTCCTCAGTCAACATTCATTCCCCTATCATTTTCCTTTCCTTTTAAATAGGGTGGGTTTATTTCCAAATGCGCCAAAAGAATTAGATTATAACCTTTCCTCCTATTCTATATCCCCCCCTTTTCCTGGGAAAGCTTCAATCTCACAGGAGAAAACATGACCTCCCAATCCTTAGTGTCAAAAGTACAGGAAACTTTTCATAAAATGCCAGTGCTGTTTTAATGTCTCTGAGTTCCATTTAATCTTCCACTTATATATAATCTAAAGTTGATTGTCTTGTACTACTTAAGTGAAAATGCCAATATATTAATCACCTTTGTCTAAATGAACTATTAATTAAAGTCTTGAAATGGAACATTAAGCTGCATAAATATATAAAGGACATGTTTCTCTCCCTGCTTAGTAAAATTGCATTTTCTTAAAAAATTGTAAATATAGAGTGGCAAGATCTGCACTTTTTAATGAAGACTTATTGTTGGTTTTGTCTTAAGACTTAAGAATCCCAAAGAGTTAAAATTTAAAACTAACCACCTATTTATTGCTTTACTAGTTTAAAGAACTACTTCCTTTTCTGAAATAGATTTCTAGTAATGATGTAAGAAACATCTTGTCTGGGATAGGAGGCGAAGAATATTTCATTAGGTAGATTCCTGTCTGTTATGCCTGTCAGTCTTCATTAATTTCAATTCAATAAATATTTATTGAGCCCCTACTCTGTGCCATATTTAAGGAATTTATATTTTAGTAGAGGAAACCAACTCTTGCATTACAATTTGATAAATGCCTGTGTCCATTGGTGGTATAAAAGCTCTTAATTTTGTCAGAAATAGACTTGATTCTGTCATTTATATTTAAACATATGACATCAAAACCTATTCACGTGAACTTCACTTAGCCAAAACTGGGAGGCATTATTATTCAACAATTCTTTGTAAAATGAATACTGATGTCTGTATTCCTTACAATATCTGTTTACAGCTTTTTTTTTTTTCCTTCCATATTTCTGATTGATCTTCTTTGGGCTCCAAATACTTCAAACTTCTTTGCCTGGGGTTGTCTATCAAGTAGTTAATGATCTGTAAAGGATGTTTTATGTAAGTAGTTTTCAAACAACTTATTGACCCTTTGATGTAAAAATATGTTGAAAACTAAGTATGTAAGTATTTGAGCAAAATTTCTCCCAGAATAAATGTTTTCCTCCAGCTTTATGATTAAATTCTGAAGACTATTGGAAAAAAAAAAAAAGTAAATGTTGGCTGTGTTGTTCAATATCAGCAAGTAACAGAGCCCTTTGGAATGCTCCTGGGGAAACAGGTTTAAATTCTATGCTAAATATCTCAAATAAATAGAAAATAAATATATTTGCTTCACCTCAGCTCATAAATATTATATTACATGCTTTCAACCTTTTGTAAATAGCCCCTGAATTACTGGGGAACTTGAAACTTGATAAATAAAAGGACAGAGAAAATCCTCACAAACATTTTTTAAGGTCTTATACCTCTTGGCTCAAATATTCATATGAAAATTTATGCTTTTTAGTAGCCATTTACATCACCATATATTACATACAATGTCTCTTGGTCCTGAGCCTCACTGATTTGTAAGGGAGACCCCACTTCAGGAGGCACAAGAAAAAAATGCAAACATGCAGAAGAGTTTTGTTTGTTTTATTGGTGAATGACATGAACTCCCAGAGGCTTCCATTATACTTTTTTTGCAGGTGTCCTTAAGCAAAAGTAAAAATTGCTGCTCTTGTTGCTTTTTAATTATAATTACTATAATTTTAGCTCAATCATTTTGTTTATTGTGGGTTATTTAGTAAAACCTATTGTTTTGTATAGCAGGGTATTATTGGGTTACGTATTTTTGTCCTGTAAGAGTAATTAACGAGACTTTAAGAAATATATTTATTGTTATTTATTTCTAATGTTCTCTGGGGACCCTTTTCCCCCTCAAAATGGCAATATGTATATTTGGGGAGGATTGCTAGTCTGTTGCTCTGCCTGAGGCCATGCTATAAATGCATGGTATATCACATGATAATGTGATAGAAAGAGGAGAAAAGTGGAAAACGGTGTCAGATTTGAAGTGCAGTGTTCGGGGTCCAAGTTGCTTTGAAAAAGCCAGAAGTGTTTAAGAAAACAAACGCCGATACATCTTCATTAATCAAGCCAAGTACAGCTGCCTGTTTTTGCAGCTGCATGACAAAAAATACCTCGTCCCCAACTTCCTTTTATCCCAGCCCAGTTGGAGGTAGATGAGGCAGACTCTAGGCAAGGCTGTAAATCCTGTGAAATTTGTCTTCAGCTTCTATTTTCCTGCCTTGTATTTTCTCCTCTGCATCCCCCCTCCTTGTCCTTCTATTCTTCTCAAGCTTCCTGCTCCAAATCCAACCAGGAAAGGGTTTTATAATGACCCATTTATACCTCTTGATTGACTGATTACATGCCATGGAAATGCCATCACACTGAAGCATTACCCCAACCAGCCTTTTCTCTCTGATTGTAGGAAAGACTTATTTCTTGTTAGAAAAATCTTGTTTCCTTTGAACGCTGGTGAGGAGGTTGGTTTTTGGAGGGCAGGGTGAAGAGGGAACCCTTAGAGCTTCTGAAATTACAGTTGTCCTGGTCAAATAAATTTGACTTAAATCTTCTGATGTTTTGAGCTATCCAAGCAATTGATCTAGTCAGTCCCCCTTCCACATTTCTCCCCTTCCTACCTCCACCTCTAAGCCCTCTACTCTGCTGAAGAACCTAATAAGGTTCCTTGTTCTTACTGGATTTGATTCAAGTTGACCTGATGTCCCTGCATTATTAGTTTCTTCCACCTGTGAGACATGCCCTGCCCTAGCACAGGTATGCCTGTTGGCATTTACCCTCTTTCAGTAGCTTGCATGCCCTCTCTCCTGATTTTAATCTGCTCTGTGACATATCTACCATATGCTGTGTTGCTTGGAAACACATAAGTTATGTTCCGAGATATTTGACATTGTTTTCATTTGCATTTAATTATTTTTCATATTGTGACTCTCCTTATCTGATATTCTAGAACACAATTCTAAGCCCAATATTATATTCACCTCTGGTTACAAAGTTTTGCCTAAAATCGATGCAGCGTGAGGTTGAATTCCCTTCATTAATTGAGATGTTATCATTTTGAGGATTAATATTCATACTCACAGAACAGAGGAAAATAACAAATCCTGTGCAGAGATACCATAGATACATCAGTTTTGTTTTCTGGGAGCCAAAGGAAGCCATCTGCTTTGTACCTGGGCAAGCAAGCCTCAAGCCTGGCCCAGCACTCACCATCAAGGTTTTTCAGAGAAAGAGAATGTCATTGATTTTTCCCCATATAAGAACACCTGCTCCTTTCACTTGATTTCATCTCCCTCCCACCTCCAGGAGAGTTCATGGGACATAACAATTCATATCAGTGCATTTAGCCTAGAACAGGACCATAGTTAGTTGACAGGGTCAGAACAGTTCAGGGTGGACATTGACTGCCGTGATTATATGTTCTGGTTTGCCCCCAGACAGCTCCAATTAGCACCTATGGTTCCAGCACAAGCATTACTAATACCCCATTTTACTCTGAAATGTGTACTGGTGTGAAAGTATGCTTCCACATTCTATCTAGCTTTCAGATGTGCAATTATTAGCTGAAACTCTCTCTCTCTCGCACTCTCTCTCTCTCTCCCCCATATGCGTGCACACACACACACACACACGCCACTACTACCAAGGGAAAAAATGAATTCTCAGACCAGTTACCCTTTAAATGTAATTTAAAGAAGAAAAATGTTTCCTTTAATGCAACGTAATTCGCAAAGTGACCTGCCCATCTGCCCACAATGAACACAGAGTTTTATATTATGGTGCTAACCAATGTTCTTTCTCCAATGGAATTCGTTGCCTTGTGTTTTCAAAAACAGAGCTGTGGTGGTGACCTTTTATTTACAGAAGGATTGACTAATGCTTTGAAAACATAACTTTTTCCTTTTTAACATATCACATTTTTAATCAAGGTATCCTTCCCACCAGTCTCTGTAAGCACATGGTGACTGGTAAAGTGATATATTTCCTTTCTTGATCTAGAGCAGGGGTTCTTAACCAGGGGTCCGTGAGCTTGAATTGAAATTCAAAAAAATACATTATTCTTGTGGGGATGTGTTGATGCGGGTGTGATATATTTATTAGATAATATACAGTGTAATGTGGGCTTAGTAAGGGGTCTGTGGTTTTCACCTGACAGCAGAGGGGTCCGTGGAACAAAAAAGGTTGAGAACCCCTGCTCTAGAGCAAATTCCCAGAGGCAAGTGGAGGAAGATGGGTAGTGAGGGAAAAGGGTTATTCTACTAGTTACAAGCAGGCATTGGTATTCACATTTCCTCAAAGAAACTGAGGCTTAGAGAAATTATGTAATTCATTCAAGACCCCGCTAAGAAGCAGCGGGACCCGGACATGACCTGAGTCCTGAATCAGTCCCTACACTGTCGTTCAGCTATGTCATTTTTCAATGTTTGTCTTCTCCAGTAAGGCAGACTTGGCCTTTCCTGTGCCGGGAACACCATCAGCATTTAATAAATGTTAAATGAATTAATGAATGTCATCATGCATGAGAGAGAGGGAGTAAGAATGAGAGCTGGAGTGAGTTAACCCTTAGGTTGAGCCCTTAAAAAAATCTCCAAATGTACAGAGGCAAAGCACTTTATATTCAAGATCTTACTTCATTCTCAGAGCAATTCTAAGAGGCAAATACTGTTATTTCTATTTTGTGACAGAGACATCTGCAACTTTGGAGTGAAATAACTTGAATAGGGTCATGCACAATAGGTAAGGTTTTCTAACTCAGGTGTGTCTGACCCTACAGTGTGGGCTCCTAGTTCTCAGGAGGCCTTGTGAGAATGCCATGGCCCCAAGAAGTTACCACCAAGCCCGTCTTCTCCTTCACTCACCATTGATGATACTATCTCCTCCTTTTCTAAAAGTGTTAAGTAAATTGTTATTTCTCTCATAGCAAAATTTTATAGAGGGAAGCGGCTGTGGCTCAATCAGTAGGGCTCCCGTTTACCATATGGGAGGCCCCGGGTTCGGTTCCCGGGGCCTCCTGGTGAAGGCAGGCCCACCCGCATGGCGTGGTTGGCTGACCCAGCGAGCACAAGCAGCAAGGGGGCATAAATAAATAAATAAATAAGATCTTTAAAAAAAAAAAAATTTATAGAATAGTCGCTGTAGCTAGATACTGTTGTAAATGCTTTATATATAGTAATTAGAGCAATTTTTATAATGATCCTATGTGTTTGTGTGTGTGTGTGTGTGTGTGTAGGGAGAAATAAATAAATAAAATTAATCTTTTAAACAAAAAAACAGTCCTATGAGGCAGTATCTTAGTTTCCAAACAAAATACCACAAACTTGGTGACTTATAAATACAGAATGTATTCTCCTACAGCTCTAGAGGCCAAAAGTGTAAAACTCAGGTGTCGGCAGGGTTATATTCCCTCTGAAGGTTCTAGGGAAGAATCCCTCCGTTCCCCTTTACCTCTTCCAGTTCCTAGCAATCCTTGGCATCCCTTGGCTTATAGCTGCATCATTCCAATCTCTGCTTCCATCTTCACATGGCCTTCTCTCTGTCTCTGTGTCCCCTCCTCTTCTTATAAGGACACCAGTTATAGATGATATTATTTTGAGATCCTAAACTAATAACATCTGCAAAGACTGTATTTCCAAAAGAGGTCACATTCTCAGGTATTGGAGGTTTAGACTTGGACACAATTTGGGGGACACAATTCAATTCATTATAGGAAGGTACTATGGTTTTTCCTCATTTTACAGATGAGGAAACTAAGACACAGAGACCTTAAGTAACGTGGCAAAAGTTACACAGCAAATAAGTGGCAGAACTGGAATTCGGATCCAAGTAGACTGGCTCTAGAATCTGTGTTCTCAACTACTATGCAACTACTCATGTTATTTACAGCCTCTTGATAGGAAGATAACATACTAAGGACTAGATCCATAAGTTAATTTCACTAAAAGCCACTGCCACCTGTCGTACCTCTTATCCTGAAGAATATTCTCACGAGGATAATATGTGTCTCCCTGGATTTGTAATGATGATAATAATCACTGAGCACTGTCTACATGCCAGACCCATTGTAAAGAACTCTACTTGCTTTATCTTATTTAATCCTTTCAACAATACTTTGAAATAGGTTTATTATTCTTATTTTGCAGACGAGGAAGCTGCAGCTTAAGTGTGAGTAAATTTCTCAAAGTCACACAACTAATAACAGCTGTGTAAAAGCCAGCATCTGTCTGATTCCCTCTTGTAACCACTAGACACTCTACTGTTTCCCACCAGAAGGCTGCTTTACCTTTGATTCATTAATTAGTTTTACTGGATGGTGGCCATTTCCACCGCCCAGGAGGGCATGTTATTGTACATATTCACTTCACTTCCAGGAGAAAAAGGCAAACTCCCCAAATAACAAACTAATACCAGTATCCATTTACTACTACATTTCACACAATGTCTAGTATTTTTGCATCTGCATAAAGCTACATTTTCAATGCACCTCAGGACTGGATGCTTATAATAATGGCCACATTTTAAAAAGCAAGATAAGTGTTTTAGAAAGATTTATATTAAAAACATTTCAATATAGGGTTCTGGAGATTATATGTACTGTGGTAAAATATACATACATGTAAACCAAACACAAATGTGGTTTTCATATATACCTTTTCATACAGTTCTTAAATATATACATAGAATTACCAAAATTTAGAACCAGAAGGGCACTTAGAGACCAACTAGTACAAATCAGAACACCGAGTGAGGCCTAAGATGCTGGTATGACTTGACAAGCATTCAAGCTTCTTGCATCATCTCCTTTATAGATTCTTTCCCAGACCCCGTTCTCATTCCTGCCCCTCCTTGGGTAGAATTGACTCCTCCTCCCTTTTTGAGTTAGCACACTCTGTGACTATCTCTGTCATGGCTCCTTTAACACTTTGCTCTACTTTTTATGTATATGGCTCTCTCTACTGCTTTCTAAGTTCCTCAAAAGCAGGGATGTTTTTTCCCTTTGGCTTTATATCCCCAGGACACAGCAAAGTGCTTAGCACTCAGTATTGGATCAATCTTCAATGTGTGCTTGAGTTGGCCAAGATCTTACTGTTAGTGGCAGAGAGCAAGCTAGGACACAGATTTCAAGACTCATTGACCAGTGTTCCTCCTTCTATACTTTGCTCTTTCTCGAATCTAATTTGAAATTCACATCATAAATAAATTCTAAAGTGATTTTTAAGAGGAAATTCTCAGGAACTATCAACAGCAAAGATAATTTAATTCTATGACAGGTAAAATTCTTACTCAGTGAATAGATAGAACAGAATATAACTTTTTCAAAAAGCTAATAGCATCTTTCTTTTAAAATCTAAAACCCTCATCTGGTCTTCCTTAATAATTTGAGTTAGGATTTAAATCTTTTGATCTAGAGTGACACTCAGAACCTGGCTGTTCCATATTGAAATTGCTGAAGCATAGAGGAAAAATAAACTAAATTTGCTTTTCATGTCAATCACTGGGAGCAAAGCAAGCCTTCCACGTGTAAGAAAAGATTTTGTTGGCTTATAGTTTGAAGGTAAAGATTGTGTTCATTCTTGACTAATACTGGTTTCTTCCATTTGTACCTCTACTACTGGTTTTAAAGAACACCCATTTGTAGGAAAAAATCCTTAGTATACAGAAGGAAATAGAATTACAAATCTGCAAAATTAGATTTAGGAAATAATAGAAGTTCATCCATTACAGGTGTTACAGATATAAGTAAGAAAATGTCAGTCACAGGAGGGAGAGATCTACCTGTGGGGCTAATGAGCAGCTTCATAATGTAGCTGATGTGATGCTTTGAATCTTGAAAGATGGGGTCGGTGCTTCCTGGTGGTAGAAAAGGGAGCAAGTATTCAAGAAAGAGGAGGAGATGACGTGAGCAAAGTAGAGAGATGTGAAGAATGTGCTGTGTATAAGATTCTGAAAATAGTTTCTATAACTTCAGTGTAGTGTGCAAAAAGGGTGTCCAGGAAAGTGAAGTTGGAGAAGTCAGAGGCTGGCTAATGGAAGAAGGCTTGTGCTATGCCTAGGAGTTTGAATGTATCCTATGAAAAATAAAGTACTCAAAATAGTTTCATAGTATGGACATACTTTTAGAAAGATCTACCATGGCAGTATATATGTGTGAGGGTAAGGTGGGCGACATGGGAGGGGGAGGTAAGCTAACAATTAAGGAGACCAGTTAGGGGCGCCTTGTGATTATGCAAGGAAAGATGCTTGGGCAGCCTAAGCTAACTCAGTAGAAGGAAAATGCAGAGTAAGGAGGGAGATTAAAGAGGTACAGAAGGCAGAATTAGAGGAATTTGGTGACCACAGAGTTGTTTTGTGTGTGTGTGTGTGTGTGTGTAAGGTAATGGAAGTGACATTGAACTAGAACTCAGTGGATCTGAGTTCTATTTATGAATCTTTCATTCTTCAGCTCTATGACCTTGAACTGGGATTATGTTTTCCTAAACACCAATTTCCTTTTTTTTTTTTTTTTTTTTTTTTTTTTGAGGTACCTGGCTGGGGATTGAACCTGGGGACTTCGCACGTGGAAAGCTGGTGTTCAAACCCTGAGCCACATGGGCTTCCCAAGTTGGGTTTTTTTGTTTGTTTGCTTGTTTTTAGGAGGCACCGGAAACAACCTGGGATCTCTCATATGGGAAGCAGGTGCTCAACTGCTTGAGCCACATCTGCTCCCCAATTTCCTTTTTATAAAATGGCAAGGTTAGATTTTATCTCTATTGTTCTTTAAATTTCTAAAAATTTCTAATGCTATCTTAGATATCTGCATTGTATAAATAAATTCCAGAGTCTGAGTATGATCTTTTTAACCTCCATAATATGATTAACACTTACCTTTTACCAGGTATAAGCATATTTATGGATGTTGACTTCACTAATCCTCATTACAACATTTTATGGAGGTAATATTATAATTCCAATTTTACCAATGATATCTTTCTGTTCTCTGCTTTTTCAACTCACTGTGTCATTTCCCTTAAGAAACACTTGGGCTGCATTATACCCTTTCATAAATCCATTAATAGGAATATTAGTAAGTATTAGTCAATACTTGCTACTATAACAGATATATACACTTTGGCATCTTATTGGTTTAACATAGCCTAAATTTATTTCTTGCTTACATGAAATCCAGGATCTTCTACACAGTCATTCAAGGAACCAAATGGATGATGGTTCTGCCATTTTCAACATATGGCTTCCAAGGTCACTCTGGGCATTTTTTATCTACATGAAAGAGTAAGAGAGAGTGTGTGTGTCTAATGGAGTGAAAATGTTTACAGATCTATATTGAAGAAGCATAACTCATTTTTGCCCACATTCCACATGTCACATGCTCACTCTAAACAGCATGGAAGGCTGAGAAATAGAGTCTAGTTGTGTGCTCAGGAAGAAAGCAAAAAGGGGGCTTGATGAATAGGAAGGCACTGGCTTTTAAAGTTGGGGCTTGTACCTAAGCCATCTTACCCAGAATCCTCAGTTAATCCACTGTGCCATATTGTCTTTCAGATTTGAAATCAAGCTGTTTTGTACTTAAGCAATGTGAGGATACAGGTTGACTTTATAGTGAATATTATGCTGTGAAGTTAAGATATGTGACTTCATACAAATAAAAGATATATCCAATATAAACTTCTCAATTTTTCATTAAGTTCAGTGACTTAATGGAATTAATTGGTGTTTGTTTGAAGGGATTTAAAATGTCTTACTTTGACTTCCATTTTCTGATAGGTCTAATATATTGTATTCATTATAAAGAAACAATGATTTCATAACTTCATAAAATTTTTGACCCTCATAGAAATTTTGAACCTCATAGAATTTTGAATCTTAGAGTTAATCTAGTCTGCATTCTTCATTTTGCAGATAAAGAAAGAGACCCAGAGAATTGTGACTTACTTTTTCAAGGTTACACTTTTTAGGGATAGAGAACTATGCAGTAGAGTCCAAGTCTCCCATTTTTTGTTCACTGTTCTTTCTAAAAACTCTGTCTTTTTCCTCAAGAAGCACCTGGACTGCACCAAAATCCTTCCTAAGAATACTTCTTAAATGTTACTTATCATTAAAAAAAAAAGTGTGACTCAAACTGTTTGGGAATTGGGGCTGTTCTGATTCTTTTCATTTTTTGAGTAATTTAGGATTAAGCAGAAAATCTTTTAACCCATTCTATTTTTTAAAAATGGACCATTTTCCCTTAATAGTATTCAGAGATGGCTTTAATGTCATCATTTGAAACATCAATTTCACTATACGGTAGTAATAGGAAGTTGAACTGAGAGTTTCCTGGATCCTAGCTTGAAGGTGGGAATTTGTATCTTTCTCTTAAAAGTGATTAAAGAACAATTTGGGCTGATAATTAGCTTTAGTTCATTGTAATTTTAATCAAAAAAAAAGGAAGTAGTCTTGGCAGCACATTTTTGGATCAAGGAACGGAACTCTGTCAAATTACCTCAGGAAAAAGGAGGCTCATTGAAGCCTATTCTGCAAGATATTTTCAGGAATTCAGGAAAATTTTCAACAAGTTCTCATAAAGGGCAGACACTGAGGCAGCTCTTGGGCCTGCCTACTCTTCTATCTCCTTACCTCTCTCTGCTCTTGTGCAGGGTTCTCTCTGACTGCTTTCCCCAAGTTCCCCCACCCCCTCATCATGAGCAGGCACAAAGCTCTCCCTGGGTCTGAATCCTGATATGAGAAGACCTTTCTGATCAATTGCCCATTTCTACCTAGCACTTCTGTGGCTTTTAGATCAAATTTCCAGAGATTTGATTGTTCCAGTTCCTCTTTTGTAGAAAAGGCCTTACAAACAGAAGTTGCTGGATAGTTTATGAAGGAGCCACTATTTCTTTAGGCTAATCTTTCTTAATATCAATTCTCATTTGAAATATGGTTGTAGAAGATGTTTGTGATTGAGCTGTGGGGCAATGAATCTAAAAATTCTCCCAGACTGAATCCTCTTCTGTTTTGCCTCCTCCTTCTAAAAATAGATTGGGAGACCTCCTCTGGTTGAGAGTCGGCTCTTGTTGATAGAAACTATAATGTTAAACAGAAATTATAGGGTTATTATTTTTTAGTAGCAATCCCCTCCCCAACAATTTTATTGTTTTCCCATATAAAAGTGGAGCAATTTTAGAAAACAGACTTTGTAAAAATGCTATTGGCACTTGGCTATTTCCTCCCTGATCATTCTGAGTTCATAAATTATGGGAACTTTTGAAATTTCTTTCAGCTATTTAAATGACCATTTCTTTTAATTAGATTGCTTCAGCATGAAAGTCTAAGAATGTACCCTATTTTCTCATTCTAACGAATTAAAGTGAGAAATTAGCTGTCTCAAAAATTTTTGGTTTCAGCACATTATTTTCCATTCAGTGTGATTTACAGCAACCTAAATCCACTAGCTAGGTTGCATTTCAGATGCCTATTGGTGTGTGTAGGTGATGCTTTATTTAAGCTTAGAAAGTGTAATATAGGCTGTCTGGGGAGCTAGACAAGCTGGGTAAAACTATTAAATAGGAGTGTATGGGGAAAATCAAAATTTCAGAATCAATGAGACAAATCAAAATACAAATAAGGACTGATACCTAATGGAGAGGAAACCATGTAAGAACAAATTCACAACTTGATGCTAAATTTATTCTCCTCTGTAGCTTAAATGTCAGAATGTATTTTTTAAAACATGTATCTCATGCCAACACAATTAAATATATATATAGACATATGAAACATGAAATGAGACACTCAATATAATATAGATGACTTTCCCTAACAGCCATGTCTTTGTGGCTTATTTACATGTTGTGTCATTTTGATATTCATTAATTACATTAATAATAAAAGTAAAGACATTTAAATAGTGCTATACAGTTTCAAAGCATTTTCATATACATTGTCTCATTTGGTCTTCATAAGGACTCTATGGGACCATTTTAGAGATGAACAAACCAATTCTTTGAAAGCTAAATGGACTTGCTTAAGGGTTTACTCAAGTATAATATAGGTCAAGGTAGGCTTGGACTCAAATATTTCAGTTTCAGAGCCTAGGTAATTTCTTGACCACAATGCTTTGCGTCTGGGGATGTTGATACACTAATGCATTCTTCTGCATCATCTAGAATTGTAGTCTCTTGCATGTGTTTGGATCTCCGTAGAAAAAGCTGTATATGATAGTACTTAAGATCATGGTTTTTAGAACAAACTGCCTGTGCTCTGATCTCTAGTTTTGTTTCTTACTAGCTAGTTTACTTGGCAGTTACTTAACATCTCTGTGACTAAGTTTCTTCATCTGTAAGTTGTGGATCAGTAGTTGTTGTGATGATTAAATGAAAAAATACTTGGCATAGAGTGAACACTCAATAGATGTTAGCTTTTATCATTATTCCATAAATTGTTTCCATAGTGAATGAATTACTTTGACCCAACTCAAGGTATTTGATTTATATCAATACTATTCTAATCAAAATCCACTTTTCCTTATTTATATATTGGTGGTTTATTCACAGGTGATAAGTAAAAGAATGAACTTTACCCTATTATGTACATATAAAATGCATTGAATATTATTTACCATGTGTGTATAAATTTATCTATGCATACATGCAAACCAAATGTCATTTAATCTGCAGTTTTTTTCCTATGGGGGAAATACCTGTCAACATGTAAAAATGTAGTTGAAAACAAAGATTTTGGTAAGATGCCCTATAGGACTTCATAACAGAATATCTGTCATCATAAATCTGAAAAACATCTAAGAGTTTTAAGACATGTTTTAACAGGCAGTCTCTCAAAGTTATGTTTCTAGGGCACTGTAGGACCAATGATCCAATTGGTACAATGAGACATGGAGGTCTTAACTTTGGGAATCAACAATTAGAGATGGATAAGAGCTGGTATCCCTATTTCATGGGAATTTAATGAAACTTATATGTCTTTGGTGTCATTTCACAAAAATGTAGGAGGCAACACTTCATTTATGCATGATACCCCTGGTGGAAACATATCTAATTCTTTGTGTAACTTGTAAATTGTGACATGCATAAAATTGTTTGTTCTTTTTCATTTAAATCGTCCTCAGGGGGTCTTGCATCATTTTAATACAATGTTAACCGATCTTCTGTGAAGCCTATTTTGTTAATTTGGAAAGCACTAATATTTGATTAGGTTAGTTTATCATGAGCTCAGTCTGAATCTGTGTAAAGAATTCTAGTAACTGCTTGAATTTCCTACAGTCTCATTAACCTTTTAAAGGAAAACCACAGGAATTAGTTTTACCTTCTTAAATTGCTTGTTTATAATTTATTAAACACATACCACATACTGAGCAGTTTACATGAAAAATTAGCTATTGTCTAAAAGTATTTGGTTATCATAATAGAGAATTAAGATACTCAGCGGACAAATAAGAAAACTATATACGTATGTATACATATGCCATGTTTTTGTGTGAACTAAATTCTGCCAGAAGTTTCATCTTCCTCTTTTGGAGTATCTCACTTTACTTGGCAAATACCCAAATACTGAAGAATCCATATTCTTCCTACCTATATCTTCAAACCTTTTGAGCACAAGATTATCTTCCTAATTATCCATCTATGTCTATGTATTTCTATCTCTACTGATCACCACCACCCCCCATAATCTAGCTCTATCATTTATCTATCTTAAAGAATTAATTATGCTTCTCTTATGTCCCCCCAAAAGCTTTACGCCTTCAGTTTAAATAAGAAAAACAAAGGCTGAGATAGTTTTTCAAAAAATTCCATTCTCACCAGGAATCTCAACCTGTGTTTCTATGCATTTCGTTCATAGGTTATGCAGTAAAAGGACAGAGCAGAAAAGTCTTGTCTGTCAGGCTACCAACTCCTCTTCCTGGTCCCTTTTATTATTAATCTCTTAACATTTAGCACCTTTTTCTATGAAGGGGGTCATGCCCTCTTTCTTCCTGTTGAAGTGACTATCTAACCCTTTTCTCCTTTGTATCATATGGTCATCATTTCACCTCCTTTCTCTTCCAAGAAGAAAGCCACAGACTATACCATTGCCCTGGCTTACCAAATTTAGCCAATGCAATGATCCCATTTTGGGATAGTCCTGTACAGTTCTCAAATTATGTAAATACTGAAACATTTTCTTTCTCATCTTTATTCTGCATTGGCTCAAATAAGCTAGGATATACAGGGTTTGAGATATCATGCTTCATTGACTTAGTCTCCAGCTAGTACATTCAGGAAAAAAAACCTACTGAACAATCTGAAAGGCAGTAGAAAGTATTACTGTGTGGTTAGAGTAGGCCAGGTTTTGTAGCAATAACAAACTCCAAATCTTGGAGGCTTATAACAACAAAGGTTTGTTTTTCACTGATATGTGCATCATGGTTGGCTGGGTAGGGTCTCAGCTCCATGTTTCCTCACTTGAGGACCCTAATGAAGGCATCTCCACTATCAAGATTGTAACTGGTTGCGCTGTTAGGTGGGGAGAAACTTGGTGATTACACATTAGCTCTTAAAGCTTCCCCATGGACTGATACCCTTTGCTTCTCATAAATGACTCATGTTATTTTAGCTTTCATTTAATTGGCCTAAGCAAGTTGCATCACCACATCTATATTTAATGGGGTGGAGAAGTACAGTACTACCTTGCGTCCAGAAGGGAGAGAACCAGAAATATTTGGGAGAACAGCACTAGTGACTACTACACTACTTTATCTTCTTTTTTTTTTCCTTTATAGGAGAAGTTATGGGTTTATAATCTCTTATTTTTATTGTCAGTCAATGTAGATAGATTTTCTATATTGGCATTGGGAAGGGGAAACCAGATGCAGAGGTTTGTTTGTTTGTTTGTTTGTTTACCTTTCCAGTCCTTTCTCTGATGTATACTAAAATTTCCTTATAACAAAGATGGTAAAGTAGGCTTGGTGATAAAATGATGTTTTTCTCAGGGGCGAGGTCGGTCGAGCCTCGCCCTGTGCTCCTGACTGCCAGAGCAATGTAGGAAAGAGCAGAACCCGGTCCACAGAGCACCTTTGCCAAGCTGACTCGGTTCAGCCTAGTAATCTCTTGTCACTAACCCCACTTCCATTCACAGACTTGCAGGACTAATATTATAACTCACATACCTGTTTAAAAAAAAAAAAAACAAACTATCAGAAGTACAAGGACCCAAATGATCTGTCATCACAGATGCTTGTTCCCATCTGCTATGTAATCCCAGCCCGCCTTCCAACCAAGACCTTACCACCTTGTCTTCAGCAACTTAGAGTGTGCATCAATGATTCTCTTGTTGTTCGAATGTCATCTTAGCCTTCTTTCTTCCTAAATGAAACCTAAGGATGGTACTTCCCTCACACCCTTGCCAGGGGCATGCCATTTTTCTTCTCACTTCTCAGGTACCTTATGACTGAGAGGGTGGTAATTGACTTTGTTTCTCACTGATGCTCACACCTGTCTTCCTTTGTGCGTACAAACTCAGCCTTCACGTCTGTTAATATGAATTAAGTGCCCCCCTCCACAGCAATGTAATGCCACTCCTGCCAGTGCCCTGGATCTCAATTCATTTTTTCTTTCTCAAGAACTTTCCCTTTTAATTTTCCATTTTCTCTCCTATATTGTCAATATCTCTTTCTACTTGATCATTCCAACAAACAAGCAGTTTAATAACATCCACTAAAACATTCCCTTGACTCCATCCTTCACTCCAGCTGTGGCTCTATTTCCTTCTTCCTTTCATAGAAAAACTCCTTGAATAAAATTTTTATAGTCATTTCTACATATTACTTCCTATTCTCTACTAACCTGACTTCAGTCATGCTTTTATCTTTACCACTCCACTGAAATGATTTGTACCAAGATCAAATGCTAACAAGAATAATAACAGTAGCTAACACAGAATGCCTACTATGAGGCAGTCAGTGTTCTGAGCAGTTAATTCATATAAACTTACTTAATCCTCAGATTAACTCTATGAAATAGTGCTATTAATATTCTTTTTTTAGACATGAGAAAATTGCTTCCCAGAGATGTTATTAACTTGCCAAAGATCAGGTAGCTAGTAAGAAGAGCTTGGATTTGAACCCACCTACTTTGACTTTGGAGTGTATGCTCTTAACTATATACCATATTACTTTTTAAATGAACCATTATTTATCTTCATTTAACTAAACCATTCAGCAGCATGAGACATAGCCAACCAATCCCAACTCCTTGAAACATTTTATTCTCTGGTCTTCTATACCTTCATCTCATGTGCTTTGCCCCATGTATGTCTCCTTACTAGTCTTTGCTGGCTTCCCAATACCAGATCTAAGTTTTAGACTGTACTTTTCCTTCTTCTATTCTTTATTGCCAACTCTTCCCTGGCAATCTTGTTCAGTCAATGGCTTTAAACGCCACCTATAGACTTAGGTCTCTTAAGTTTATACCTGAGGCCCAGATCTCTTCCCTAAGCACGATTTTATAAATATTGCCACCTGATTTACATTTCCACTTGGGTGTCTTATAAGGATCTCAAACTTAAAATGGCCAAAATAGAACCATAGCTATCCTAATCCTCCCACTCTTCCTCAGGCCTTCTCCAGCTAGTGTCACCACTGTATTCTACTTGGTCAGGAATCCTTGATTCCTCTTTCCCTCACAGCTCACATTTGGTCCATTTGCAGGTCAAACCAACTCTACACTGAAATATCTCCCAACTCTGCTGCTGTTCCTATAGTCTAAATCCCATTCTTTATAAGCTAGACTCCTGCAGCTGCTTCATAACTGGTATCCCTGATTCCATTCTTGTCCCATTTAGTCCAGTCTCCAAAGAGCAGCCCAAGTAACCTACTAAAGAATAAATGAGATGATACCATTTTAATGAGAATAAAATCCAATCTCCTTACCATAGCATATCAGCCCCTATATGATCTGCCTGCTTTTCTGCCATATTTCCCTCTACTTTTCAAATGTTCAACCACACTGCCAATCTTTCTCTCCTGGGAATACACCATGCTTTCCCCCATTTCAGGGCCTTGTCATTTGCTGCTCCTTCTACTTTGAATGCTCTCCTTTCTTACATCTTCATAATGGATACTTCCTTCTCATCATTCAGGTCATCATTCAGGTTTCCTCCAAGGAAGGCCTGAGAGGAATGCTAAAATATACATTTTTTCCCTGCTCAATTATTCTCATTCATGTTACTTGACTATCTAAAATTGTCTCATTTAATTTAGGTACTCATTGTTTAGTTTCCCTGTAGGAATATAAGCATTTTGAGGGCAAGAGTTGTATCCATCTTAGTCATTGTTTCATCTCCAGGGCTCAGAACCATGCCTGATGCTTAATATTCACTCATTTAAAATATGACTGAGTGGAGTACATTGTAGAAAGCCATATGTTGACTTTTTTTGTTTGTTTGTTTTGTTTTGTTTTGTTTATATTGACTTTTATAGTACAAGCACAAATTTCAGTAAGTTAAGACAAGCTGACTCATCCTTAACCCATAAAACATTTCCCAGAGTATATGAGTATAGGAGTAGAACTCTCTCTTAATTTTTTTAGCTTTTATAGGAATAGACTTGTGTTTGAATCAAACACAGAATACATCCCTATTTGTATCTACAGTGGCAGAAAATTGTATCTACCTCTTGAAATTTCTTTTTTTGGATTATATGTTAAAGCTGTTTACTATGCCTGAGTTTCTTGGTCTTGCATGGAAGGTTGAAAAGTGGACAATGTGTGTGATTGCTCTTTCTTACAAGATAAAAATCTAAACAAGGAATCTGACCTGAGTTACTGCTGTACAGTTCCTCTTATCTCCTAGGGGAGAATATAAATATATGATGTGCTGAGCTCATTTCCAGTAGGTCTCAATATGTTTATAACATTAGAAACTTCAGATCTAGTTTTCAGTTTAAATTTCTGTTTTTATATTTATCACATTTAAAAATTGTTGGATGCATAAAAATTTAACAAATGTTTGATTTTGAGCAGTTTTTAGTGGTAGTGGATGAAGCGTTTGCTTTCATCACTTCCTACTAGGGCTAATACTTTGAAGAAGAAATGCTGTAATAAAAATGAAGGCAAATTAGGACCCTACCATAATGTGATAAGTGAGATCCAAAATTCCAGTTCCCCGGAAAGCTTAGTGGCCTTATTGCCATATTAATGAAATGGATAGAGGAGCCTCACAGCTTATTGGACTGGGTTTCCAGGTTTCTAGGGGCCAGATGCAAATCCAGCCAAGTTCTAGCTGCAGTTTGGTGCCACTTGGTGGCAATTCACCCCTCAGGCAAAATTGAAAGGAATAATTCTGGGTCCTCTGTCTGGTCAGTGGTAGCAATTTCAAGAAACATCCTATTAGTTCATTTCCAGTGAGAATGGGCAGAAGAATACTAAGGAGATGGGCATCCACCCTGTGCCTCCCCACATCCTGAGATACCTGCACACTTTCCCCCAGAAGAAGAATGTAAACTTTTTCAACACCCACCCATTTGAAAATGGGGTAGTTCCTCTTTCTTTCTTTCTCTCTTTCTCTCTCTCTCCCTTCCTTCCTCCCTCCCTCCCTCCCTCCCTTCCTTCCTTTCTCTCTCTCTTTCTCCCTCCTTCTTTCCCTCCTTCCCTCCTTCCCTCCCTCCCTCCCTTCCTTCACCATAGTTTGCTTAACATGTTGAACAAAATGGTGTGAAAAAATCATCTGCAAATAATTATATTTTTGATGGCACCATATATTGCCTCTATATTTCAGACTGTTTTACCAGCTCATTCTAATATAGTCACTAATTGTTCCTGCTTCACGAAGCATTACTGACAGAGATGGTCCTACTACATTTAGAAAAGAAATCAAATCTGCATTATGGAGTTAGCATCATTGTATTTCTAGTTTCATGCATGGTGGCTCCCTTATAGAGCTATATTTAATGTAATTCTAATTAAAAAGAGGGGGGAAATGTCCAAAGCTTTCTCAATGTTGTCTTATCTTTTGTTTTTGTTTGTGCAGCACACCATGTTAAAACGGGAACTTGTGAGGTGGTGGCACTCCACAGATGCTGTAATAAGAACAAGATAGAAGAACGGTCACAAACCGTCAAGTGCTCCTGCTTCCCCGGGCAGGTGGCAGGCACCACGCGAGCTGCTCCATCTTGTGTGGATGGTGCGACTTCTTCCATTGCTTATTTTGATAGCATAGTGGGGATTATTTAGAACTGGAGCCCCACTATAATGGTATCGACTGGGGTCAATCCTGGTGTAGAACATGATAGATCACATGGTGGGAATCAAGTTATTTGGGGGACATTTGAAATCTAAAAATCCTTTGGAAAGAGGTCTGAGGCCTTATGCAGTTGTATAACAGAAGACATTATAATGATGTTCCATAAATCAATGTGTTTCTTATTCTGGTACCATGAAATATTGATTCCCCAGTGGGCGCTGGGGTGGTTATGTACACACTAATTGAGAAAGGAAGATGAAAGTGGATGATTTAATAGCATGGGTTTTTAAACCCATGTATTGTCCTAAAGAGTGAAAAAATAAAAGCCATATAAATGAGTGAATGTTTAGTTGTAAACAGAATTCACATGAAATATTGATTTTGATGAAGAGGCATCAAAATATTAGTTTTTAATTTTCAGACTCCACCTAATTATAATAGGATATAATTCTTTATATTGTTCTATTTAATTGGCATTAACATTAACAAAAATTTGTTAAGTGCCCATATTATCATAGTGCATTCTTTGTGATGAAGGTTACTGCCCACAGTAAAAGAAAATCATGTTAACTCTAACTAATGCCCTCCTGATTAACTACTCATGTGAAATAGTATACTGATTCTAAAATATTGATTCTATTCTTATTTGTGGTCCCACATTGTTATTTGTTTATATACATGGGTGCATGCACACATTTACATAGTTTCTTTTTGATATATTAGTTTTCATTAATGCTACATTTTAAAGTGAAAATTATTTTTAGTCAGAAAATTTAGAAAGCATTAGTCCCTTTGAAAAAAATAGAGGATGTCTCAAAATCTATTTTACACAGTGGTGGGAAAATTAGGTGCTTTTGTTCCTTTTAAAGTGTGTAACCAAAGAATTAACAGGCCCAATAGAAAACATTGAATCAAATTTTCTATCTCCTGTAGCTTCAATAGTGGAACAGAAATGGTGGTGCCATATGCAGCCGTGTCTTGAGGGAGAGGAATGTAAAGTTCTTCCAGATCGGAAAGGATGGAGTTGTTCCTCTGGGAATAAAGTGAAAACAACTAGGGTAAGTGGACAGCCAGCTTGGGAAAGCAAAATGCCTCTGAACTAACAGAGCATGAGACATGTTTAATAACATCTACAAGCAGTGGTGGTAGAGTGGAGAGAGTATAGTTTTGCATAGTACATTTCCCCCATTTTCTCCCTAATCATTTTTTTCATAGTACATTTTTCTTTTACTCAGAATAACATCTTCTATAGATTGCCATCAACTGTCATGTTATCTGATAAATAAACGCTATTTGTTCCATCATGAGATACTGACAAAAATGTGAAAACTCCTGAGGAGTGTGTTAAGTTATTGGGAAGGTGACCCCAAGCCTTTATTCATCTGATATACAATAAACTGAAGAAATTCTGAAAAAACAATAATTTATATTCTATGTGACTCAATAAAATCTTCCAACTAAGATCCTTTCAGTTTTATGAAAGTAATTCTTTTGATCACCCTGATCTAATGGATAAGGTTCAGAATCAATGTAATGAGTTACTGAAAGGAATTTCAGAATCTCAGGTCAATAGAAAAGTAATGTTCTCCAGATAATGATAAAATTCAGGTTGGTAATGACTGATCTCAGGGGGAAGGGAGAACATTGGAAATAGCTAGCTTTATTCTTTGATTTCCTAATTAGTTATGGGGACTATGGGCTGGCAGAATTTGAATTGTTTTCTCCATAGAATCAACAAATAAAAGATTTGTTTTGTTTTGCTCTTTGCCCTGTGGGGAAAGCAGACTATTTGTTAGAGTTGGATAATTGGAAAATAGACTGGAATACTGACATGAGAGGATGTTTTTTATAAAAAGTTACATAAAAGTAGAGACCGGTTAATTTGCGATATTGCTTGACAAAAGTAGATATTTTGGAAACCTTGTCTGGACATATTCAAGATTATTTTATGAGCTCATCCAGATATATAACTCAGTTCTGTCAGGTAATACCTTTAGTGCATTGGCTTCTCAGAAACAGGCAGAAGTGACAAATAGTGTAAATAGTATACTATTATTATAAATAGTATAGGTAATGACATTATATTTTGTAGAATTATTCTTGACTCTCACTTATTGCCTAAGTGTTGGCATTCTTTTTCAAAGTTCATGGAGTGCATGATCAGTGAATTAAAATAATTGTGATAAGTGATAAGTAAGCATATGATACAACCCATATTGTTCAATGAGTAAACATATGATACAACCTGTATCATATGTATTTGTTAAATATAGCCTGACAATATAAAAATTTCTTTATAAGCTATTTATAACATGACAATATTTTTTTTCCTAACTCTATTAATTCTCAGTCCAAAATAGCACTCATGGGAATTCACTTAAGGTTAGAGATTCTGAAGCAAATTTATGTTTTTATATATATATATATACTGAACTCTTTCCAACTAAGTTCTGTTTTTATTTACTTCAGAGGGCATGGGGAAGCTAATATTTATTGAACATATGCCATACACCTAGCAAAGTGCCTTACAGGAATTAGCTCATTTAATTCTCTTAATGGCCCTGTGAGGAAGATAATATTATTATCGCCTTTTTACAGATGGGTAAACTAAAACTTCAAGAAGTTAAGTGACTTACCAAGATTATATAACTAACTGATAGGGAAGCCAGGGTTCAAACCACACAATCTCATTCCAGAACTTACTCTCTTAACCTGTGCATTTTAATGACTTTATAGCAGATAAATTAGTTTATTCTTAAGTACTAATGATAAAATTTCCTTATAGTTCTGTTCATGTGAGGCAGAACTTTAAAAATATTTTCATCTTTCTGCATCATTGGAATGAAAAGGTCAATGATATGTTCTTAATTCTCATAATAAATTGTTTTTGGAGTACTTGTTCACTTACCGTTGGCTCTATTGGCCATATCCTCAGTGATCCGACCTTAAAATTGCATCTCTGCTTCACAAATTCTTCATAATGTAATGAAACAGAATCAATGAGAGACTGAGGACTCATGAGTAGGAAAATCCACATGTAGATTTTATAGTTTGTTTTAATGATAAGGCATTTCCCCACATATAATAGCTAGCACTTCTTATCATTCATTCATCTCTTTTGCCATGGAGAACAGCTGGTAATAGAAGATCTCATTTAAGATGCTGTAGAGAGCATTCATGCAACAGTAGATGGTTGGATTAAATTACTTTTGAGATCCCTTCCAACTCTGAGAGTCTATGACTTTCCTTTTAAAAAAGAAAAATCATCATATCTAAGAAAGGAGAAGGGGGCTTGAAAGCAGGAGCTTTTTGAATACAATCAAAGTAAATCATTATTCTTTTTTTCTCCTACAAGAAAAAAGATTGCTGGTGAAAATGGAGCTACCTAGGCATTTTCAGCCAAAGGAACCGTGGTGTTCCAAATGGTAGGCAAAAAGATGTGCAATTATGAATATTAGTTTGGCCTACAAAAAAAGTTGAGTAAATTTCCCTGATGCTTCAAAAGAAGCAAAGTTTCCAGGGTTATTATTGCTTTGAAAAAAAAAGAGCAAAATGTAATAGTTCAGGGTACATTATTACTTTGCCCACAGTGGAAGTGTTAGACAGAGATAATTTCTGCCAGGCAAAAATAGCAATAATGTTACTGAGAAGAAACTTGATCATATTTTAATCTTTGGAATTTTTGTCTACTTGCCAATCTTGAATAAGGTAGTCTCATTGCTATGAGTCACCCAACCATTGGCGCCCTGATTTGGCAGGGCCAGCCACAAATGAGAAAGTGCAGAAGTTAAGCAAGAATAGGTTACAAAGTAACTGAAGAGCTACTCTCATCCAAAAACCATTTGTGTTTCTTATGCAAGATACCCTGGCCTCGTGGGATTATCACTGCAAGCAAAATGGCTAGAGAAATGATTAAAATTTGCAATAATGAATGCCCTCCCTTATAATTGCCCATATCCAATCTGGAGTGCTTTAGTCAGTCTAATGTTAAAAAATAAAAAAGCAGTCAGCCAAAAACAATGATGAGGCTTGTTTGGTTTCAGCAGATTTTGAGCTGTACCCCAGAATTGACTATCGCTCAGGAGCTGAGTAAACTCTTCTTATAAGGCTAATTTGGATCCAACATTGTACTTCTTAGTATAAATGTGAATTATGACCTCCTTCTGTCTTTGTCCTAGATTCAGGAAGCTTTTCATTTGTTCTGATCTATTTTCTGTCTGTCCCAATATGAGGAAATGTCAAAGAATAAAAAGCCCTTGTGGGAGCATCAGTATTTTGCATACATGTTCTTCAAAACTCCAAACATTTAATCTAGAGAGAATGGAGGATGCAACATTTCTTTCCCAAACCCTATTTCTTACTCTAAGGGTGGAAAACTTGTGACTGTATGTAACAGCCGTAACCATGTCTTGCACTGCCTTTAAAAGAAATTCTAAGTAAAAAGTTATAATAACCTTTTGATATAAAATTCACATTCAAAGATAAATAATAAAGAAATTTTCAAAGAATCATTAATAAAAGAATAGTCTTTCCATTATGAAAGAGCACTTAATTATATGCTAATTGTATATTATAAAAGTTAGCAGGAGAAAAGGTGCTGTAGAGCTTGTAAGATTTGAGAAAAAAATCTTTTGATAGCATTGTTGGAATCATCAGAAAAAAAATAGACTGTGATTAATTTCTTTTATGTTTTGATATTCTTTCTCTGTGGAACATCTCCTAAGGAAAGTCACATTCTGCTTTCAGGATTTACAGCCTTTAGTGGTTGGCATGGACACGAATTCCAAACTCCAGTGGTCACTGCAGCTATTGTGACTGATTATTACCTAAGGAAAAATGAACTTAACTTCATATTATACAAGACCTTATATTTTCATTAGAAAGATTGTCTTTAGGAATCATGAATCCCAGGTCTATTGACTTTTCCTATGCTTAAAAATAAATTTCCTGAATAATTTTTAACTAAAGGAGAATTCTTTCATTTTACTCATTTACTTAGATCGCACTAAGCAGATGCATTAAGGTGGTGCAGTTTGTGTGAATTCTTCAATTAGAATGCTTTCTCTTGCCTTGCAAATTTAAGTACAGACTTGGGAGTGTTACTCTTTCTTGAGCTGCCTTTTATTAACAGACACAATCTCATTCATTTGTCTTCATTTCACCTCCAATCAGGTCCCAAATTGCACCCAGGTCCACAGCACAGAGTGTGATGACCTTTAAGGCTGTGGCTTTCTAATTAGGTTGATGACATCCCCATAAGAAATACATTTTACATTGTGAACCAGCACACACATACTCACACATTTTTTACCTAATATTTCTATAGATAAGAAATCCAGGTCCAGCATGGCTCAGCTATTTCTCTGCTCTGGGTTTCAATCAAGGCAAAATCAAGGTGTTGCCTGGGCTATATTCCTTTCTGGAAGCTCCTAGGGAGAATCTGTTCCCAAGGTCTTTCTAATTATTGGTAAAATTCAGTTTCTTGTGGCTATCGGGCTGTAGGTATCCTTACTTGGTGTCTGCCCGGCATCTCTCTCACCTCTTTAAGACTGCCCACATTCCTTGCCACCTTGCATCCTCCATCTTCAAACCAGCAAAGCGAGTGCAGAGTCCTCATGCTTCAAATTGTCCTGCCCTCCTCCTTCTGCCTCACTGCTTCTCTATCATCCTCTTTGACTGCATCTCTCTGACTGACTCTTCTGCCTTGCTTTTTTTAAACCACATATGTGAATTTGCCCAATACTTTTACTTTTTAATAATTTTAATATGCCACGGAAATATGGCCAGCCTGAGAGAGAGAGAGAAAATACAAATGGGCACGAGAGACTGTGGTGTCAGTAGTCTTTTTGTTATATAGATTGTTCCTACAGAATAATTTGTTAATCCAATTTTATTAACATTTAGTAGAAGAGTTTTAAATTTAATTTCATATTCCAAGCACTTTTACACATTCTTTCTCAATTCTCAAAAAAAATCTAAGAAAGAATATTATTGTTCTTCTATTCTTTTTATAAATATGAAAATTAAGTATGGTCTCACTTATATGAAATAACTAGGATCAGCAAGTTCACAGAGACAGATAATAGATTACAGCTTACCAGGGATCAGAGAGTGAGGGGAAGTGTTAGTTAGTGCTTAATGGGTAGAGAGATTCTATTTGAGGTGACGAAGTCATTGTGGTAATGGATGTTGGTGGTGGTAGCACAATATTGTGAATGTAATTAACACTGAATTGCACACTTGAAAGTAATTTAAAATGGGAAATTTTGAGTTGTATATATGTTACTATAATAAAAAGTTTTTTAAAAATTTCGAATATTCAAAACTATGCACCCAAACAGGCTGGAATTAAGAATGTTATAATTCAATTCCAGAGTTTAACTTTCAAAAATAGAGTAGAAATCCTTGATGGAGGAAAGCAACAAATCAAACATTAGCACCTAAAGTAAAATTTGGGCAGTTTGGTTATTACCTATACCAGGAAAGTGTGTATCAGTCACCCTGTGAAAAAATAAAAAAATAAAATCAGCACTCAAATATACTTGAATATTTACAAAAGCTAAAATTTTGTTGGTAGTAATAAATTCTGAGTCTTACTTTCCACCAAATCAGCAATTATAATTTTTTCCTTTCCAAGCATGGTTTGGTTATAACGTGAATAAATGACTAATGCTCTCAGGTTATGTGTACTGTAGTCGTCATCAAATGGTAAAGGTTAAGAACTTATATTTTAGAGGAAAGATTTTTGGACTTCTGAATATCATGTTCCATTTTTGCTAAGAAGCAAAGGATACTGTCAGATAAGTGTAGTGTTTAGAAGGACAGTTAGGACATAGAAGAATAAATGGTAGTTTGGTTTGAAAGCCAATTAATAATCATGTAAAATGAGCTAATCATTTCCATATTCTTCTGCCTTTACTTTTAAGATTATCCAGGTTAATTTCTCTATTTTAAGATCAACTGATTAGCAACCTTAATTACATCTTCAGAGATCCTTCAGGACAGTACTTGGATTAGTGTTTGAATAACCAGAGGATGGGAATCTTTAGAATTCTTTAGAATACTACCTATGGCAAAGGGGTAGACTAAGAAACCCACTAAAATAAACAAGTAAAATATGTAGTATGTTGGATGGCGATGGGTGCCATGGGAAAAACAAAAATAAAGCAAAGGAAAAAGGAATGGAGAGTGCTAAGCAAGGGAGTTTGCAAGTTTACATAGAGCAACGATATTTGAGATTTGCAGGAGGTGAGGGCATGAGTCACACAGCTCTCTAGGGGACACATTTTCCAGGCAGAGGGGAAAATGCAAAATGCTTGAGATTAGAGCTGTACTAGGCTGTAGTATGGCTGGAGTGGCATGAGCAAGGACAAGGGATAGAGTTTAGGGTTAGAAAGGTGATGGGAGGCCTGTCACAACTGACTTAAACTTTTGTTCTGAGCAAATGGAATGATGCAGTGGCCACTAGGGGAGATGGAGAGAACTGTGGGAAGAGCATGTTTTATATTTTACATTAACAGCCATTAAATCTAGGTCATGTAACTTAATGCAAAATGAAATATGTTAGAACACCTCAAAAAAAAAAAAAAAAAAAAAAAAGAGAAAAAAAGAACACCTCACATCTGATATTTCATAAGAAGAGTAGGTGAAAATGTTTTACTATAGTATGAGAAATATAGTCATTAATTAGTGAAATGCATATTAAATAGGATTTTAAATCTCATTCCTTATGGGAAAAAAACCCCACAAGGAACCATGTAGTTACTATAATAATATCAAATTTTTTATGAAGAGATGTAGACAGAAATGAATAACTATACTGAAGGTGTTTTTTTTCTTAATTAGGTACTGAGCCCAAGCAAGGTGTTCAGGAAGTAGTGTCAGTAAAAGCAACATTTTAAATCTGGTGGTTCTAATTTAAAAGCTGCTTGCTTAAAAAATAATAAGTTTTTTGGTAAAAAAAAGTCTGCCTTGGCATTTGTTTAGAGAATTGGTAGAAATTTATGCAAAAACTTTAAAAAAGTATATCATCCAGGTTATATTTTCAAAACTTGACCTGCGTTTTTATAATTAGAATGGGAAATCAGCAACATTTGAGTGCTTTGAAGTTCCTGTAAGATTTAGATGCTTCTATAGTATTTGAGGCAGGTGTTTATTTGTAGACTTTATTCTGAATATTGTGCTTAATATCTTATAGTTGATTGTGAATGCTCACACATTGAAATGGAATCCAGGGAAGCGGCTGTGGCTCAGTCAGTGGGGCTCCCGTTTACCATATGGGAGGCCCCGGGTTCGGTTCCCGGGGCTGGTGAAGGCAGGCCCCGGGTTCGGTTCCCGGGGCCTCCTGGTGAAGGCAGGCCCGCCCGCATGGCGTGGTTGGCTGACCCAGCGAGCACAAGCAGCAAGGGGGGGATAAATGAATAAATAAATAAAATCTTTAAAAAAAAAAAAAAAGAAATGGAATCCAGTTTGGACACCATAGAATTTCATTAGCAACTGTGAAGTACATCTTTAGGCTTCAGTTTAGTCCTGTAAATTAAGTAATAAGGGCAATATCCCTGTGCTATTTTTAAGTTGAAGAGCTTGATAATTGTTCAGAGGTAAGAATTCCTGGAGAGACAGCACTTTCATCTGGAGTTGGAACGCCTTAAAGAAAGAATGGAACCTCACAGGACTTGGAGAATAGAGGGGTATTACAGTGGACCCCAGCCAGTATGGCTTCTATGCCTTTCCCTTTCTCTATGGTGGGTGGCCAAACTCGAGTTAAAAAATAAATATGCACCCTCCCCTCTATGTATTTCCTTGTGACTCCTTCCCTCCCACATTTTCTGTTGCATTTAAATCCCTTAATTAGTGATTTCAGTATACTCTTTTGAGCTTAGACCTAAAAAGGTAATTTCCCCACAAGTTCAGATTTCTAAATGCTTTGTGATTCTTGTTGAAATTGTGTAGGCAAATATACCCGTGGCCTAATTCCCAAGTCTCACTCAGATGAGCGTGGATCCCAGCTCCTTGCTGGGTGTAACCTACAACTGGTCAAATCACCTCTGAATAATAGAGAATTAGTTGTGTGGTGTGCCTAATATAAGTAGTGGAGTTTAGCTTTAATCTACAATGGTCAAACCTTACCTGGGGTACCCTTTAAAATTCAGGGCAACAACTTTTAGTGAGCTAGAAAAAAAAAAGACTTAAAACTATGCATTTAGATGGACTGTTGAAGGACTTTGTGGTACTTATTTTGGAAAATAGATACACTAGGAATGTCATTTTAAATTATTTGAAAATATAACACATGAAAAAAAATAGACTTTTTTATGTGGCTACAGAGAATGTAATCAAGGCTAAAGAAAAATTTTCTCAGTGTGTGCTCCATATAATATTGAATGGGTTTCCTTGGGAAACAGTGAGTTCCTCATTTCTGAAGGTCATCAGAAAAGGGTGAACAGAAATTCACAGAGTTGGCTAGGTTTATTTAACACACACACAAAAAACCCATCTTATACAAAGACACGGAGGCATAAAGATCATGTCTTGCTTATGAAAATTAAATCTGTTCGTGGGTTAATTTCATGTGTGTGGGTGATGATGGGAAATCCATGGGAGGGAAATCATGGTCAGCAGAATTTATATCATGCTGAGATAAAAGACTTGGGTTTTATTTTCTATCTAATAGGGACCCATTGAAAAAAAGGGTAAGTAGAAGAGGAGAAATTCATCCTGATGGTAATGGTTCTAATAGAATTAAGGTGGGTAAGAGATCATGGGCTCAGTAAGAATAGTGGAAGAGATCATAACAGAGAGGGACTAGGAAGTATTATTAATATGGTTTGACGATTAATTGAATACGAGAAATGAGAGAAAGAGAAAAGTCTAGAAAGACTCATATATTTTACTTTAAAAATTTGGTGATATTAATTGATAATGAGACTATGAGGTGGAGCTACCTAGTAGATAACTGGAAATATAGGTAGGATGCAAGTCTGGGAGTTGTTATCCCGAAATTGGTATTGAAATAATCAATTTTGAGGGTTCTTGCAGAAGGAATGTGTAGAAAAAGAAGAGCATTGAAGGCATTTTTGCAGCTAATGGAGAAATAGGTCCCTGGTAAGGAACATGAAGTGTGATCAGAGAGATAGGAGGAAAACCAAGAGAGACGAGAGCTCAGGAGAACACAGAGGTAGCTCTAGGGAGCCAGAGGTGTCAAATGATACCATGAGGATATGTAACCTATGACAGATTTTTGTAGCCTTTAAGTCTCATTTTGAATGTGGATTTTGCAATAAATCCTGGAGGTTCAAGATCCATTAGATGAATATTATGTGTTCTATCATAATGTTAAACTTGCCTCCTAGTTGGAGATATCATTGGCAATACATTCTCAACACTGCAGAATATACATCAATCTAAAACAGAATGCAGTGGTAGAGATCGTTTTTTAAAATATGAATAAATATGAATATCTTTAGCAACAGTAGCAAGGTTTATTTAAGAGAAGTTTGCCTATCCATTCATTTATTCATTCATTCACTCTAAAGATAAATCGAATGTTCTCTATGTGCCAATTATTGTGCTAGACTTTGGGGATTCAAAGAAAAAAATACACACACACAAAAACTCATGACTCTCTGCTGTCCAAGAGTTCACAGTCAATTGTATAAAAAGTCAGTAAATCATCTGTCATGTAGGGAAATTGTAGGCACAGAGGCTTTACAGGTACCACGGGAATACCTTGGCAGTCTAATATTACGTGGCCTGTAGCCCTGCTAAAATTCAGGGAAAACCATTTGTGATGCCATTCAAAGGCAATTTATTCAATAATTTGTCTCCCCGGTATATAGTGAATAAACTCAGTCAATGTATTATATTCTGTGATGTTGAGATTGAACTTAATTTTTTTTCCATCTTTTCATCTGGTGTTGGACTGCTATAAGAGAAAAAAATCCAGTTAAAATGCTTTCTCAACTAGACAACTTTCCTATAGATGAACTATTCATAGAGAAAAATCCAACACTGAATACTTTTTTTTTTTTTTTTTTTTTTTGTGGTACTAGGGGCCGGGTACTGAACCCAGGACCTCGTATATGGGAAGCCGGCACCACATCAGCTTCCCTGAGTTGGATTTTTCATTTGTTTTGCTTGTTGCTTGTTTTTTGTTTTTTTCAGGAGGCACCAGGAACCGAACCCAGACCACCCATGTGAGAGATGTGTGCTCAACCGCTTGAGCCACATCCGGTCCCTGAATAAGTTTTAAAGTGTACTTTAAAAAATTTATATAATTTCCTAGCAGTTGAATACACATACATGTTTATATAAATATATAGAAAGTATATATATGAAAAATTGTGGCTGTAGTACTAGCTCTAAATAAATTGGAAATAATTTAAAATTCTCACCAGCAAATTAGACTATTGGAACCTTATGAGATTACAAATATTTATTAATGCTTTAAGCTTATAGAACTCTTAGAAATCTTTAAATAACATTCATTAGTTACAGAAAACCAGCCATTAAATTGAAATGTCATCTAAGATATAAAATTCAAATTGCTGAATTAAAACAAAGAAACAAAAATCTTTACAGTTTATACTAAGCCAGGGATTCCATTTATTATAATTTTAATATTGAATTTATTAAAGATAAGAGTTATTTAGCTGTTGTGGTTCAGTAGTATTGTGTTTTGCTCCTTTTAAGCACCGTTTTTGGCTTCCTGTGATTTACAGTGGGATTAGCCTAGAGTCAATACAAGAGCAGTAATGGGCTGTTTTGTTGAGGCTCTCTTACCACTGAATATTTTACCTTTACCTTTAATTGCCTATTTCCTGATGACAAGCATATTTTACCTTTACCTTACATCTGCTATTTTCTTACAAGTCTTTTAAAAAACTGAGAGAAACAAAATGACAGCCTAGGTAATATCACAGAGTATAAATTCATTTTTAAAAGATGATTTGCAACTTTAAAATACCATATATTTGAAAGCAGTCTTTGAGTAATTGTAGGGAGAGTAGATTTAGTCAGGCTGTTTCTAGAATTCATATACTTAAATGCTTTTGTTTTGTCTTGAAAGAAATAAAATGGAATATTCTCAATAGACACTTTGGCTGACAGTGGGTAGAATCTCAACAAGCATCATTATTAGAAAGTTCAACCCCAACTTCAATTGCAACATACGATCGATCTGTGAGATTATTAAAGGCAAATGTCTAGCCAGACTGTCAGTTCATTGTTTAAGATTAAATTTCACAAATGAAATTTACTTGTTGAGAGCACCCCTGCACATCTAATATAAGAGATGAACCACTTGTCTCCAGGCTGTAACTCTGAAGATTTCTTAAATGGGCTGTAGGGGGATTTCCTTAGGAATAAAATTTATGATAAAAGTAGTTAATGGCAAATTTTGACAAACTCATATTACGTCTATATAATGGCCTAAGAAAGACTGTATTCAGTGCAACTGTATCACATCACTATATAATAGCATAGATAAAGATGAATATTCATAACATGAATGTGAGGTGCTCTTATCAGTGGATTTAAAAGCATCTATAGAGCAAATCAGAAGAATCTTTAGTAGTACCAATAACCTCTCACCAAGGGTTTCAGTATTTCTCAGGTTTCTGAAATTACATAGAGATCAAAACATTGTTAGGGTACATCAGGTAATTTTTAATTCTCCATTCACCCAGCAGTGCCACTTGAATGTACTGTGCAATGCTGCTAAGTCTACCTACCTCCTCAAAGTCTTACAAAGTTTTATAAGCTTAATACTGTTCTTCCATTTCTGCTGCAATGTGGTTGCCTCTGCTTCATTTCTACAAACTTACTCTAACGCATGATGAATGATTGCATAGGATGCTGAGCTCTCCCTGAGTACTAATGGAAGAAATTTGCTAAGAGACTGGGATATTAGTGCTGCCATCCTGTGCTTATCCATAATTAGGTATGTGTCACTCCAGTTGGGTCTTGCAGATGATTTATGGACAGTTTTTTTCTTTTACTTCTCCCTTATATAATCCCAATTATCTTTTGTTTTGGAATAGACATACTTGATTCTCCAGGACAACTCCCTTCTTTCTCTTTCTATCTGGTACAAAATATGAGTCCCCCAAAAAACAACCATCAGCATAGACTAATCCTGATTCAGAATAAGGATGCCACCTACCCCCTTATATGTTTTACAAAGAGAATGGTCACATACTAAGAGGGTCTCTTTCAAACCCCACTAGAAAGAAGTTCAAAAAGTATGGTAGCTGTTGTTAAGTCATTAGCTGGTCTTGGTTTAACCACAAGGCAGTAAAGTTTAGGAGTTGTTTGTTCAGAATGTTAAGGACAAAATATTCCTTGGATATTTCAATATTCGCAACAGTATTAAAAAATGAATAGAAAATCAAAATAGAAATACTAAGAGCAATACTATTAATAATAAATAATAACTTTCTTTTGCTGAGTGATATCTTTTGTTGGTTACTCTGCTATATGATCTATATGTAATATTTCTATTTCTTACCATAACAGATATTATCTTCTTAATCTTTCATGCTGATAAGGAAAAGAGGCTCAAATAGATTAAGTAACTTTCCCAAAGCCATGTAATTAGTAAGTGACAGAGGTGAAATATAAATCTGTCTGATTCCAAAGTTTGTACTCTTTCTAATTAAATATAATGTTTTATAAGGAGTATAAAAACTGCAACCAGTATAGTGTAAATATATCTTCCATAACATTTTCACAAGAGGTGAAATATTGACCAATATTGACATGACTGTCATGTGTTCTTTAAATGTGAATGAACACATGGTTGATATCATAGAAACAGTGTTGTGAATGTTCAGCACATCTTGTGTGTGTGCATGTAATCTCCCATTATGTAATTGCAAGGGCCAAGGAAATAGTTCCACTAATAGGAAACAAAACATTTCTACTGTTAGAAACCAGATAAAATGGTTTTAGCAGTTTTCACAAGATATACTGGGTTGGCTGACCCAGCGAGCACAAGCAGCAAGGGGGGGATAAATGAATAAATAAATAAAATCTTAAAAAAAATAAATAAATAAAAATTTAAAAAAAAAAAAAATATATATATATATATATATATATACACACACACAATGGCCTGTATCTGTTATTGCAATGTCATTAAGGATTATTTCCAAGTCCTGAAAATGCCCCCAAAGTACACCTATTTTTCCCTCTCCCTCCCCTCAGATCCTCCAGTGGCAACGGCCTCCACATCCATAATAAAAGTTCTTCCATTGCTAGGATCACAAGTCTACAGTAGTAGAACAACTGTAAGTTTACTCTAGTCCATCATCCATTCTCTAATCCTGAGGATTCTGTGATGGTGATGCCCACTTCACCTCTAATTGAGAAGGCGCTTAGATTCCATGGGGCAGATGGATGGGACTTTCTTGCTTATAGTTGCAGACTCTCTCTGTGTCTTGAAATGGTCATTGTCAATCGTTATCTCCTTGTTAGTTGCCCTGGGTGAGTCCAATGAACTGGAGAGTAGATGTTGCAAGTCTGTTGAGATTCAGGACCGAACTGGCACATGGACAGCCCAAAGATTTAAGTCTCTTGGACATACACCTATCAATTCTAGTACTAACTAAAGGTTCAAATAGAGGGGCAGAAGAGCCATGTGTAGGGAAAACACAATTGAGTCCAATGCTGTCACCCTGGGGAGCATAAATTCCAAAGTAGGGCCCACTGGTAGGGTGCCAAACTCCTCAGCTATCTGCCCTGCCTATAGTGTCTGGATGTCTCCAGAGCCCTCAGGAGCCCAGCTATTTGAGGTAATATTTACTTTGGCAGTCAATGAGTTCCTGCTGAGATGTGCATAAGTGTAACCTCTGGAATGACCTCCCAACTCACTTTGAAGTCTCTTAGCCATTTGTCTTTACCTTTTCCCCCTTTTGGTCAAGGTCTTTTTCCAGTTGCATTGCTAGTTGGTGCTTGGTCATAATCCCATGGTGCCAGGGAGGCTCATCCCCAGGAGTCATGTCCCAGGCTGTGGGGAAGATAATGCATTTATATGCTGAGTTTGGCTTAGAGATAGGCCAATTTGAGCAACAAAGAGGCTATCGGGAGATAACACTTAGGCACCCTATAATACTATGCTAAGTTTCAATTTCAAAAGTAAATGTTCATAAGTACAGTCATCACAATCAAGGGCCCATCGATAGTCCATCCTCCTTCACTAGTTACTGCCCCTGTACTCAGGGGATTCTTGCTGCCCCATTAGAGAATGTGGCAGAACTCTCCAGGATGGGAATTTGATATTCCTTTGGTTATTATTTGAATCTCCACCCACTGTGACAATGCCCCAAGAACACTTGAACACATTCATATGCCTTATATGTATGCCTCAGTAAGTTACCTTTTCTTTTAGTACTTTCAATGACCAACTTATGTTTTTGCTTAATCGAAGTTCTTTGCAAAATTTATAATTGTTATTCAGTTGCAACATTGTAGGCACTCACCTAATAATCCCTTATTAATGAGACTTCTAAGTTAAGCATTTCTTTGACATTTCTGTGAATTCCAGAATTTTTCAATGCTGTTTCTAGACCACTTCTTAATATTTAAGGTACTGTACTTCATTTTGATAATGTTCTGATTAGATTAAACATTTAAAAAATTTTTTCATTTATTAAAAATGTTTGAATGCCTATTATATGTCAGGTTCTGTGTTAAACCCTGGAGTAGCTGGTACAGCACTAAAGGATTGTTTTTTTTTTTTTTTTTTTTTTTGAATGCCAAGCCACCCTACCCATGTTTCTATTATTAATACAACATTAATGTTCTTACTAAATCACAAAACACCTGGGGAGATATATATGTGAGCAAGAAAAAGTCCTTGCTCATGAAAGTTGTTCCTCATGATCTAATAGGATGACTCTGACTCTGTATTGGATTAGGCTAAACAGGGAAAACAAACTTCCATTCTCAGTGCCTTAAAACAACAAGGTTTGTTTATGTCTTGGGTTACATCTCCATTGTAAGGGGGCTGGTGATAGCAATTCTGGTTCCTCCTTACTCCAGAACCCAGGCTGAAAGGCAGACATGATCAGGTATATTGTTGGTATCTATGGCAGAAGAAAAGAGAATTCTGGAGGATCTTACACTAGCAATTATTAAATGATTAACCCAGAAGCAACAAATCTGTTACCATTTCTTGGTCAAAATTTTTATGGATATACCAAGTCATTAGGAGATCAAGAAGTAGAGTCCTACCATGTGTCCAAGATGACTTTTTTTTTTAATATTCATTTTTTAAAACAAATTAATTTTATTGATTCATATTAATAAAGCATACAATTAATTCAAAGTGTACAATCAATAGTATTTGGTATAATCACAAAGTTGTTCATTCATCATTTCAATCAATATTAGAACATTTTCATTATTTCAATAATAATAAACAAAAAACAGACAAAAACAAACAAGAAAATTCCTCACCCATCTCTCTATGTTTCCCCTGCTTACATGGCTGCTGTTTTGGCTATCTTGTACAATTACTTATTTGTTTCTTAAGCAGTTTTATTGAGATATATTCACATACCGTATGATCTATCCAAAGCATATAATCAATAGCTTTTAGTATAATCATAATGTTGTACATTCATCATCTCAAAAATTTTAGATCAATTTCATTACTCCAAAAAGAAAGACTCCACACCCCTTATAATTCCTTCCATCAGACCTATATAATCACTAATCTAATTTTACAAGATGACTTTTTAATGTACTATGTGTGCAAATTTGAGGTTATTTACTCTGTTTTTATGTTGTACCTTCTATGGACATGGTAGAACAAAATTAGTCAGAAGCGTTAATTCTCTAAGTGTGTATTGAGCACACTGCCAGTTGCTGTGTCAGGACCTATATGTCTCTAGACAATTACAGTCAAAGTCATTCTTCTGAGCAGAGATGCCTCTTTAGATTACACATTTTCTTGTCCCATCTGCAATTTTTCTGACCTACCTCTTCAGGTAACATACCTCTTACTAAATATGTGTGATACTAGATTAGTTTGGAAAGGGCAGTCTTTTGAGAAGATATCTAAAACAAGAAAGCAATTAAAATTTTTCATAGTAAATTATCTCTGTCTAAAAAGGATTAATTTTAATAAGAAGTAAACATATTGTTACATCAAAGAAAATAATCTCATTCTTTAGTCATACCACATACAACAGTGAAGAACTGTTCACATAAAAGCATTCTGGAGGGGAGCAGATGTGGCTCAAGTGGTTGAGCGCCTGCTTCCCACATAGGAGGTCCCAGGTTTGGTTCTTGGTGCTTCCTAAAATAAATAAATAAATAAAACCAAAACAAACAACAAGCAAAACAAACAAACAAAAAAACAACTCAGGGGAGCCAATGTGGCTCTGTGGTTGAGCACCAGCTTCCCATATATATAAGTTCCTGGATTCAATGCCTGGCCCCAGTACGTCAAAAAAAGAAAGAAAGAAAGAAAAAGCCATTCTGGAGTTCTATGCCAGGTTGTCTAGCCTGAGTAAGCAAGGAAGCCTTATTCTCTTGGAGGGTAGTAATAATCTATGTTGATTTTACAGAATTTTTGCAGGGAAAAAAAACCAACAAACTTCTAAATTGCTGAAGTCTCCTTAGAATTGCTCTATTAGATTTGACTTAATTATCCACAATGGATAGATGGTCCAGAGCTACCATTTTATTTATTTATGCTTATGTTTACCTCAGTAGAGTTTAAGTAATAAAAAAATTTATCAGAATGTTTACTATCACCTCTTAGCATGTTTAGTGAATAATAAGAGAAAAGACTGGTGTGTTTTGCTGAGGATGCCTTCAAGGATGGTATAATGATTAAGAAACCAGTATCTGGAACCACATAACCTAGGTACATCCTGACTTTGCCACATATTAGTTGGTGGCCTTGAGCAAATTACATCCTATCTCTGCTCCTCAGTTTCCACAAATGAAAGATCGGGACAGTAATCGTGACCACATCATAGGTTCCTTATATGGATTAAATGAGCTAATAATTGTAAAGAACTGAAAATAATTCCTGATTCAGAGAAAGAGTTATATGTGCTTATAAAATAAAATGCATAAATCAGGCACATTGTTAATAGGCTAATAAATTTTACCAGTTTTCTCATAACTTAAATATGAGCATTATTATTCCACAGTAGTCAGTCTAGTTAAATGAACATTAATGTGGAGATATCTCAAAACATCCTCTACTATCTCATTCATATTTAAACAAGTGCATTAGAGAAATAAGTTCTTTGAAGGTAGGTCGGTCTGCACCTATTTCCTTTTGGATTAGCAACAATAATGTGACTTATGCAAAAACTACAGAGTTGGAATAAGTGGATTTCAGTGTCTGTAATGGTCACAGGTTCTGGTTCATTCCAATTCCCTACCATAGATGGGTCAGTGGTGAACTGTTATATTAATCAACTGTAAAGGTACTCTTCCAAGGACTATCCTGCAAGAGTAGAAATTATTGGATTCTCCTCTAGAGCCACCAGACTTTGACTTTTCAGCAAAATCTCTTGAGACCTTCTCGGAGCTAAAAAGTAAATGAAGCAATTTGTTATTGTTGTTTTCATTTGTTTGTTTAGTTTGACCATTGCAATTGTTGAAATGAACTCAACTGGTATTTCTATAGCCACTGTTATCATTCAAAGACAGCCTCAAAAAAAGTTTCTCCTTATGGTTAAAATGTTTTGCTAGCTGGAGAGAGAAGGGTATTACGCTGGGGCTATGTGCCAGGTTTTTTTTTATGTTTTACATTTTTTTCACTTTACTTTTTAGTTTTCTGTAGTTGTTTGCTTGTAGCGATTTAAGATGAGGTTAGCCTGGAGTAGTTGGTACAGCACTAAAGGATTGTTTTATTGAATGCCAAGCCACCCTCACCCATTTTTCTATTACTAATACAACATTAATGTTCTTACTAAATCACAAAAACACCAAGTAGAAACTGATGCAGAAAGTGTTTATAGATATTCGGCAATTAGCAGAGACCAATAATTCCTATTTATGGAATAATAAATAAAACTAAGTGATTTTTTAAACCCTAGTACATTTCAACGAAAATATGTTGCAGTATGGTACATATTTGCTCTTAGGAGATAAAAACTTTGTGTTAGGCATTATGGGTATAGTATACTTTCTTAATAATTTATCCTTACTCTGGTATAACCTTTGAAAATAAAACTGACTTTGTTCTATGCTTGTGCATGAAATGCATAGCTTTGTAAAGGACAATTGTAGTATCAAAGAAGCAGAAAGACATTCATATTTAATGTATTATTACGGATACAGATTTCATATTTTGTAATAGCAATGCAAGTGAGCATGTAATACCTAGGTGTAGGATAATTTTCACCACAAAATATTTCATGAGAAAAATTTCCTGACAGTGTTAAGCAGCAATATGCAAATTACTCAAGAGAGACGTGCATTTTAAAAAATTAAGATAATTTCTAATTGAAATATTAATTGTAATGAATATGCCAGCATCAACCTTGATATATCCATTTGGACATTTTCCACATCCCAAGTGGTTAGTCTAATGCCAATTAAAGCATCACAGATTGCTATTATCTTTTTGCATTTTTATTTTCATGAATTAATTTTGTTTTTAAAATTAGACCTTTTCCAAATTAGAATAAATTTAAATATATGAGGTGCAAATGTGAGGCTGAATGTCAGGACCCATGCATATCTATAACTTCAAATTCAGAGTCATGGGAATAAGTTCAGAAAAATTAAAAATGGAGGAAGTTGCCTTTGGGTCACCTAATCAATCCCTCTTGTTGTTCAGGGAGAATCCAAATAATAACCTTAGTTTTTCCTCTTTTGAAATTATGTATCGCTTTCCCCCTTATAATCATTCACTCATTCATTTGTCCATTCATTTATCCATTCATCCATCCATTGATTTAATATTCATTTAATAAGCACTTGGCATCTTCTGTGTGCCAGGAATGCTGCTTAGCATTGAGGAAACAAAAAGCAAAATAATATTTCTTTTCTCCAAGATACCATAGTTAAATAGGAGAAACAAACAGTTTAATAAATAATCATAATATGATGAGATATAGTAATATAAGTATAAACAAAGTGCTGACTCAGTGAATTGTGAAGGCTTTTCAGAAGTGGTATCATTTCTTCTGGGGTTTAAAAGAAGAGTTTCAGACAAAAGTAAAATATATATAAAGATAAGGAGACATGAATAGGCGTGTCAAGTTCTAGTAGTAGTAAATAAATAGGTATGACTGAAGATGAGTATATGAGTTTTTATGCAGAGGTGGGAGGAAGACAAAATGAAGCTAAGTGATTTGGGGGTCTAATGGAGGCCCTTATATATCACAATCAGGAGTTTGGATTTCTTTCTGTAGCAGGACACTAGTATAGATTTTTCTTCTTGGAGTGATGGTGGCAAAGAAGATATGGAACTGTAAGAGACAAGACAAATCAGAGAGACAAGTTGGGAATTTTTCGCAATTGTCCAAAGAAGATGGAATGAAGGCTTTGATTAAGGTAGTGACAGTGGGATAGAGAGTAGGGGACAGATTAGAAAGATGGCTGGGTTCTAGCAGCCGATTAGAGATAAAAGATATGGAGAAAAGTCATGTCATCATTCTTAAAATATACAGTGGGGATATATGAAATGAAAAAACATTCCCTAATAGACTTTCTATGTGTCTAAACCATGTTGGGAAAATGGAGAATTGGAAATGTGTAAGTAGAGGATTTCTCTCTCTGCTCCTTGCTTTTTCTAAAGGATATGAAGCTCCTGTAAATTCTCTTGAGGTTTATACTTCATCTTAGCCATGGGTGTCTAGTGTAAGTCATTACAGTGACATATTTCATAACTGTATTAGCTCTGATAAATTTGGATAAAGTCATGTAGGCATCCTGACCAGAATGCTTCCTCAGATCACCGATTTAGTCTTTAATTTTATGGTTAGGCAGGGAGAAATCAAGGTTAGCAATGACGGGGAAGAGGGGTCTGTTCCTATTGCTCAACAACTTAAAATCTTTTCAAAATTGGAAAATATCTTTTTATAATATGACAATCTAGTCTTTTCTCTACTATTAGATTTAATTATCCTGATGTCTTAAATTTGATTTGAACTACCAAAAGTCATCTGTCATCTGATTCTAAATTACTAGCCACTCTTCCATATTATTTATTATTGCTATTGATATATTATACTCTCAAATATTAAGATTTTTATTCAAACATCTGAAATTTTAATAGCATATCTTTTGATATCTCTGGGGTATTTGGGGAAAGAAAGTATAAAGAAAACTTTTGAATATCAGAACAAATTCCTCTGAGATTTTATGAATGTTCAAAGATGAAAAATACCACATAGCTTCTGATTTATCTATAAAATGTCATAAATTGCAACTGTAAAACATCATGAATCTCATTAAGAGTGTTAATGAGAGCTAACGATTGACAATGAGTAGAGAACAAGGATGAATAGGCCCATATATTGGTTAAGTAACTTGTCCCAGTACACTAGTCTTAAAGTGTTTGTAGTTTGAATTTAGGCCTCAACAGATCATAAATTACAGTAGGCATTGCCTTTCAGATTCGCCTATGAATGATTAAAATTGGAAATATTAAATTTTTGAAATCTGATGGTTATTATAAGATAATATTGTTTTTACCACTCTTTTACCCTTTTATGTTAAAATTATTGTCCTTTGATTTCTGTATAATTTCTCCTTTGATTTTAATAAACATTTTTCTTAGATTTGTGCAGAATGCTTCTTGAAATATTTATGAGAAGTAATTACCATCCTTATATCAATTTCTAGTAAACTGTTTATTTTAGGTCCCGTTTATGGCTATATGTTTCTCTGAAATTAAAAATAATGTTCTAAGAAATTATAAAACTCTAGGAGTGGCAAAACTATACCCATTGTGAAATTTTTTGGAGGTAACGGAAGTTATTGTCTTGCTGTCCCTTTATGCTTGTTGAAATGTTCCCTTTCTCCCAGGTTTGCTTTCTATAATAATTTCTTGAACAGTGGAGTACCTGACATGTGTTTGTTCCTTAGGCAAACGTGTAAAACTCTGCAAGTTCGAATGGAGAAATAGAAAGAGAAGGTTTCTGCTGTGCCTGGTGACAATTTTGACTTTCCACACTCAAAAAATTTCTGGCTCCACGTTGGAGCACTAGTTGTGGTGAATCCTAGTGTTTGTCGGATTCTAAGGAAGGGACAGAAGTTTCATTGAGGAGTAAAGATTCAAAACAACTCCAGAAATGGGCTCCCGACTCGGTTTATTTCCCACAGAGCAGCAGGTGTGTACACCATGTTAACAGGATTAACTGTGACCTACTCTTTCTTGTACTTGCTATTAGCATTCCAGTGTCCTTGATTTCAAGGGGAGATGATGAACTTGGTACAGCCTTAGGGATCAGAGGGCAAAGAACTGCCTCAGTGATTGGTGAAATAAAGGCATTGATTTATCTTTTGTAAAAGAAAAGTGGAAGGGATGACATCATTCTCTGAACTGATAAAAGGCCCACAATTTGAACTAAATTGTCCAAAAAGAGTCAATTTATTATTTTTGGTGAGCCTGATATTATAACCTACTATGGCTCTGCATTTTCCATATTACTTTTCCAAGAATAGGAATTGGATAACACAAAACCCTGGGATTGTTCCTAGATCGCTGTTAGTGTTCAACCTGCCTATTAATTTGGAATTTAGCATGAAAAGTACTGAACCATCAGGCTTTCATTTAATCTCCATGTAGACCAAATGAAGATTGTGTTCTTAGCTAATAGCTCATTCTTTATATACTTCAATGTCCCATAATTGAATGCTACATCATATCAACATCTGAAAAATTAGAAATAGCTGGATTTAAGGTTCATATTTTAATCAACTTTGGAAATTTGAAACTATTAAATTGTAACTATAATTATTAGAAAACCCCAGGAGGATTCTATCTGGGAAGGAGACAAAAATATAAAGAAAGAAAGAAAGAGGGAGAGAGAGAGAGAGAGAGAGAGAGAGAGAGAGAGAGAGAGAGAGAGAAAGAAAGAAAGAAAGAAAGAAAGAAAGAAAGAAAGAAAGAAAGAAAGAAAGAAAGAAAGAAAGAAAGAAAAGAAAAGAGCACCCAACATGTTGGAAGTCACTGTCTGTATCCTGCCCTGTTCTTTGGAAAATGGATTTAAAGAAGCTAAAGGGCAACTTACAAAAAGGGAGCTTTTCTTTTAAAGATCTACCACATATGGAATGATTATCTCTAAACTCAATTTTATGGAGGAAATAAGGATGGATAGGAGAGAGTATGAGTTGCTTCAGGCATGTTTTTAAAAATTGGTGGTACTTTTCCCTTCCAAAAGTTACAAGAAGTCCTTTTCAAAGTGACAGCAACTTATTCTTCATTAAGACATGTATCTCAAGGAAAAGTTGTTTACTAAGAGACATTTGTATTTGTAATTCAAACCAACCAAGAAGCCAAGGGAAAATGCCACTCTCTTAATAATCTATGAACCACTAAGATGGATTTTGTCCACATTTCAGCCCTTCTTCTCCCAAAACTTCCACTTATCTTAAATTCATCTTAAAAAAATTTTTTTTCAGTGCTTACTGCTGCTATCCTTTATATGTAGTGAAACTGAAATTCTTGAGCAGTGTTGACACTTTACCAGATAAAAACTTTTAAAATAAGATTTCTTGGCAGAAAGTGGATAAACACTATCAATTCAAATTACTCCTTTACAAATGAGAGGTGAGCCTAAAGAAATGAACCTAATATAAAATTTAGGAGGTAAAGTACATTCCAATTGAGTTCAAAATCTCAACTGTCTCTAAAATTGCATGAAGTTTGCTGGTATATGGAAGCAATATCTGAAAAAAAATCTCAGATTTCCTCAAAGCATTGAAAATAATTGCTTTTCCTTTTTATGGCTTTGTTGATGTTTCTCAGTGAATGCTACTGAACACCATTATCCTGTTGTCTTTAACCATCATCTTAATTTTTGGAATTTTCCATCTGAAACAAACAGAAGATGTGTATGGTGGGGGGCCAGGGAAAGGAGAAGGATAGTCCTAACAAATTTCTTAATACCTCAAAAGAATTTATGAGCTACTTAAGGAGAAACCAGGGACTGTTTTGCTTTGATATCAGTGACTGTCATCCCAAGAGAATCAGCTGATCTGCTTCTGAGTGTATGAATGTGCATAAATGGCCATGCCAGCAGTCATCTGCTATCATGAGTCACATAGAAGAGTTCATGGCAGGCATTCTGTACAGCTTTCAAAGTTCCAAGAAATAGTGCAAGTCCATCTGTTCAAAAGATTCATTTCCGGTAGAGATCTTCATTTGTGCAGTACAGGAAGCTGAAATTTATTGACAGATGTTGTATTTGTGGTAAGAGCTCACTGTTTTGCATTCTAATAGAATGATCAGACTTTTTAGAAAACCTAAGTCTACACATAGTTATACTGCCAGAGAATTTAGGTGATCCAGATAAAGTTTCATCCCATTTGCAATTAGTGTTTCTTAAGAAAAGTCACAGTAGTTTGGATCTAGAAGAGAATTAGAAGCTCACTGAGTCCAGTGAACTCATGTTGTTAGATGAACCTTGGAAATTCAGAAAATTTTAAGTGATTTGCCCAAAGTTCCAAAACTTGCTGGTAGCAAAACTGGCATAAACTTCTGGTTCTCTAGTCTGACCAGGTTTCTGCTCAGGATGCGGAGCCACCAAAAGTTTAGGTAGATTATATTCCAAGACCAGGGAATCTTTCCATCATCTGCTTCCACCCTGGGACCCACACTGAGTCACATCTAAATATAATCAGTTAGCTTCAGAAATGCTTTCTGTTGTTTGAAATGGTTATCTTTCCACTCACCAAAGGCTATTAAAATTATCAAGAATATATACAAGAGATATCTGAGAATAGTTACATTCATTTAGTGGAAATGCTGACTCTAGTTGAAGTATTAAAATAGATGATTTTTGGTGCCCTAAATATTAAAATAAATGCTCAGGCCAACCTAGCATCAGCAGTTATTTGAAGGGAAAATTAAACTGTGGTATGAAAATATAGCATTTTTAAGGGTCTATGAGAATCACCTCCAACACTATGAATGTAAAATATAGGCTTATTTTTAATATATGATATATTTATGAACGTAGTTGATATGTCATTGCCTTACAGTATCTCATATGTACTAAACACTGTTTGGTCAGCTTGCTAGTGCATGATTATCCAGACTGATGAGTGTCTTTAATTTTGTACCTCATTGTATAAGATGCCTTAAGATAGAACAAGTGAATTCATGTACAATTATGACCAACTTAACAGCAGCTTTTCTCTAGCTTAAATGAGGAAACCTGCTACTGCAGGTTTTAATTGCACATTTAGTACACAAGAAGTGAAGCAAGAGCTTAATTCATGTACTTGTAAGAGCTATATTAAAAAATACATTTGCACTGAAGCAGTAGTTATATTCCAAGAAATGAAAAGAGTTCATTGAAATCAACATTTAGGATTATGAAGATATTCCATTCCTCCTTTTACCTATATTGAATAAGTTAAAATTATTTACTGGAATGCTTGTTTGAAATGGTGCCTATTTGTGATGTTAAGCAGCTGTATTATAAAGATTGGACATACACTGCATTTAAACTTCCCTCAGAAATATTGCCAATCGTGGCAATATTCCTTGCCTAACAGTTGTTTAGATTAAGAGTTCCATCAGATTGAAAAAAAACATTTCTCTAGAAACATGGGTATTTTAATGAAATTTTAACTCCTTTTTAATGAAATTCACTGCAGCGTTCATAATGCAGTTTCCTATTATTGTATGTATGTGACTCACTTTATATTCAAAGGGATGTAAACATTGTTCAACAGTTCCTCACAACAAGATTTTAATGACCACACTAGAGAAGAGAATATATTACTTTGTTATTTAAACTAATATGATGTAAGATTCACATTGGTGTAGTGGAGGTTTGGCAATGCTTTCATAAATTTACGTAAACGGATCAACTGAGATTCAAAAATATATCTGGGATATGGGATATAACTCAATTAAAGAAAATAATATCAGAAGAACCATAAAAATGGACAAGCAAATTAATAAATTAACAAATTTCATTTTGGATGTAATCATACTGCATTTATTTTTTTAATGCCTAAATGGTTAAAGTGCAATACTGATTTCCTAAATATATGTCCTGCATGCAAGATCTGATGGTAGCTGGTCCATTAGAAAGACAAAGAAAGATAAGAAAGAGTGGAGTTATGTTACTGCCTGAGAAAACTAGTAACGTATGCTCAGAAACAATCAGGGGTAAAAACTTGGGGTAAAAATGCATTCAGATGCCTGTAAAAAGGCACACATATATGAGTGATAATAGGAACACATGCTTATTGCATGCCCAGCACTGTCCTACACTCTAAATATTAACTCGTTTACTCCTCAACTCATACAACCCCGATGTAAGTACTTTTCACCCAAGGTCACACAGAGAGTCATCAGCAGATCCCGAGGGCTGAACCTAGATAGCCTGGCTCCAGGGTGCCTCCTCTTAACCACTACTCTAGTCACCTTGCCTGAAAAGACAAAGCCTCTCCCAAACTCTGTCAAAACCATGGCACTTCATTCTTGACATGTGGTTTTGTTATTAATAAGAATATGAAAAGAAACAACTGTAAGATCAGTTACAATAGGATATATCAAATTAACTTTAATTACATCAATATTTGTAGGGAAAGAAGTAATGCCCCCTCCATAGTATCCTATGTATTGCCCTATATATCTTGTTGGGAAACTACTATTGCTATCACCTGCTAATATTTACAGAACACTTTCTTGGACAGGTACCTTGCAGGGATTATCTGATTTAGACATAATAGCAAACATATGGGGTCAGTAATATTATTGTTCCCTTATCACACATGGGGAGACTAAAGCTTAGGGAGTTTAAATAATTCGCTCAATCCCACAGTGTTAGAAAGTGATAAAGTGTGGATTTGAACCCAGGCAGTCTGCCTTCAAAGCCCACACTATTTGAATTATCCCTTTCACCATTATTTGCCACCTCCCGTTGATAACCCAGTTAGTATGACTAGAAGGAAAAAAGGAATTAGAGACACTCTGAATATGATTTTAAGAGTTTTGTATAAATACTTTTTTATACCTAGTGACAGAAGGGATTTTTGAGTTTCCTTCCTGATCCTTTCTAATGAGGATAGGAAGAGGAAATTTCATAATGCTCAGAATATAAAATGAAAACAATATTAAATGATCAACTTCATTTAATTTCAAATGTAACTAACACTATCTATAACATTTGCCTGATTTTATTTTAATTAATTTAATTTATATGGTTTTACTTAAATTGGTGAACAATTTAAGTGATATGATTTTCAGCATGAACCTTTGAGAAATCTAATCAGGGCCCTATAATATTGTTTATTGTACTGGGAGAAATAAATGGATGCTCTCATCTGTAAGAATTAATGCTTTTTGTTTAATGTTAGCAGATTAGTTTCTTCATCCTGGTGTATCATTATCAAGATAGCTTTTTGTTTGTGACTGGAGAAACTATTATTAAAGCTATTATTACTATTATGATTATAATCATTATTACATTTTTGACCATGTTCAGTACCTGAGTAGTTTCCCTTACCAAATTGGCTGATATGCAGCATACACAAATAAGATTTACATAAAAAGGAACAGCTGTGTAAAATATTGCCTTTGCAAAGGCAAATTTACTGGGAGAGTGATTATAGCGTATGAAGCTCAAGGCATAACAATAACAAGCATAGGCCCATTTCTCTCTCTCATGCAGTATTTTATATCTATTGCCCTCAGAACCAGAAGACAGTTTGCATTCATGGTAGCAAATGCTATTATCCATCCTGTAAAACTGGTTTTATTGCAACCTCCTGCTTTTAGTTACCAAAAACTTGCTGAAAACCCTCCTTACGAGGTAAAATGTTTACCACCTGACCACTTCCAAAAGCTACAGTTTGAGTGAAAAGAGAGTGATATTTAAGTTCTAAAAACATGACAATGCTTAATTTGCTGTAGTAAAAATAAATTTTAAATGAGAGCACAATTTTTAAATGTTGGATTCTATAAATATTGCTTAAGCAACTCTTACATGTCAGGAGGTTCCAGTTTATAGTCTACAAAAGGTAAAATGGCATTTAATTGTGTTCTCTCATTAGCATGCCAGAATTTAAAATTGGACCACTTGTACTTATTTAATGAGCATATAAGTCATAGAAAGGTTGATTATTTATTATTAGGCTATATAAATTGAAGGTAACATACCTATATTCAGAGTCACTTCCTACATGCTTTTAGATCTTGGGTTTTGTGGTTTCATTTAGTACAAACCTGGAGATTGTTAGGGAAGGTGCTGAGCTGATGCATGTTCATTTGTGTTCATATTTGTACTACATTGAAAAGGTCAAGTCATTAGTTAGCCTTTGTCTGAATTCCTTAAATGTAGTGCTCTAACTTGACTGAGTACATTAACGCGATCCTTTCATTCTACTTTTAGTGGCTCTCTCTTTAAAGATTTATGCATTTAAAAAAAATCTAAAACTTTTGCTTGTAATGTGTCAGAATTGACAAAGTTAGGTGTGCTCATAAACATAATATCTGATCTTCAGAGAAACCCTGACAGGTTAACAAGATTACCCTATTTTACATAAGAGAAAACCAAGGGTCACAGAATATGCATGGCTTGTCCAGCATGGTGAATTTGCACTATACTGACTCAAGTCCAATACCTTACATGCTGAACCACAATGTGTCCTTGGATCAAAATCAAATAATTAAAAATCCAGGATCGGGCAGCTTCATCTGATGTCAGGAATAATTTATGCTTTATCTCGTAAAATATGATTAGGATTAAGAAATTTAAAGGAGTGTGTAAAATTGGGGTATGATGAAAGTTCATTTTAATCGTCATTCCATGCTCATTTATACAAATACTTCTTTCAGTCAAGTTTAAATGTTGTTTTTCTAATAATTATTTCAGCATATTGAAATATACCACACTAAGAATATGCATATATGATATTCCTGAATATATGGAGTATATACTTATATTTATATGTATTTATATATTTATGTAAATACATATTTTTCTCAACAGAGATGGAAAAATATTGATTCTAATTATGCATGTCTTTGGTAATGTACTGTAAATTTGGATGTCCATTTTTAAAATTTTGGGAAAACAAAGTATTAATATGTAAATAGTTGAATCACTCCTTAGCTTTATATAAACTAGCATGATAAATATTCAGCTTGGGGAAGCGGCTGTGGCTCAATCAGTAGGGCTCCCGTTTACCATATGGGAGGCCCCGGGTTCGGTTCCCGGGGCCTCCTGGTGAAGGCAAGCCCGCCCGCACGGCGTGGTTAGCTGACCCAGCGACCACAAGCAGCAAGGGGGGCATAAATGAATAAATAAATAAAATCTTTAAAAAAAAAAAGAAAATATTCAGCTTGGAGTGAAGACATAGGAATTCATCTACCATACCCACCAATTAATTACTTAGAACATTGATCTGAAATCACTCAAGAGGACAAGCAACTTGCTTTCATGGAGACCAGAGGTGATTGTGCTGTTTCTCCAGTTGCCTAGCTGAATTTCTGCTGAGGCTAAAATTCTCCCCCACCCCCTCACTCACTCCTACCCTCCTGTCATTTCAAGCACTAGTTTTCGAAATATGGTCCCTGTATTATGTTTGATAAAATTCCTACTAAGAGAATTTTCAGAAAAGGTAGGTGATTCTTTCTCAGCCAATGGAAATCAAAGATTGTGGTAAATTGATGTTTATAGAGATTTATCATAAAAATAATGTTTCCATATTTTTTCACTATGATCGTTGTCTCCATTAGCAACCTGTGATATCATGTCTGTGGAAATATTCATATTTCCCGCTTCAATTCTTCTCATGCTGATACTCAGATTGGGAGTCTGCATGGCACTTGTGTAAAATGACCTCCAAAGGGTAGATAAATTGACAATGAGATTGCTGCCTTGCCTAAGATACCTCCTGCTTCCATATTTTCTAAAGTCAGCAGGCCTGTGCCTTTCATTTATTTGTTCCCTTCTTCTGTGGCCCTTCTAAAAATAAGAGTGAATGGCTTCTAATACCAAGCAGATAATCCTTCCACAGGAATGATAACTGACCAAAGAGACAGAAATCAGATGGCTGCTTCCATGTATAAAATACATAAAATTATCCTCTGTAGTATAATTTGAAAGTAACTTTGGCAGAACAAAGTCTAGAACTAATTTTATTATTTTGTTCAGTGTTTCCCTTCTTCATAGCTGAGCAGGGAACAACAAAATGAAGCAAAGCAAATGCAAAAAAACAGGTGTTCTGTGAATGTTTTATCAAAGGAAAAATAACCTATCATTCCGTGAAATATAATGAAGTGTCCATAATTATTTCAAAAATTCACTTTTTTATAGTAAACCATTGCTGGAAATGAACTGCTCAGTAACTCTAAGTACCCTGATATTAGGGTAGAATTAGAAATTAATTGGCACAGCAGAACTTTCTCTCTCTCTCTCTTTCTGTCTCTGTCCCTCTTTCTCTCTTATGTATGATATGTGTATGTATGTATGTATCAGGTACTCTAGCCATTTTTTCTTTTTCCTTTACACATACCTTCTTTGGACTTTAGTAGGTATGAAAAGTCAATGTGAATCTTCCTCAGTAATATTTATAATACAACTAATCAAGTTTTTGAGAATTTGGGGGCACCTTTAAAATTTTGTAAAGCATTGTTCTGTCTTTAATAATTTTTCTACTCCAATCTTTTTCACCCATGAATAATTGATTTTTATGTCATATAATTGAGTCAAATAAGCACCCAATTTTTAAACAATTTCAAGAATGAATTGCATGGAGCAAATGCCCAAGAGGTTTCTTGACACTGTGGTCTTGATTATATTCTTGTTAATGAAGGTCTTCTTCACTGAAGCCTGGTATGATGTGATTATGATCCTTGGGTGATGTCCACCAAGCCTGTGTAAAGAACAGGAATTCCAGAATTCTTACCTGGGGTTGCATTGCCAGATCAGATCATCCTGGTCACAGTTGGAGTCATGGATTGTTGTGAAAGTGTCTTCTGCACTTTGGATTTAAAAGTCTTGTGAAATGATAAAAATTTAAAAATGGATATATATTTCTAATTTGGTAACACCTGAATATGGTAGTCCTCTAACATTTAGCCATTTATTTGAAATAGCAAACACCAGAGTTTTGAGGCACCTATTCATTTGTATAGTTTAAAGGTTATAGCTCTATTATGAAATGTTGATTATATTTTATTCTTCCTTTGTAGGTAACCCATTAACCAAGGATAAATCAAGTGATCCTCAAAACTGAACATATGCCTAGAAACTAAACTCCTGAGGTGATCTTGAAGGAAGATTTTTATACTGTTGTGAACAGGCACAGCAGAGTCTGTTCTTCCCAAGGGATTTCATGGCTTGTAATCAACCTCTTCTTGAAATCAAGACTTTTACAAAGTTAGACATGAACTTCTATGTCATGAAGATTTCATCAGATTTGAACTGTGTTCAACCTGTAAAATTGCACTTGCTGAAAGATTTTGAAGTTGCCATCTGCAGAGTTGGTGAAGAGTTAATGTTTCCAGGGTGATGTCAGAGATACTCACCTTTTGGGCTCTTGGCTCCAGATGTACCTGCTTTTCTCATTTCTGAAAGCAATTTCCCAAATGCACTGGCCTTCTGGCATGGACGTTTTCCTGGGTCCTGTGTTCATTTGCTAGTGGCCCATGGCTTTAACGACATTTCCTTTGCGGAATTTCTCCTCTGGCATGGCATAGACTGAGACAATTTTATTTGTATCCTACTCTTGGAGCTCTGAAAGCCTACATATTTTAACACCTTGAAGTTGCTTTTGTTAAAGGAATGGAAATATATATCCATTGATAATAATTATTGTTGGCAAGTAATAGTTATCTGAGTACATCAATCATATAAGAATGTATAGACAAGCTGACATGTTTCCCCAAGGCTAACACACTATTGCAACTCTCTGTCAGTTAAATAAGTAGTAGGTAGAACTGGATTACCATTTTCATCATATACTATTTTGTACATCTAGAGCACTCCCTTTCAGGTTTTTTTTAAGTGGCATTATCTATTTTTTATGTTTGATTTTTCCCTTCACAGAAATTAGCAGTGAGCAGTCAAGTTATTAGGTAGTGTTCACTCTCGAAAAATTGCCAGGGATGCATGTAAGTTTCTGATTTCTGAGCTTGAAAATTATGCAGTTATATTTCTTCTAGTATTTTTCAAAGCTTTCGTTTATTTATGTCTCATTTTAAAAGACTGTCTCTTGCTTGATCCCAATGACTGTTTGAATGCTTATATATTTGTTTGTTCAGTCTATTGATAGAATAAATTGTTCATCTTCCCTGGTCTCAAATTTATACAATATTTGCTTATTGTTAGTTGTCCCATTTAAACAATTTTTTAAGTCAGTATTTTGTTGACATTTACATAGCCATTTTAACATTTGTGGTTTTCAGTTCTACAGAAAAGTCTTATGAATATTTAAAGGCCTTAAACATGTATGTACTTTTTTTCTAAGTTATTACAGAATGCATAATTTTATACTACATTTATTTTGTTTCATTTGTGATGTGAAGGGAGAAAAGAAAGGAAATTGCATAGCCATTCTCTAATAATGTTGCATAAACTCCATAGTTTGAAGGAATGTAAAGGGAGGGATTTCTGTATTTTACTCATCTTAGACTAATAGAAAGATGATTCAGATGTTGTCCTATTGAAGTTCCATCATGTTAGAGAAAGTGTAAAAATCTTTTGTGTCTTTAAATCTCAGTGACATGGCCAATTATGCATACGTTGGTTTCCGTGATGGAGGTCTACATACCCTGGAGAGCTTTGGTCTCTTACTGTTTGTAACACCTTGCAAAAACCAATTCATTAACCAGACTCTTTTATGGGCAGAAAAAGATGGTGTGTAAAATTTGTTAAAAATTAAATATGAAAGGTATACTTTTGACATTGGCTAAAATATACTACACTACAAGTCCCTGGAATGAAATGAATTCTTACCTCCATTTTAATTATGTACATGAACCTAATCAGATGACTCCAAATGGATCAAGACTGTATGAAATCATAAAGAAAGGAATAGCAGTTGTACTGAAGCTTCTGCATCAATTGAACTATTAATTAGTTTCTTTGGAACAAAGTGGAAAACTATATTATTTGGAAATTACAAATTTGTCCTAGATTTGTTTGAAATTATAGATCATGCTTCTCATTTTAAAAAATGATGTCCTTTAAAACAACACTGGAAATTCTGTATTATATACAATTGTAATTCATGCATAACAATAGAAAAAAAATAAATGGAATTTCAAATATACTAACTAGATTATCCCCAGTAGAGTAAAGTTGTGACTATTCAGAAAAAGTTAATAAAATTGGGATATAAAATGGACTGTCCTTCATGGGTTACATTTGGAGAAGATGTTTTCTTGTGTTTTATTCTAAAAGCACTTCAGTTTCTATCCAGGGAAACCTCTGAATTCATGGTGAAGCTGACATAAACTCTTCAATCTTCTTTTATTAGAAAATCCATGGCAAATCTTGCCATTTCACAAGGTTCCGATATTTGATTTGCTTCTTTGCTAGGAAATGATCAAAATAAATATATTTATACTTGTCTGCTTTTTGTCTATGAGCACAAAAAACATAAGTTGCTAGCAATATGTGAAATTCATCTTATGAAAATTATTAAAAATAATGAAGTGTTTATTTTTTGAAATTCATTATATATGGAAATATGCATCAAAATATCAAATAACTACTGCTTAGCCTTTGAAAAATTATAAGTGCTTTTTATTTTGAACTAATTTAAGACAAAGGAAGTTGGAAAAATACAATAGAGGGTTCCTGTATACCCCTCTCCCTTCCCCCAGTGATAAGAACTTATATAACCATAACATATTACCAAAACCAGGAAATTGACATTGGTACAATGTTGTTAACACAAACATGGACCTTATTCGGATTTCGCTAGGTTTTATATGCACTTTGTGTGTGACTGTGTATATATTATTAGTCTTTCTAGTTAAATTGGTATCCATCCAGATGTGGAGCAATAAGTGCCTGGTTTGGGATAATTCTTTTGAAATCCTCTATTTTTGGAATAATATCCTATAACTATATTTTACTTTATTCTAAATACACACTTGTTACTATAACAATTGGAAACTTCCAGGTTTAACCCAGTATTTATGATTTCAAATTTGGTTTTGATTTTAATGTGTAGGAAGAGATCTGAGAAGCTGTCTGAAATAGAAAGGCAGGTTGATACTGCTTTTCAATTCCCTAAGCAAATCTTGTGTTACTAAACAATACTATACAATTGAATTGTGACCTTTGACAGCACCAAGTAGCTATTAGTACAGTGCTTAAATGGAACTTGATATTTTTTAAATGTTTATCATTCTCTCAGTTGGTAGGTTATAAATCCTTCTGAAAAGCAATATATCTGCAAAGAAACCAAATAGTATATTTCATCACCAGCACTTTTTCATTCTTACTAACTAACTTAAAGCGGGAGAATTCAAATGGTACCACTCTATTTAATAAAACTAAAGAGAAGGCAGAGACCTGTATTGAGCATGTCCTTGTATTAGAACATTACTGTTTTTTATCAAGGTAAGTGTTTTCTTTTCTTGTCTATTGTTTGTATATAGAATGCTTTGGAAAAAGAGTAAGGGTAGCAGACTTTGACCTGCTACTGTAAAAGAATAAAATAACTCCACATGACTGTGAAAAGTAGTGCAGACATTACAATTATCTGGCATTTAATGGACAGTTAAGGAATCTCTACTAAGTACCAAGCATATATGACTAGATTGAATTTGGAGTTCATTTAAGTTTAGTCTTAAAAATGGCCTTTCAGATTAGTTTAACACACATTTTTTTCAATACCAACTTGTGCATAGTACTTGTGCTAACCAGTGAGAAAGTGGGGACACAGACAATTGAGAATTGTTTCATGTTTGATTTGATTTTTTAATATCTGAACTTTTTTATGTTTTAATTTACCAAGTGGTATGCCTTTAGCATCTTTCTGGAAGTTCCCACTTGTTATCTAAAATGATTTAACTTTATTCTAGAAGTTACGTGAGCAGGGCAGTGAATGTCTAAAACTATGTTTTATAGATTTTAGCTTAAAAAATGTGATTGAGGGTATTAAAGAAGAGAGATTGTGGGAATGAAAAGAAATTAGATAATTTCTTTTATCTAGGGAGAGGTAATGAGCTTGGCCTGAGCTTGGGCTATTACACTGAGGAGAAAGTGAAACAGTGAGTCTCAATCCTGGTTGCAAGTTACTATTACCTGAGACGTCTTAAAAGTACCTACACACAACCCTACTCTCAGAGATTCTCTAAATTCGTCTGGGAAAAGGGAGAGAGCCTATACCTGGGTATTTTTTTAAAAGCTCTCCAGATGATTCTAATGTACATCCAGTTAAGAAACCCCAATAAAGGGTTTTGAAAATGATGAATTGGGTGACTAGTTGGACAAGCAAGAAGAAGATGCAGAAGAGAATTTCTGAAGGTCAAATGGGACAATGGAGTTTCAGGTATCAAACATGAGAGAAAAACCTGGAGGAAAAGTAGGCTGAGTGACTGACAGAGACAATGAGTTCATTTTTTAAGCCTATTAAGCTTAAAGTGCCAATGAAGCATTCAAGGAGGTCATGTTAGATAAGGACTGAACAGATTTTATTGGATTTGTAATTAGAGATTATTGTTGGTATGGAAAGAGTGTCAATGAAATGCTTGTAGAATTGAGATTTAAGTGGGTTGAAGCGTGAGGGATTTGAAAGTAGAAACAGCACATGTAGACTTGTCTTTCAATGGAATGTGAAAGAGAAAGATAGGGTAGTGATTAGGGGGAGATGCAAAATTGAAGGAGTGTTTTTTTTTTTCCCTTAATATGGGAGAGATAATGTGTTTATGTGCTGAAAAGGAGAGGCGCGAGAGAGTTTAAGAACTCAAGAATAAAAACTAAGTAATTGATGGAGGAAGGGGTATCTGTACTTAGATGGAAGAACATTCTTAAGGTATGAGAAATAAATAAGATCAGGTTCCATAGAAAAAGTAATGGAATATCACATAGAAAACTGTCAAGTGGCAAGTGTGCTTAGGTCTTTGGTGACCTTTACCAGAGCAGTGCTGGTAGTATAACAGACTATGAGACAAAGATTAATCATTTGAGTAATGAGAGCACTTGGGTGAGTATCAGCTTGTACCTGGACCTCCTACCTGACCATGGGAGAAAATAGATCTTTTGGGAATGTGAGACAGTTGCTCCAATCCAAATTTTCTCTCTTAATCTATTTGTGATCTTGGAGGAGTACCTTAACTTTCTAAGTTTCAGTAAAATGAAAATAATTATCTACCTCACAGAATGGCTGTGAAGATTCTGCTTAGCACAGTGTCTTGCATATAACAAGCACTTACTAAATGGTGGTTCTTTGTGAAAGATGTTTGCCCTGCAGTTGTGTAAAAATTATGTGAATAGAAAATAATTAAATCATATCACATATCATGTAAAAAGATCTTGGCCCCAAATCCTCTAAATAGTAGAGGAGGATGTAGAGGCATTAGGTTTAAATCACTTTTTTTCTAGAATTGTGTGGCAGTATGGAAGACAAAAGAGTTACCGCAGTGGCAGATTATGTGAAAATATATTTTTTCTAATAGGAGAGGACTGAAAGTTATAGGCAGAGTGGAAAGTTAGTGGAACAGGAGAAATTGATATAGGAAAGGATGAATCAACACCCTGGAGGGTTAAGAATAATAAGTGTTTTTATGTAACATTTATGTAATCTAAGTATCTTTAAAAAATAAAAAGAATAATTAGTGGAAAGGTTAATGTGCAAGAAGAATAAACATTTTTTTCTGTGGCACGAGATAAATGAACAAGCTTGGGCACTGAGAGAAATTTAAAGATGAGGCAAGGGAAATAATGTCCAAAGGGATCTGGCTGAAGGAATGACACGTACAGGTCTTAAGTAAGTGAGATTCCTCTCCTGAGTAAATGAGGGACAAAGTTGGGTTTGGAATCTCCAAGGAGAGTGGAAAATATTTGAGGCAAATTATGGTATTTCTATATTCTGAGAGCTTGGAACACAATAAGGGTACAATATAAAGCATTACTGGTAGAGATGTGTGACTCTTCCATCAGTACATTGCAGTCTGGACAAAGGAAGAGTAAGCATGAATAATAGTTGGAATCATCTTTGGATGTACATAGGCAAGTTTTAAAAAAATGGATAGCATCTCTTGCACACTTACCTCTGTGCCTAGAGCTTGCTACATACTTTATATGTATTACATAATTTGATCTTGTTTGAGGTATAGATTATCATTACCATTTTGTAATAAGAAAACTGGGATGAGGAAAAAGGAGAAATCCATTAATTCATTCAACATTTTTTAGCTCCAAATATGTTCCAGGGACTGTGTTAGATGCAGTAAATAAAATGTAAATGGTAAGCTCTACCTTCTTTTCAAATGATATCTCTCCTGGGAGGGCTAATAAACTGAACTTAAAACAACTTATCATTAAGAATCATCAGATAAATTCCATGAAGCCTGAGGCTGCATGCAGCACTTGAGAATCAGCTGAAAATTAGAAAATTATGAAGAACAAAGAAGTATGATACTCCAAAAACAAGCCTATCATTTTGATAAAGGTTGACCATATTAATAATTATCAACCTCGTAGTGCCTGAGTATGTTACAGAAGAAGGGCTTTAACAAATAACTTGAATTCTTTTTTTTTTTCCCACATGCATGGTTAGTGTTTTATTCTTTAAAGAATGGTACTAAAACATTACACGAAGTCAGGCTGAAAGGTAAAATTTTAAAGTTTTATAAGGTTAAGTTATAACATGTGTAATGACTGCTCACGCTAAAATCTTGATCTTAGAGGTTATACACCTAGTTGGCAGTAGCACCCAGGTTTTTCAGATAGCCAGTCATTTTTCTCTTGTCTGCATAGATTTCTTCTCATTACCTGCCTTCTACTTTTGTTGCATGATCTCAGAATCCCTGAGAGGTAGTCAAGCTATCTTATTTTCTTTTCCCCTTGCTAATTTCCAGGGCTTTCTTTATGTTTTTCTGGCGGGCAAGTTCCCACTGATTTCCATGGGCCATGCCGACCCCTGAACAGAGCCTGGAAGGAGCGACTCAGAAAAGCAATGGCTCAGTCGCCCACACAGTTGTGGTCACCACCCATAGATCTGGAAGGCAGAACTCATGCAGGCGATGCCTCCGTGCTGTCTTATATTCTATTTTAAGTGTTTGATTTTTAGTTAGAGGTGAGTTTTTCTGTCTTCCTGTCCAGAGTGGTGTATCATTTACCCACTGCTGTGTAATATATCACCCCAAACACAGCGGCTTAAAACAATTGGCATCTATTATTGCTCCCGATTCGACAGGTCACCTGGGAGGTGCTTCTCGCCTTGGCTGGGCTCACTCATGTGTCAGCTGTTAGCTGTGGTTTGGTAGGCACGTTTGCTGAGTTTGTCTGGATTTTCTCACACCCGTAGGGAGTCAGCTGGCTTAACGATGGAGCCGTCTAAGCTGGAACAACTGGGCTCTCTGCCAAGTGGCATCTCCTTCTCCAGCAGGCTAGCCTGGTTTATGAGGCAGGCACAGGGTTCAAAGCGAATGAAGACAGGGAGACCTAGGCTCAGCACTGGTATGCCCTTACTTTGGCCATATTCCATTAGCCAAAGCCAATCATAAGGCTGGCCCTTATTCCAGGCACAGAGAAAGAAACTCCACCTCTTGACAGAAAGAGCTGCAAAGTCAGACTGCAAGGTTTGATTCAGGAAGGGAGAAAGAATTGGGACTGTTTCTTCAATTGCTTACCATAAGTTGTCATTTGCTAGTCTTACTCTCCTTCATCATAAACTTCGTCACGCATCTGAGTGATCTTTTCAACCCTAATGTGGTTTTGATACTCATCAGCTTAAGATTCTTCAATGTCTCCCCATTGTCTTGATGTAAAATTTATGGTCTATAACTGACAAACGTGGCACTCCATTATCTGGCCCCAACCTTCTCCATAAACCCTGTGCCTGCTCTATTCTGTCACACCTAATTCTTGGAGTCCTTAGAATGCTCTCTGTTCCTGCAAACACCATTTTTGTCTCTGAGACTGGACTCTCCCTTCATATTCCCCTGGCCTTTCTTAAACCTCTTTTTCTCATATACTTAAATTTAGATTATCATATTCTGTTGATTAATATTTCTACTATCAATTTAATTGAACAAATATTGAGATACTATCACAAGATTGTTATTGGTAGATAGTTTTGAAACAAAGTCTTCCCAGACCCATACTCCCAAGGACTCAACACAGAGTTCTACAAAAGATAGCTTGTATGAAATATTTCACCTTAGTTATATATATATATTTTTTTTTTTTTTTTTTTTCCCTGATATTTACACTTTGAACTAAAAACATTTTAAGTAGATTTTGTAAAGGTGCTTGTGGAGTAATTATTTGTAATCCATTCTCAAGTCCTTTTTTTCTGGTAAAATGATATGAGATAGGGAACAAAGAAGACCTCATGGCTTTCCTTCACAGTACTTGCCTCTGCCAAGTCTCCTGTGAATCCCACAGGAAGACTTGAGTGCCCTTTCTCCATGTTTTCATTGCTTTCCTTTGTAATTGCTTTGGAATTTGTTTGCTGTCTGCCTAACTACCTTCTGTAACCCAAGTCTTTTCCTCTTCATAATCTCATTGACTAACAGTATCAGGTAGCCAAGACATTGCTTATTAAACAAATCATTGCATGATTTAATAATACATATACAGGGAAGCGGCTGTGGCTCAATCAGTAGGGCTCCCGTTTACCATATGGGAGGCCCCGGGTTCGGTTCCCGGGGCCTCCTGGTGAAGGCAAGCCCGCCCGCACGGCGTGGTTAGCTGAACCAGCGAGCACAAGCAGCAAGGGGGGGATAAATGAATAAATAAATAAAATCTTTAAAAATAATAATAATAATAATAATACATATACAAAGGCACAGGTAGTAGTAACTGAGTTTGATTCTGCTTTATTGACTAAATTGTTCCTTTCTATGAAATGCTGACTATCAGCTATTAGGGAAATAGCAAATCATGGCAAATGAACCATGATTGTGATTTACAGCGGAAATGTCATATTAATCTGTTTGTTTTGGGGGCGGATAGTTAAGTCTTTAGCACTACAAATCAAAGGTGTCACAGCTAAACAACCTGATGGGATTAAGTGGTTCTTTGTGATTTCTGTGCTGCTGAATGGCAGAAATTATCTAATCATCCTTCTCACACTTTGTTGGTGAGCTCTCATGAAAAATATTTCTTTTCCTTATTTGAAGTATTGGGAAACACTCAAATTGCAATTTAAAGGTTGTTGGTATAGGGAGCACATGAGCAATTTATTGCTGTTTCATTCATCAGCCATTTCAAGTATTTTACTAAAAATATCCCCAGCACTGGCCACATTTTATGTTCACCTTCATGCTTTTTGTGCATTTCTTCTGGGCTAAATCTTATAAAAGCGATTTTAAAATTTTTGAATTCTTTGCTGTTTCATTATGACAGCTAATGATGTTCTCAGCACCTCTGAAAACTAATAGATGGTTAAATAATTTTGTTGGCCTAATTATTTCTGGTATCATTTCTAATATTATTATATGAAACTCATTTGACCCTCCTCACTTCATCAGGCCTCTGTTCTTGTGACTCCCATTCATTTTCAAAAGCTAAAATGGCTCACTTCCTCTTTTAAAGGACTCATTGGTACCAGTTTCAGAGAGTGTGGCAGTTGTGAAAGAGAAGGTATGAGATACTCTTTCTGTCTCTTACAGGTATACTGAAACAGAAGACTTGAGAATGAATTACAGATAATTACTTCACAAGGAGCTATTTAAAATCTAATTACTAAGTTTCTAATTCACGTAGAAAAATGGAGAAAAAAATAAGCTCAGTCTCACTTAAATGCAGTGTACTATTTTTGCAGAACTCAGAATATCAAGCCCATCTTGGGAGTTTAACTGTGGGAGGACTTTGTTATAGCACTGTAATAGGATTTCACAGATAGCATTATGATGAATCTCCTGTATGTGTTCATTTAATTTCAGGGGTTGCTGCACCAAACAATAAACCAAATTTGTGATCCCGAATCTGGATGTATCTTGTCACTTTCTTTCCCAGTCAGTTCAATCAAATGTCATTCTGTTCAGTTGAATATAGGCAGGGAGAATTTCAAGTAAGAGAAAATTCAGCCTGAGTGACAGATTTTTCTCCTAACACTACTTTTGTTTGATTCCATCACTCTCTTTCTTTTTTTCTTTCCTGTGAAACCACACAATGAAATGGAAATCAGGATGTCTGTTCTACTGCCGCTTCTGACTTAGGCTTTTGGATCAGTGAAAGTAGTTGCTTCATTTATTCTGCATGTGGTCATATAGGTTGGGCACTGCACAAAACCAGGGAGCACTGCTTATGTGGCTCAGTATGTGAATAGCCCTCCCTAGAGTTGTACAGAGCCCAACATGCACAACTGTAAATAGCAGCCCTGCTGAGTTTCTCCATCGTGAAAGAGGTATTTCCCTCCTGCTTTGTTTCAAAAGAATATAGATGATAAGCACGACAGAGGTTTTGATTTGTGACTTAGGCAAGATGCTATAATATCTGCGAGCACTCCAGAGACTCTGGGTCATAAACTAATAAATTGCAACCCTAGACAAACAAATTACTTAACCTCCTTGGGCCTCAATTTTCTCATCTGCAAAAGAGTAATAATAATATCTGCTCTCTTTGCCACCCAGGACTACTGTAAAGATTAAGTGAAATATTAGATTGGTTAGTACTCTGCAAAGTAAAAAGTGCTAGACTAATGTGTTTTAATATTATTATCACTGTTAAGACAGTGTCAGAGAGGATGCATGGTTCTTAATGCTCTTGATGAAATCTGCATAGCGTCTTCTATCAGTGAGAGCTATTAAAGCTTTAACATTAGATTAATTAAAACTAGATCATACCACACTGTGACTCTTACAAATTTTTAATATTGTATTAATTAGAAGCACTTTGTCTTTTAAACATTCACAGATTTGAGTAAATACTATATGTGCATGGCATATATGCTACTCTAATCATTGAGTCACATTATATTTGATCTTTTCATTCCCAATCATAAATGAGGCTATTTTTCTTTAAAAGGCCATCTTTAAGTTAGTTGGCAGTCTCAATTTAAAGACAAAATTAAAACAATAATTTATTTTAATTAAATATTTATTTAACAAACATTTATTTAGAGCTTACTATATGTCAAGTTTGATTCTAAGCCCTTTACAAATTTTAACTCATTTAATCCTCATAGCAACTTCATAAAGTAGGTAATTTTATTGCCTGCTTTTGGCCAATGGAAAAATAGAAGTAAGCTGAGGTAAGTAATTTGCACAGGTAATACAGTTGGTAAGTCGTAGAGCAGACTTCAAATCTTGGACATCTGGCTATAGAGACTGTGCTCAGAAGCACTGGCTTATTACCAATCATGGGGTTTACTAAAGTCCTATATAAATCATATGGCTAATATGCAAAGATGCCAGCAATTTCCTAGGTGAGTTGATTTAAACACTATGGAAATAAGGTCAAGGTGAAAGGCCAGATTGTCATGTAAAACTCACCACGTAGCTCAACCCTGTTTATTTATACAGCTAATTTCTCCTGTAGTCTGGAAAAAGTAAAAGAAGAGATGAGTAAATATCCAACATCCCAAGTAGATTGTCACATGTTATACTACTGACCAGAAGTCATCTTTGAATATTCATGCAACTGTGATAGGACATGGGATGTTATTACAAGCCAAGCATCTTCCATATCCAGCTCAACATCCCCAAACAAATGTCTATTACTGGGAGGTAAAATGTCTATCAGGTGAGAGGCAACTACAATATACAGGTGTATATGTCTTTTGCTTAAAATTATGTGACTTATACATGCTTCACTGTAGCTGTGTTAACCCTGTGGTATAAGAATTCTATGTTACTCACAATTATTGTGTCACCTCATCTAGAATACAGCAACATGTAGTGCCAGAATCCAACCATTATTATTTTTTCAATTTTTGGAAAATTGAAGTACATTTACTATCCCTGGGCATCTGGTGTGTCTATATTTTCCATGATTCCTCAATGGTTACCATTAAAGGATTTAGTGTTGTCATCCATGAGTCCTTTCAGTAATTCTGAGAGATAATCAATGTGAAATGGCAGCACGAATCCTTTAGAAGAATCTCAGGGTCAGATACCTTCTTCCTTATGTCAATTACCCTTCCACAATAGAGAAGTAGTAATTCTTTTCGTGTTGGGGACGATCAAGGCGCGCCTAAAGCCCTTAGCAACCCGCGCCTAAAGCCCTAACCCCTCCCTAACAATGGTGATCTCCAATCATAGACCGCCGCCACCTCTCCTTACCCACTGTCCCTCCTCTTCCCAAGAGTATATATGCTTTGTTCTTACAATAAAATTTTGCAGCTTGACCCCAACGCTCACCGTCTCGCTGTCATTCCTCATGTCTCTTGTCCCACCATTCCTCCTTAGCGAGTCTCCGAGCCCTCCTTACTACGTCCCACGGGTTGGGATTCACACAACTGGCGCCCAACGTGGGGCTCGAGAGAACCGCGCTAAGAGTGGAACACCGCTTCACCACGATCGGGAGGCCTCCCGTCACTTCGACTGAAGCAAAGGTCTAACCAGCGGTGAAAAGGAAGTCCAGGAGAGAGTCCTGTCATCACCACTGCGGTTGGAGCCGCAGTCCCCCAAATTTAGGGAAAGAGGTCCAGGAGAGAATCCTGCCGTCTTCACTGCGGTCGGAGCCGCAGTCCCCCAAATTTAGGATCTAATCAGTGAAAAGAAATCCAGGAGTGAGTCCTGCCATCACCACTGCGGTCGGAGCCCCGGTCCCCCAAATTGTAAGTTTCATTTTCTATTTTTTTTATTTATCATGGGACAAGTATATTCTGATCATTTCATATTCATTAGTCAAATTAAGGAAGCACTCAAGGCACGAGGAATTAAGGTTAAGAAAAAAGGTCCTCTCGAATTTTTTAAGTTTATCCTCAAAACCTGTCCTTGGTTCCCTGAGGAAGGAACCCTAGATGAAAGAATCTGGAAAAGGGTTGGCGATTGTCTTAATGATTACCACAGGACCTTCGGTCCCAACAAAATCCCAGTAACCGCCTTTAACTACTGGCAGTTAATATATGAAATCCTTAGAGTCTCCCCTCGAAACCCCGACTTTAAAACCATTGTTACCGAGGGTGAAGCCATTCTTAGGTCCCAGGTGCCCTCTCGAGCGGGATCTAGGTGCCGTTCCGTTTGTAATGACTCCGTTAAGGAAGAGGAAAAGGCTACAAACCCTCCACTCTACCCTCCACTCTCACATAGTGAGAGTCTCCTCTCCCTGATGGAAGAAGGGCTTTCATCCTCCAATCCTACAAACCTCTCACCTCCTGCTGAGCTCCCCACCAGCCCTTAAGCTAGCAAACCCTCTCCTCCTCCCCCTCTTCAGCCTCGGGAGATCCCAAACTTCAACCCCCCTCCATACCCCCTCCCTCCAGCCCTTCAGCCTACCTTCCCACCCCTTCCCTCTGGCCCTTCAGCCCCCCTTCCTTTTCCAGCCACCTCATGCCACCCTCCTTTTGACTTCAACCCCCTTTTAACCTTCTCCCATCAAGTGCAGCTGCTCACCCAAGCTCTTACTCGTCTTTCCTTCCAACAATCGGAGGACAACCCTGCAGTCAGCTCCCCATCCCCTAAGCCTAATCTGGGTTTTCCTGTCCTAAGGAGTGGCCGAGATGCTCCTGCCGCCTCCTCTCCTCCTGTTGAGATTAATTTAGACACTCCCCGTCCACCCGACTCCAGTAACGTTCCCCAAGCTGACGATGAGGAGGGTCGCAGGGAAGAAAATGATTCTGGATCTGATGAAGAGCCCGCTGTTTCAGCTTGGCGTGGCCCTCCCCCTAATAGGCACAAGCCTCTTAGCTTCAAATTCTTAGAAAAATTAAAGAAGGCAGTTCACTCTTATGGGGCAACTGCTCCTTTCACTCTCGCCCTTGTTGAAAGCCTATGTGACCAGGAGCTTATACCCAACGACTGGTTCCAGTTAGCTCGTGCCGTGCTCTCCGGTGGCGACTATATCACCTGGAAGTGCGAGTATGAGGACAATGCTAGAGATTTTGCCATCCGTAATAGCAACAGAACTGAGTCAAAAGGCTGGACTCTAAAGAAATTCTTGGGACAAGGAGCTTACCAGCCTAGCGTGGCACAAGCACAGTTTAGCCCTGGTCTTCTCTCTCAGGTGCAAATGGCGGCTCTTAAGGCCTGGAGGAAGCTTCCTCAGAAAAGTGCCTCCACTTCCTCTTTGGCAAGGCTCACACAAGGGCCTGAGGAGCCTTTTGCTGACTTCCTCAGTCGCCTGCAAGCCACCGCGGAACACCTGTTTGGTGATTCCGAAAGTAATAGTGACTTTATTAAACAACTGGCTTTTGAAAATGCGAATGAGGCCTGCCAACATGCCATCCGCCCGTTTCGAAACACTGACCTTAACAACTATGTTAAACTCTGTGCTAACGTTAACCCCACCAAAACCATCGGCTTGGCTATTGGTGCTGCTTTTCAAGACCTAAAAAACAGCTTGCGCGCCCCACCCACTTGCTATAACTGCAAACAACCTGGTCACTTTGTTAAGTCTTGCCCACTCAGAATTCAAGGCCGGACCGTCACTAATCCTTCCCCTAGTCCCATAGGAGCCACTAGGCCCCACCCCTCTTCAATTTGTCCTAAATGCAAAAAGGGATACCATTGGGCATCTGAATGCGTGCCTACTGGGGATGCGAAACATTGGCTACTGGGTGGTCACCCCCAATTACTGACCAATTCCTCATGGTGCAATTCGCCCCTGCTGGGTGCACTCGACCATCTTGGCCTGAACCCTTGAAACTACCACCAGGTAAAACTCCCTGTGCCGGTCTCGCCCTCTCCATTCGAAACCCTACAGATCCCTCTTGGGTCATCGGTCGTACCTGGGGCATCAAATTATATCTCTCCGGCCCCGACCCTGGCACGCTTCTGCTTATAAAAAAAGAACTGGCGGAAGTGAACCACGGTCCAATAGGCCCTAATAAAGTTCTGTCCCCTTCCCCATCGCTCAGTCCTCCTGCCACCCGCCCTGCTTTAAGCCATTCTACAAATGCACCAGAGGCACCCAATACACCTAGCATTATAAAAATTACCTCTCCTACCCCTAATCCAACCATCAATAACCCGCTCTGACAAATGCTCAATGCTACCTTTCTTGATCTGAACGCTTCCCAACCCAATCTTACTCACAACTGCTGGCTCTGTCTTTCTGTTAAACCCCCCTACTATGATGCTATAGCCCTTAATGCCACCTTTAACACTTCCGCTAGTGACAATCCTCCCCAATGCAACTGGAACAAAGAGAAAACCCGTGGCCTCACCATACAATCCGTCCTGCACACCGGACGGTGCGTCGGTAATGCCTTTGGTAATGTATCTGCCACCTTAACCAAGGCCTGTATAGATTCACCTACCCTGTCTCAGGCCAAGTATTATATCCCCCCACACGGGGCAAAATGGCTATGCTCCTCATCACGGCTTTCTCCCTGTGCAACAGCCCTCAATAGCTCAGGAGAAGTGTGCGTCTTGGTTATTATTCTCCCCCACGTCCTTTACCATCGCGAAGAAGACCTCTATCAGTATTGGGACGAGCAGCCTTCTGTTACCATAACTAGACAAAAGAGAGAAATTATTACTGCTGTCACCATTGCTTCTCTTTTGGGTATTGCAGGTATAGCCACTGGGACCACATCTGCCATCCTCCAACAACAAGGCCTCTCTCACCTAAGAGCTGCAGTAGATGAGGATTTAGCCCGCATTGAAACCTCCATCACCCATCTTGAGAAATCCCTTACGTCCTTATCAGAGGTTGTTCTTCAAAATAGAAGGGGTTTAGATCTACTTTTCCTTAAACAGGGAGGACTTTGTGCCACATTAGGCAAGGAGTGTTGCTTCTACGCTGATCATTCTGGATTGATTAAAGATTCCATGTCCAAACTCAGGGAAGGAATAGCAAATCGCAAACCTGAACGGGAGGCCCAAGGAAGTCCTTCCTGGGGTATCAATGGAATCTTCTCTTATCTCCTCCCTATACTAGGCCCCATATTGACCTTACTTCTAATAATATCATTTGCACCCTGGGCCATTAAAAGAATAATCCAGCTAGTTAAGAACCAAATTGACTCTGCTCTTGCCAGACCCATTCAAATACATTATCAACGGCTTCACCTTGCTGACCATGGTGTGTATATGCCTCCTTTACCAAACTAGCCCTCCCCAATGTCCAAGCAGCTGAGTGTGAGACAAAGTACCGCAGGAGACAGCTTAAAATAAGTACCATCTAGTTGTTCTCTGAGAAGCACGCCTCATTAGCATAAGGGTTTGCTCTGCTAAAAAATTACTCATGGCGGCGCTGGGCTGGATAGCCAATGACGGGCAACAGGACTGACCTATCAATCAACCTAAGACAGGGACATGGCCCCTCGCTGCCATGGCTCCCAATGACGGGTAAGATTGATCGCGTGACGGGCAAGACATTTGAACTTACCGGGTACAGCCCTGACCTAAGACAGGCACAGCCCCCCCCCTCATTTTCTATATATACCCCTTTCCCGAAAAAAAGCCGTCAACAACAGGGAAATGAGGCCTCTACTTCCCTCAGCCAGCTTAACAAAAAAAAAAGGGAAGAGATGTTGGGGACGATCAAGGCGAGCCTAAAGCCCTTAGCAACCCGAGCCTAAAGCCCTAACCCCTCCCTAACAATGGTGATCTCCAATCATAGACCGCCACTTCTCGTTACCCACTGTCCCTCCCCTTCCCAAGAGTAGATATGCTTTGTTCTTACAATAAAATTTTGCAGCTTGACCCCAACGCTCACCGTCTTGCTGTCATTCCTCGCGTCTCTTGTCCCACCATTCCTCCTTAGCGAGTCTCCGAGCCCTCGTTAACGTCCCGCTGGTCTGGACGCACACATTTTTGGGAGAGCAGACAGAAGTAAAACAGGTTCTTAACCTTTTTTTGTTCCATGGACCCCTTTGCCAGTCAGGTGAAAACCTAGGAACCCTTATTAAGTCCACACTATACTGTGTATTATTTAATAAATATATCACACCTGCACCAACATGTCCCCACAAGAATGTGTTTTTTTTTTGTCTTACATTCTTTTATTCATTATAGTATATATATGCAGATCTGTTTTATGTACAATAATTGGTTCTATCAAGTAATCATACCAAGGCATCCTGGTAACCTTCCCCAAATCAGATTTTGGTAAAATTAGATATTTATGCACTTCAAAGGCTACCAAGCACTTGAGATTTCATTACTGATTTCAGTTTTGAGGCCATACACACTTCAAAATATACAATAAATGGGTTAAGGCGATAAAAGTGGGCTGAAAGAAACCACAGGATTCAGAACAATTAAACTGTGTATTTCACTTGCTAATCAGAGCCATAACATGAACAGCAAATATTGTGCATATCTCACAGCTCTTTTATTGTAGCATGAGGGGCTACTGGACATCTAAGGTGACTGCACTGTCGGTGGGGAAACAGCAGATGTGATCTGCTGGAGGCTTCGCCAAGGGCTCACTGCTTCTCTGTCTTAATCAGCCAGGGCAGCCTTGACTACATCTTCAGCCAGCATTGAGCAGTGCAGTTTCACAGAAAGAAGGCAGAGTTCCTTGGCGATATCTGTGTTTTTGACGGTCAAGGCGTCTTCAACAGTTTTCCCTTTCACCCATTCAGTGACTAACGAGCTGGAGGCAATCGCAGAACCACAGCCAAATGTTTTAAACCTGGCATCCACAATCTTCCCCTTTTCATCCACTTGAATCTGTAATTTCACAAACTGGAGCCCCCACCAATCTAGTTCCAACATTTTTAGATGTCTTGCCAAGGGATCCCACATTTCCAGGATTTTCGTAATGATCAACAACCTTCTTGTGGTAGAGCTGGCGGGGGTGGACAGCTCACGGACTGGCAGGTGCTGGCTCCGCAGTAGCAAGGCCGACGCAGCTCGCCTTAGCCGGCCCGCTCCAGCCGCCGCCATCTTGCGGGGACGCGCCTGCGCCAGCCGAGAGCGAATCCGGAGGTAAGAATAATGTTGTTGTTGTTTTTTTTTTTAATTTAAATTCAAGCTCACAACCGCTTGTTAAGAACTCCTGAAATAAAGAAAGGGATTTGTAATTTTAAGAAACATCTACTAAAATACTAGACTCTACATTAATTTCATTTGATACTACAGTCATGTGGGATGATGTATTATTGTGACTTCACAAGGGGAATTGTTTCAGAGATATAAATAATGTGGCTACAAAACGGGTAAGTGAAAGAGCTGAACATCAACTCTAAGCCTTCCCAAACTCCCAAGTACTTATACGTTTCATTACAGTTTGCAATTCCCTCTCAACCACTCTTTAACATAAGAGCATCTAGACAGAACAGAAGGATTTTGCCACATCAATATTTTCGGGTAACTCTTCCAACCGAATTGCAATTTGCTCAGTTATTTTTGAACCAACATTTCTTTAAGTCTATAGGGATCCACCATGTCCTTGATTAAGGATTCCTAGTAATAAGCTTTGATCCATTCAGAAGCAGAGTCAAATCGTTTTACTACATCCAGAACGAATTCACAGGCCCAGGATTACTTTGAACAGGGAAAATATGAGGCAGAATGGAATTTTGAGGGTTGCATTCACTTAGAATCTTTTTTTTTTTTTTTTTTTTTCATTTTTACTGGAAGGTCCCGGGGATCGAACCCAGGTCCCTCCATGTGGGAGACAGAAGCCCAATCATTTGAGCCACATCCGCCCCCAGAATCATTTTTATTGAGTATAAAAACTTACAATGTTTGGTCAACAGCAACTTATCTCAGTATATTTTGTTCATTTCATAGAGGCTGTTATTGGAAGATAAACTGTATTCAGGACAAGCTAAGGCCTTTTATTTTGCTGGACTGAGTCTTTGAAGGTATAGTGATGCACACGTAAGGTCCTAACCTGAGCTAAGCTATACTTTTTGTTTATATTGTTAGTAAGCTCTTACATAAATATATATGGTAAAATATGTTTGAAATACTTTTTTTTTTTTTTTAAAGATTTTATTTATCTACTCATTTATCCCCCCCCCCTGCTGCCTGCGCCCGCCGCGTCAGCCAATGACGCCGTGCGGGCGGGCCGGCCCCCACCAGGAGGCCCCGGGAACCGAACCCGGGGCCTCCCACATGGCAAACGGGAGCCCCACTGATTGAGCCACAGCCGCTTCCCTGTTTGAAATACTTTAAGCAAAGATTCATGTCAAGTATAAGTGAATAGAGTTAGAGACTTACTAGGTTAGATTAGTTGTTAACCCAGCTTGATTACTTTAGGAAATCTACATATGTGAATTTATCAGGAAATTTATTTTCTAGATCCAAGACAATTATGAAATATTTTCTCTTCTTAGCCTATCCCCTTAAGTAATGTCTTTCACACTGATGAGTCCTTAAGATTTCAATTTCCCCTTGAATGCCAAGCCTCAGTACTAAAGCAATCTACTCGACATCTCCACTTAGAGGTCTAATTGGTGTTTGAAACAGAACATGAGCATAACAGAATTTTTGATTCCCCTACCTTGACCACCAAACCTTTCTCCTTCATCTGTCTGCAATTCAGTAAATGGCCTCACCATACCCCTTGTTACAAACTTAGAATCATCTTTGATTTCTCTCTTTTTCTCATCTTCACCTCTAATCTATCAGCTAGACCTGTTCATTCTACATCTCCAAAACTCTGAATCTGTCTTTTGTTCTTTATCTCCTCTGCTATCACCCTGGTCCTATCCACCACCATCTCATACCTAGACAAATGAAAAAGATCTTTAACTGGTCTCACTACTCCTCTCCCTTCCTCTTATTACAATCCATTCTCCACACAACAGCCAGAATGAATTCTTAAAAGTATAAATCAACCCTTTCAACAAATGGTGCTGGAGTAATTGGATATCCATAGGCCAAAAAAAAAAATGAACTTCAACTTAAATTTCATACCTCATACAAAAAATAACCTAAAATAGATAACGAGCTTAAATGTAAAAAGTAAAATTATAAAATGTTTAGGAAAAAAAGAACATAGATATATAAAGAGTTTTTAAATATGACTAAAAGCATTATCCATAAAAGTAAAAATTGTTAACTTGGAACTGGAATTAAAACATTTTGCTTTGGGAAAGACCTTGTAAAAATGATGAAAAGACAAGCTACCCACTGGGAGAAAATATTTTCAAACCACATATTCAACAAACGACTAGTATCCAGAACATACAAAGAACTCTCAAAACTCAACTGTAGAAACAAAAGAAACCAATTAGAAAATGGGCAAAAGGCATGAACAGAGATTTCCATCAAAGAGCATATACAGATGGCAAGTAAGCAAATGAAAATATATTCAACAACATTAGCCATTAGGGAAATGCAAATTAAAGCTTCAGTGAGATATCACTACACACCTATCAATAGAGCTAAAATGACAAGTAGTGGCATTGCTAAATATTGGCAAAGGTATGGAAAATCTGGATCACTCATACATTGCTAGAAGGAATGTAAAATCGTGCAGCCACTCTGGAAAATAGCTTGGCATTTTCTTATAAAACTAAACATGCAATTACCATATGATCCAGCAATTTCACTGTTGGGCATTTATCCCAGAGAAATGAAAACATGTCCACACAAACACCTTTACATCAATGTTTATAGGAACTTTATTTGTAGTAACCACAGATGGATTACTACAGTATTCAGTACTACAGTATGGAATAATACTCAGCCATAAAAAGAAACAATCTATTGACATGCAACAACTTGGATAAATCTTGATGGAATTATGCTGAGTGAAATAAGCCAATTCAAAAAGGTTACATTCTATACTATTCAATTTATAGAAAATTTTTGAAAAGACAAAAATTAAAAAAATGGAGAACCAGATTGGTGGTTCCAGGGGTTAGGGATAGAGGTGTGGGTGTAGCACGGTGGTGGGTATGGTTATAAAATGGCAACAGGAGGGATCTTTATGGTGATGGAACCATTTGGTATTTTCCTTGGGGCTGGGCACAAGAATCTACTTATGTGATAAAATTGTATAAAACTCAATACAAATCTATATACAAAAGAGTACAAGTAAGATTTGGGTGGATTGTTGTTGCATCCCACTGAATCAGCTGCAGGACTCACTCGGAAAGTGAAGAAATATGTGGAGAAAGGACCCAAACCCACCGCAATGGGACCTGTTGAGATTCTGAAGAAGCACTAAATGCCAGGATGATCAGTCCTAGAGCATTTATTAGGGAAACTTACTTCAGAGAGCTGCAGCTACTTCTCAACAGACAGCAACCAACAAGAAGTTTATGGCAACCGCTCTTTAGATTATATACGGCTGGGGGACAAAGATCGCTGAATGCCAGAGGCTTGTGTACAAGGTTTGGGAAAACACCTGAGTATGGGCTCTTTTCTCAAAACCATGCACTGGAGGTGGACAGCATTCAAGAACATAACAGTCAAAGCTTGATGTGCTTCCAGGGGTTAGGGGCAAGGTCAATCATCGGTCAGGTAGGAGATGTATCATACAATCGTATTAATGACAATATCTTGGTTTTGATATTGTACTTAGTTTTGCAAGATGTTATCATTGGGGGAAACTGGGTAAAGGGTATACTAGGATAGCTCTGATTTATTTCTTACAACTGTATGTTAATCTACAATGGTTTCAATAAGAATTTCAAGTAAAAATTATTTTAAAAAGCTTTAAATCATGCCTCTGAAAAATCCTTCCAATGATCTTCCACATGTCAAATAAAATAGAATTATATGCATATTCCTTATTCTAGGCTTTACATGGTGTTACCTTTGCCTGCTTCAGTCTCATCATCTCCTATATTTCCTCCTTTTTTTCTGTACTCCAACCACATTGATACACATTTGTTATACTGGAACACACCAACCTTGACATTTCTTTAGGATCTTTACATTAGCTGTTCCCTCTGTCTTTAGATCTTCACTTGGTTATAATCCTACATGTAATTCATGCATCTTTTCCAATGTTACCTCCTAAGAGACACCTTTCCTAACCACCCTATTTAAAGTAGGCAACCCCCCACCCCACCCCACCCCACCCCACCCAATCACTCCAACACTTCACTCTATTTTATTACCTTTACAGAATTTAAACAAATATTATTATGATGGTTAGTCTTATGTGTCAACTTACGTAGGCTATATTACCAAGTTATTTAATTAAACACTAAGCTAGAAGTTGCTTTCAAGATATATATTTTTTTCTTTTTCTTTTTTTTTTATATTTTAAAAGATTCTTAGATTACATAAATGTTACACAAAAATTATGGGGATTTCCATGTTCCCCACCTCCCACACCTCCCATAACATCCCATATAAACAACTTTCATTAGTGTGGCACATCACCTGCAATGGATATACACATCCTGGGGCTTTGCTAGTAAGCATGGACCATAGTTCGCATTGTAGACCACACTCTCCCACACAGTTCTGCATGTTATATGCTGATGTAAAATGGCCTGTATCTGTCGTTGTAATGTCACTCAGGATAATTCCCAAGTCCTAAAAAAGCACCTGTATTACAACTACTTTTCCCTTCCCTGCCCCAAAAGCGTCCAGTGGCCACTGGCTCACCCTCACTGTTGTAATTTCTTCCATTGCTTGAATCACATTATGTCTACAACAGAATACCATTACAATCAGTTGACTTTAAGCAAAGGAGGTTAACCTTCTAATGTGGACTAGCTTCATTCTATCAACTGAAGGCCTTAAGAACAAACACAAAGGTTCCCTGGAGAAGAAGAAATTCTGCCTCAAAGCTGTAAGCTGTAGCATAAAATTATGCCTGAGTTTCCAGTCTGCCATCTCTCTTCCTCACTCTCTTTCTCCACCCCCTTTCCCCCTCTGCGCGCGCGCACACACACACACACACACACACACACACACAATCTCCTATTGATTCTGTTTCTCTGGAGAATCCTGACACATGTTTGGTGCCAAGAATTGTTCTAAAGTGATAGTATATTAAGGATGAGTTTTCTGGGGTTTCTGATATTAGTTTTCAAAAACTTCTTCCATTTAAAGGCACTAATGACTATTTCTGGTGATAAAAGAGGACACCGATAATCCACAGTGGCAATGCAAAATATTGCCATCAGATACTCCTAGTCAAATAATTACATAAGGCAAGGTTCTTGATAAACATGTATTTGAAAGCTTACCAACATTTTTGTCAAACTAATGAGTATAATGAGATTGGCTTGTCTGATTGCTCCTTAGCTGTGCTGGAGAAAGTGGGGAAAGAAAAAGATGGACTTAGGGCTTCAAATTCCCAGCTCAAGTGCCACATAAATGACCTGAAAATTTCTTTGTCTGAGCTGAAAGAAATCCTCGTCTCCTGTAGCTGCAGAGCTGAGCTTTCAGAAAACAAAACTCAGAGTCTCCTCCTGCAACTGGCTGAATTACAATGCAATGCAAATTGAATTCCCAACTTGCAAAGTGCCTGCTGTTAAAGTGAGCATATAGTTTGGGATGAAATGGGATCTGGAAAATTGGAGGTGGCTCATATAGGAAGATCCTGATTAAGCTGAAGACATTGAACTCTTAAATTCTGCTGAGTCTTCTTTGCCAGTAGAAGCAGTTCATCTGATACTGAACAAAAGTGGGTTCTTTTTCTCCCTGATATATTTCAAAGACCAATTCCTGAGACACCTGGGTTTCAAAGGGAAAAAGCATTTATTTGTTAGTCTAGCAAAGGGGGTCAGTGGCCTAAGGGCCCAAAAATCTGCCTCCCTGAGTTTGAGGATATTTGGGTTTTTGTGGATTCAAACAGGGGAGGTGAAGCGGTTACCATCACAATAGTAAGTATACACAAGGGTGAGCCTCATTTGAAATAACCATAAACAAAGGTAGGATCAGCCTAGTGAGTTTCAGTAATTTCAGATATTAACCTTTGTTTACTGTATAATATACTGGAAATGAAAGGGCATCTATATAATGATTCAGTTATGATTATTATTTGTTAATTCTTAACCTTCTGTTATATTTCCACCCCTTTCTGGGGAGATTAACTCTGCTTTGACTGAAGAAATTGTAATGATATCCCCTGAGGTAGTTGCCTTGCAAGACACTGCTGATTCTCCTCAGGACCTGCTCCCCACCACCCGTTTTTGCTTCTAGACCTATAACTAAATTGAAGTTCTAATAGGCTCCAAAGGGTGAGGCACAATGTGTGACCCATGAGGAGGTATGCTACATGATTTTTCCATTTATCATAAACAAAAATTGGGGGAATTTTTGTAAGTATGGATATTAAGGGTGTGGGATAATGGTGGAAGGAAAATAAAATTTGAGCAGGCTGAATTTATTAATAGGGGTCCACTAAGCAGAGATTTCTGGATTCAGTGTTGTAGCTCAAGAGAGTAGAAAGGGCTCCAACAGTTTGGTTACCGGATTTTGTCTAGGTTCTTGACTTATACTGCAGAAATGAATTTTAGAGGGTGTCGGGTTAGTTAGGCCAGTAATTTATTAAGGTAGGGAGGGAAGAGAAATGGGAGAAAATAACAGCTCATGGGTCCCTGGTAGAGGGTAAAAGGCTGAAGAGTGATAAAGAGGGCTGATTTATAGACTACAGTTTCCCATTATAGATTATAAATGCCCAAGTTTTACTTGCATGTTGTTCCATGCAGGGGGGACACGGCGAGAGCAGGGCACAGAAGCTAAGAGAGGCTCAGGAGAGAGATTTGGCCTTTTTGCTTGCTTTTTAAACCATTAATTATTCCACCCCTTTGCTAATGGCATGGGAGGAGTTCCAGGTGTTGGCTGTTTTGATTGATTACCCCACCCATCTATCCCCTGGGTGGGCCCAATGATAATGTCCCTGGAGAATATCCTGGGCGTCTCCTGGCTTCCAGAGGAAACGTTGTTCTGGATGGGAGAAATCTTGGGAAGATCTTCCAGTAGCCCTCTTGTGGGTATTGATGTCCACGTGGACTTCTTGCCAGGTTCCAGATTCATCTATTGATTCCCTATATGAAGCCTGCTTCAGTTTCTTGTTTGGTTGGCTGAATGAATGAATGGATGGCTGGAACAGCCACTTCTTTGAATAGTTGAATCACCAATAGTCTATAGGCACAATTGAAGACTATGTCAATTCTGTTAATATTATAAACACTGAAGACCTAACTGGGGACTGGCATTTAATTAGTAAAGGTATGTACTGGTAGGCAGCACTGAACACACAGTAATTGAGCAGTAATGAGTTGCTCTAGGAAAATGCTCAATATTTGTGGATGAGTAAATTGATGAGTAGATGCATGCCTGTGTATCTGGAATGCAGAAGAAATTATAAGTTGCACAATCATTACTTTTAAGGATCTGGAAGCCTAGAGGTGGTAGAGAGTTACTTTTATTACATTACATTTCTCTCTCTCACCTTCCCTCAAAGGCCTTAGAGTCTTCTCCATTTGAATGGAGGAAAAGTAGAGCAAAAGACTGGGAAATGTCTATACTGAAACAAAATCTGTCAGTCTGGCAAAACCCACAGGTATTTGGAGGATCATAAACACTGAGAAACACAAAAGGGCCTCATAAATGATGTAAAGCTAAATGCACTGAATGCAAAGGTCCTAAGATTCCTTTCCTAGAGTCATGGAATTGTGTGCAGCAGAAGGGAAGTTTTCACTATAGGGTGGACAATAGAAAGTGTGTGTTTATTGACTGTGCACAGTAAACAGTGCCTCAAGCAGGGGGCTCCTGAGGGCCCTAGAGACATCTGGACACTATAGGCTGGGCAGTCAACCCCAGGAAGTTGGCACCCCATCAGTCGGCCTTACCTTGGAATGTGTGATAACCTATCTCCCCAATGTAACGGAGTTAGACTCATTTATAATTTTCCTACACATGGTTCTTCTGCCCCTTTTATTTGAACCTATAATTAGCACTATACCCATTAAATATATGTCCCAGAGACTTTAAATCTTTGGTCTGTTCATATGACAGTTGAGCCATGAATCTCAGCAGAGGTGCAGCCAACACTTACTTTGCAGTTCATTAGACTCCCTCAGGCCAACTAACAAAAGGATGATGATGGACAACGCCCATCCAAACAAAGAGTATGGACTTTCGATGAAACTTTTACGCAATCTAAAACTTCTTTAAAAATAAATAAATAATAAAAAAAAGAAAGTGTGTTTTCAAACTCTGACAGAAATTGTGCCTTGTTTCCTTCCATTGCTGTCAGCACAAAACCTGACAGGATAGCCTGATATTTGTGGCAGATAATAGAGTAGCATTTACAGGCAGGAATGTCAATTGTTCTAGGCTCTACAGCCCAGTATCCCTGCTGCTTTGCCTAGAAATCATGGTGGCACAGGGACTGGAAAACAATGTCTCCATATGCCACAGTTGCTGGAAATATTCCTCAGACAGATTCCCTTGTCATTTTTTATATGTAGGAACTCATTAGACACCTACAGGAAGAACATATGGAGGGGAACAATGATGTTATTGGTGGGAAATGCTGTATTACAGCATATTCATAATATAAAAGGACTTGCTGCAAACAGCTTACTAGAAATAATAATGGTTGCTCTGTCATGCAGTAGGTAGTGACATAATTCTCACTGTCTTGAATAAAAACATATTCTCATTGGAAAAATATTTACTAGCGTCCTGGCCAGAGGGGTTGTATTTTCTAATTTTTTTTTCAATATTGAAAGTCTAGTTAGTGAATTTAAGGAAACTTAATTCATCCACAGAAGGGCTTAGGAAATCTATGGAGAGGCTACTGCTGAATTTCCTGTAGCTGTGATCTCTATTTTAATGGAAGAACATTTCCCTTAGAAGAGAGAGGTGGTTTAGTTAAGTGGTTCAGAGCTTCGAGTCTGCAATAAGGGAGTCCAGGATTTCAGTTCAGGCTCCACTGCTTGGTACAAGTTATTTATCATCTCTAAGTCCCAGTTTCTTCATCTTTAAAATAAGGGCAATAGCATCTAACTCAGCAGTTGGAAGAATTTAGTGAAATAATGTCAAGCATTGAGTACCAGTTCTGGCAGTAAGTTGTTTTTATCATCATTTTTATTATTACTGGACTGTTTATCAACCAATATATTTAATTTAAAAATACTTTTAACCTACTAGACTAAAGAGTAAAAGAAGAGGACATTTAGATAATGGAGGTTTTTATGTCTTCATCAGAGTGACAATTACCAGAGTGAACAAATAAACGTCCAGGTTCAAATCAGTCAAACTAAAAGTGTTGAACTGTTTTCTTGTTACCGAAGGCTGACTCCCTAATATTTGTAAGTGAGATTTGTTGTATATTATTGCCATCTATTTGTATGGTATGAATCATGATTTCTATCAATTCTTCTACCAGGAGACGTTTCTTTTTGCTAACTTGATGTTTTGGTAGTCAGGCTCTTTGCAGTGGTACAATTGGTAAAAAACAACAACAACAAAACTACATTCCATACAATGTAACACAAGATTCCATCTGATTTTTGCTATTCATGATTCTGTTATAAAGCCCTTGGCCAACCCTGTGCCACTGATATTAATGGGAAATTTTCATAAGAACAATATCTCTTTTGGGACGTGGTGACAGGGATAATCTAGATTTGAAAACCATGCCTTCATGTAACTTTTTATAATAGGCTTGCAAATGCCAAATTCCAAGAACAGCATCTTCCTTGAACTCATCATACTGGGCTTCTTCTAGGCTAACACTAGATTGGATGGTAAGTTTTGTTTCATTTTATTAGAATCTATCTTCAGGAAGATGATAGTAGAAATCTGGGGGTTATGTATTCAATATCAGAAATGTAAGCTTGGTAAAGGGATGTGAGAAATAGGTTATATCTTTTGACATTATGCTTTGATCAGATTATCCAGGCATTTACACAATTCCAGTTTTTCAATGCTGTGTAGGGATAGGGCATAAACAAATGCTCCAGAAGACAAAATGCACTCAGTTTTCTTCAGTGCTGAATAGGCTGAAGTAATAATTGTTTCTAGTTTCTCACTATATAGATGAATCTTGATATACTGAGGAAACCACATTTTCCTATTTGTCAGTCTAGTCTACAGAAAAAAAATACACTACTCTAGGCTTAAACGTTAACCTGGAGTTTTAAATTAATTCAATAGCAGACTGATAATCATTATATTTGTCATGTAGAGCTAAGGCAATGGGAAGCAATGTTGTAGCTACTTCATTAAGGATCATGAGCCCAAAGAAAGGGTGTCAAAACAAGGGAAGTGGCTATACTGTCAGCAATAATTTTATTTACATGCCAAGCAAAATATAGAATTGAAGCAATTCTTCAAATAGTTTAAGTAATTCTTCAAATAAGAGGTAGCTTATTGTATCTTTTGCCTTTAAGGTATAAATCAGCCTGGCAGAGGCAATGAAATGATTGTATAGATTATCAGCATTACTGAACACTGCTTGCCTGAGAAAGAAGGAATTTAAAATTTGATAATGTTCAGGTCAAACAATGCTGAAGGCTGATTTCTATGTAAAATATCTTTTTCTATAAAAGGATGGTTATAGTTAAAATTTACAGCATTGCTTATAGAAGCAAAAAGGATAATGCAGAGGAAAAAATGTCAGGCTAACCATCAGCTCCATCACATTGTAGTAGTATATAGCTATTTTATGGATTTATTGCAATAGTTTTAAAAGGTCATTTGAATATGAAGACAATTGTCGGGCTTGGCCCTTTAAGAATTTGCTTTCCTCAAAGTACGGCAAGATTTATGTTAATAGAACTTCCAGGATCAGCCTAAGCCTGTAGCTAGATCTAGACCCATTCATTATTTTTTCCTTTTTAAGGATAACTGGGTTACCAATCTGGTTTAGGTGAGCAGCCCCTCCTTTCCAGGTGAGCAGCCCCTCCACAGGGCATAATAAAGCCCAGTGAAAATATACCTCATTTTCTAAAAGAAATCCTAATTAAAAAAAAAAAAAATCCTCTCTTTATTCAGAAGCACGCTTGCATATGTCACACTATGCAGTATTACTTTCAGTTTTTTGTAAATAAAATCAGCACTGATATATACTGATAAATACACATTGAAAGTTCAGAAAACAGAAAAATATATAGAATACAAACAAATCTGAAAATTTTGTCTCTATGTTTCAGCAGTAGATTCTGGATTTTCACTACTACGGCACGAAACTTATGGTATTAATTTTTTTCATTGTGCTTTAAATGAAGGAAACAATAATAAGTCCAAGTGGTGGGTTGTTAAATTTAAAAGAAACTGAACCTGTAACACATGTGCATCTGTGAATGTGTATGTGTGTGTACATGTGTGCATATGTGCATGGGTGTGTAATTGGAGAGAAAACATAAGTATTCTATCTGTAGGCACTCTCTTCTGAATTGGGAAGCAATATGTTGTACAGGGGTTCCTAGATGAAATATCAGGTGTTACTGGAAAGTCCTATGAGACATGAGCAGTCACTTCTGGATCACCTGTGACAGAGCTTCCTTGGCTTATGTCTAAATCCAGTGTGCAGGATTTTATACATTCATGGTTGGCCTGAGGCCTGAATTTACTAAAGAGGTCTCTAAATGCTTCCATCAGAACAAGCTTCTCTGTAGCTATCTGTGATAAATTGAGCTAAATACTCCAGAAAAAAAACAGCAACATGTTCTTAGTCTTAACCTGCATTCCTGTGGGTTTGAACCCATTGTTAATAGGGCCTTTTGAAGATGTTAATTATCGTTAAGGTGTGGACCAACTGATTAAGGGTGGGCCCTAATCCAGATTACTGGAGTCCTCTATAAGCTGAAGAAATTCAGACAGAAAAAGAAAACAATGGGGAGGAACTGGAAACTGGCAATCGGTGAAGAACTGGACACTAGAAGTCAGCAGAAGAGAAAGGAGAGGACAACATCCAGTGCTGCGAGGCAGGGGTACAAGCCCAGGATTCCTGAGGATCTCTCCGGGCTAGCCAGAACCCTACCCACCTGGGGAGGATGCAAGACTTCTAGCCAATGCCTTGATCTGTCCTCTGAAGCCGTAAACCAATAAATTCCCATTTATTTAAACCAACCCATTGTATGGTATTTGCCAGCAGCTAGGAAACTAAGAGCCTGTTCCATGAAGCAACTAGGTTGTCCTGCTGGGTTACCAGAAGGTGAATTCCTGATGAATTCACGTTCAGCATAATTCACTTCAGCATATGAATTCACTTTTTTCATATTTCTATGACCCCAGAGCAATGTCATGTGGCATCTGAATGGCTCTTGAACCTAGACTTTAAAGCCTGCCCATGTTTTGTTTAATTCTGAAACAATAATCACCATGCCTTTGAAAGTGTGATGGGAAATGTTAATGCATGAAAGCAGGAACACATTGCATTTTATTAAATTTAGGGGAAATTTGTGTGATAGACAATAAACACTAAGGCTGATAGTACTAATTTTTTAATGAAAAAAATCTCGTATTATCATTGTGGGGTCATAGAGTATTTCCTACATGGAATTTAAATGTCAGTAATATTGAGCTGGCAGTTTAATTTCTGTTCAGATGATTAAAATGTAGTCTTTGGCTAAACTAAAAGATATAAAATATTTTATATATTTGTAACTCAGTGATCTTTTGAAAAATACCTTCTATTTTTTAAAGTGAAGGGCCTCTATTTCCTGGAGTAGGGAAAAAATAATAATGACAATATTCAAGATTGGGTGTACATTAGCCATGCCAAATGGCAATTTGATACAAGTATTTGTTTAATTCAGGGAAAAATAAAATCCTGCTCTAGTTATTTGTATATAGTGGCAATGCCTAATTTTCTATATTCCTTATAGTCTTTTTGTTTTCTAGTTTCACTTTGAATACTGCAACTCCAAATCTATTTGATTATTTAATTTAATTGCTTTTCTAATACCTATTATGGAATATTAAGCAATAACAACAACAATAACAATACATCTCAAATGTGTAAAGGAAATCCTAGGATTTGTATGTAGGGTCAATAGCAAGCAAGTAAATTTCAATCTTTATTTTATTTTTTTAATTTTTCAACTATCTTTTTTTAAGAGACCCCAAAGAGATTTTAATAAACTGCGTACTGTTTAGAGAAACTAGGGATTAATTTTTTCTTTCATCTTCCCAAGTATGATTATTTTATTGTGTTTGATTATAAACCCTCCAAAAAGAATTTCCTTGATTTGTCTCAAAACTGGAATATTATTTAAATATATTTTGTTTGGTGAATAGATATAAACTCACTCAACTCATTCCCAATAAAAGCTCTGGTGCCTTAAGCTGTTTTTCCCAGTTATAGGACTGTCAAGGTGACTTCTCTTTCTGTTTCACTCACTCAGCTTTGCCATCGTTTATTACAGTGATGGAAGGCTGGTCCTACACTTATTTATGAAGGGTGACATTTCAGGAGAGGGACATCTCTCCCAGTGAATGTAGAAGGAAGTGTTACGTTTATGGATTTTAAAAACAAAAAGATGCCATGAAACGAAATAGTGAAATGAACAGATTCTATTTTTAAAGATGGTTTAGAAATCACAAAAATCAATTATTCCTAATAAGTGATGAATAGTTACCAGTGACAGTTCTGTGCTTGGCTTGCTTCCCACCATTTTGTCAGAGGCACGATAGAGACCCTACTTTTCACTTTGTAAACTGGTGACATTTTCCTCATGCCCTTGAAAATAAGCAAGTAATGGAGCCCAAAAGAACTGTTTTTTGCATGGCGTTTAACTTGAAATACAATAAAGTCGAGATGACATTTGGAATAGGCTAATAAATTTTGTTAAATGGCACTTTCAATAAGCTCTATAAGCTTCATTACCAGTTTCTTGAGCATAGTGAATCTCAGATGTTTTGACCATCAGTCACTACTGAAACATATAGGAAAACATAATCTTGAAATGCTGTGGAAATGTACATATTTGCAACCAATTTAAATACTAATGAAAGACATTGCAGATTGCAGGCCTGGAAGAGACCACAGCAGCATTTTGCCATAATTTTTAAAAACAGTCAACATTATTCTTAAATACCCTGTCAATAAGAGGGCAAACTGATCGTCAGTAACTTTTATGTGTTTATTAACTGCTTATCATGAACCAGACACTGTGTGCTAATTGCTTTACATACATTCCCCCACTTAATCCACAAAACTGTGTCTTGAAATAAACACGATGACCATTTTATAGATAAGGAAACGGAACCCTAGATTAGGTAGCTTTGCTGGATTCAAAGCTCGCAAGCAGTGGATTCATATCTACTGGCCTGGCTGCAAAGCATCTATGTTTAACCAGGATACAAAACTACCTCCTTTATTTTGCTTTACCACTGTCCTTACTATGTTCTTCTGCTTCATGTAAGAATTACTAATATATGAATAAAAACTGTTCCAGAAGGCATTTATTTTTATAGGGATGAAAGAGCAGTTTCTTGTCAGTGAAATGAGCTTATCCTTAAGAAATACTATAGTAGAAGCTTCTTTTAAAACTGTGTGATCCTGTTTCTGTGCAGCTTTCTATAGAGCTGCTACTGCTCACAGCCCAGCAGAATTGCTAAATCCTTTTACATTTGATAATATCCTATTTTTTCTGTATTTGGATGTTGCTGAGATCAAAATGATAGGAAACCAAACTAATGGTTCTGGGCTCCATGAGTCTCAAATAACCTTGTTCAAGAGGTTATTTTTAAATACAGTCCTTGAAGTCTCCTTCTTGATAGATCACCGTAAGATTAATGGTATATTCCCTTCTGTTTGCAGACCAGGAAATCCTCAAATGTTTGTCATAAGGCCCCTCCTCCTACAATTCTAGTATCTTATTAATAAGGAAATGGTAAAAGTGAATGGGTCAGGAATCTGACATTTTAGGTACATGTGCAGCACTAAACCTGGTCCTCATAACCTCTTGGACTGCTTTGATTTGTGAGGAGAGAGGAATTTTATGGACAATTGGTTGGGACTCTTTGAAAAAGCTGGTAGCCTGGGGCGCTAGATAATTGATGGGGTGGAGCTTGCCTACCGGTCTTGGACTGTTATAGGAGAGAAATAAACTTTTATTTCTTTGAACCATTGGTTTTTAGATTTCTTTGCAATAGCAATTTGGGTTTCACTCCTACCAATATACCTTCCTACCTTGGAAATTGAAGATATATTTAGTTTCAATTGCATAAATTAAAGGTCTCTATCCTCATCCTTCCTTGTATAATATGGAGTTTGGTTGTTTTCTGATGCTCTTTTCTGTCACAAATGAGTCTACTCGCCACATTGATGAGATTATTTCCTGTGTCAGACCTGATATTCCAAGTGCAGATAATTCTTAAGGTCTCTGTATGTAATTGTATACAATTCTGACTTTAAGGTGCAGAATCTTTATCAACGATATTTATGTAGCATCAGCCTATATTTCCCTGTTTGCTACTGCACAGATCCATACAACAGGAATATGAGGGAACTTCAATTTCCTCATATCTTCACTTACTCTCCTGTAGCTAAAGGTCACTTGTGATTCCTTTCTGGGCTGTGGTGGACATTGGCATATGAAGGTAGTAGGAATTTGTGAGTTATTAACTTCTCTGGTTGGGAGATTGGATTGAGCAGATAATAACTTCCACTGAGTCCTGTGAAAAGCACTGCCCCATCTTTACTCATAATCCATACTACTTTTACTTCCCTTGCTGCATTATTAAATATTCCATTTAATAGGTGCATAGAATATATTTACTTATATAGCTATTTTGGTTCTCTTTTTCCTTTAAATCTTTTCTAAAACAAATTTATTCATACGTTAAAAAACATAAAAGTAAAGAAACATTGATAAGATTTTAAATGCTTTCAATTAGTGTGTTATTATTTTGCCAAAATAATGAAAAGAATCAGGAAAGTTTTTAACAATTTCAAATTATAAACATAGAAAAAGAAAATAAAGATTCAAATATCCAAAGAATAGATTGGCAGAAACCCATTGATTACTTAAAAACGTAACAATCATATTTTACCCTTCTAATTCAGTTACCCTTAAAGAAGAGAAAATCCATTGAACATCACGCAGTTAAAGGAAGTGCTATGGAGAGGGTCCCATGGGTTGGTTGGAGAAAGTTGAAAGACAGAAGTGACTGTTCTGTGGAGTGATAAAGGGGCACAACATCGGGATGAGGGGAGTAGGAGAAAAAGGTTGTGACTGCAAGTACAGGAGATAAGCCAATGGCTTAGAAATGTCAAGGACTATTCAATGTTAATCGTGGCTTTGACATCTGCTACAGGAGACTGGGATAGGGGGTCTCAGAAGAGGAGAAATAAACATCTTTCCTGGATCAGTATTCAGTATTTGAGATGGTGTGCTTCATCTGCCAGAAGTTTGGTTGGGAAAACTCTGACATGCCAAGCTATGTTTGGGTGCCTCACTCACAGACACTTGGCAGAAAAACTGGTGGTGGTGAAAAGAAGACACTTCCAGCTTTATATATGCACTGCTAAATTGATATTTTAGTTAACTATCATTCTTAATAAAATCCTACATTATTGTTATTTTTTTGTGTGTTGTTTGTTTTCGTCCCAGGTAATCCCTAGGCTTAGGTACACCAGTTGGACAACTCAATATCAAATGAGGTTATATTCACATTTTGCCCAATTTTAATTTCCTGATACCTCACCCGTTAACTAGCAGAAAATTCAGCCTTTTCCTTGCTTTGTACTCCTCAGATATTTTCTCCAAACCTCAAGCATACTCATCAATCTAGCAGTGTGCTTCTCACCTATGAGTAGCCCTGGAATTCAGTGGTCTACTTGAAACTGAACTAGCCAACCCAAGTTGGCCAGAGGCAGTGCTAAAGATGCCTAGCGAGGTGCTGCAGCCAGATCATTATTCCCAGCCATTGTTGCTTTGTGGTGAGTTCCCTCCCAGGAGCACTGGTATTCATTTTAAAGTTTGTTCTTGGTAGGCTTATTCTAGTCCATTAGAAACATTTTTTATATTCTTAAACCTCAGAGAGGATCCTAGTTCCTTTTTTTTCTGGGAGACTTTTCGGCCATATATACAAGGAAATACTGGTAAATAGAAACTTTTAAAGAAGAGCACCACTCAGCTCCACTTGCTAGCATTCAAGATCCTAATAAAAATCATTCAAGGGACCCACATGGGGGGTCCTGGATTTGATCCCTGGTGCCTCCTAAAAAAACAAACAGTAAACAAAACGAACGAAAAACCAGCCCAGGGAAGCTGATGTGGCTCAGTGGTTGAGCACCAGCTTCCTACATATGAGCCCCGGGGCTCAATCCCCTGCCCCTGTCCCTAAAGAAAAAAAAAAAACAGATGGGTGAGTTAACACTAGGAAATAACCTTAGGGTCTGGGCCATGAATGAGATGTTATAATGTTCTGCACTTCTAATTAACTGGGGAATTTGGGAGACAATGCACCAAAAATCGTTAAAGTTTATAAAACTTGGCACTTTGGGTTCCTTTCTCTGGTACCATTAAGCATCATGTCTTTGTGTCATCATCAATAGTTATACAAGAAATTCATTTGAGCAGGATGTTGTGCTAAGTTCATTGCAAAGTAATTTAAAGAGTGACCCAAAGCACTAGTAACCTTGTAAGAAATACTTTTTTGGGGGCTCAACTTTGCTTAAATCTGTACTCTTAACCTTCCCTTGCCTTACCTTGGCATCTCACTCCTTAGTGCAGTTATTACTTAAAACGTTAATTCTTAATCTTCCCAAAGACGTCTCTCCGGCTCTGCTGTGACTGGGTATGGAAGAACATGTGTATGATTATATGAAAGGTATACATTAAATTTTGCATTAAGAATGCTGTAGAGCAAAATTTAGAGTCATGGAAAAATTTACCATCTTGTGTGTGAATTAGCATTACCATACTAAAATAAGGTTAAAGCTAAAATAAAGTTGATCTTTCAAGGAAATCTAGATATGTGTACTAAGGATGGAAAACAAAGGAAAAAGAGTTCATATTCAAAGCTAAAAGGAAAGTGAAGGCTGTTTTCAATGATGTTTGAAATGATATTGGGAGCACTGCTTTAATTTCTGAACCTCAGCACGTGCAGTGACATGTAAGTAGTGACATTTCAGAAGTTTTGAAACTCTTCGGAGACCACTCATTTCCCTATTAAAGAGTTATAACTACTATATGCCTGTGAAAGGAGACAAATCCATTTTACCACGGCCCCTGAAAAGCTGACTCTCCCACAGCTATCTGTAGCTTTGGGGATGGCAGCATCAGTACAGAGAGGTTTCTAGTAGCCACATTGTTGTTTTCTAATTATTTATAAAGTTAAGTTTTTGGGGTCCTTGTCTGACAGTTTGAATTTGGCGAATCCCTCCTCCCCCCCCCCCCCACCTAAAAAAAAAAAGATTATGTTCTTGAACTAATCCATTCCTGTGGGTGTGGGCCTTTTGATTGGACTACATCAGTGAGGCATAACTCAGGTTGGGTCTCCACCCTTTTACTGGAGCTTTATGTAAACGGAGACACACAGAGAAAATACAAAGAAAAGAAACAGCCATTTTTGCCCTGCAATGGCAGAGAGGACTCAGGGATCGCAAGGACCTAAGGCTTAAGCACAAAGCCCCCAAGAGGCTGGGTCCAAGGAGAAGTTCAAGGCTGAAGAGAAAAGCTGTGTGCCTGATAGCCCACAGCTGACCTTGGGAAGAAAGCAGAACGATTGAGACTGAGAGAGGAGGCCCAGAAAGAGACAAACCCTATGCCTAGTTGCCCACAGCTGAGCTCTGGGAGATAGTAGATTCCTGAGGGGAAGGCAGGGACCTTGGCAGAGATTGGCTGCCTTCTTCCTTCACCATGTGGCAGGACACCAGGATCACCTGCAGCTGACTTTGGTGAGAAAGCATTTCTGATGATGCCTTGATTTGAATATTTCATGGCTTTGGAATTGTAAGATTTTCCCCTAATAAAATTCCCATTCTAAAAACCAACCCATTTCTGGTACTTTGCATCAGCAGCCCTTTAGCAAACTAAGACACTATGAACATTAGGATTGCCTAGCAATAGTATTCATCACAGAATCTTTGGGGAGAAACAAACACCAAGTATTTTGGGATAATGGGGGCTTGTATCAGTGGTTAAAAAATGGTAATTTAGGTATTTATTCATTAAATATAGTTAACTAGAATGAAATTGTGAGCTGGCAAGTAGCATAAGTAATGGGAGTGAAGAATTATCTTTTTAAAGAATGGCTTTCACATCTAACTTAAACTGGGCACAATATTTTGGCCAACTATATATATATATGTATATATATATATATATTTAATACATAGTATATGACATGATATATAATGCATAATATATAACATATAGATATAGAAATGAATATACAACATAGACAATACACAATATATATTTTGACACAATGGCAAGTCTAGCACACTAATAGCTACTCTACTTGTTTGTCATTCTTGTGCATCAGCTTCTCTCTTTCTGATTCTGTCGTGATCCTGTTTTCTCCTGCTGCCACCGCTATCAACTTCCATCTCTCCCTCTCCTCTTTCCACCACTCTTCTCTTTTCCCCTCTCCAACTCTCCTCTTCCCTCCACCTTTTCTACCTTCCCATCTGTCCTCTTCCCTTGCCTATCCTTTCCTTCTCTATTCTGTAGCTTGTACTTACTCATGTTTTTACTGTTTTATTATTATTTATCTCTCAGCCTCTCTCAGTTGCTGTTGCCACAAACTCTGCATGTGTGTGTGTGCGCGCGTGCACGTGAGCATTTCTGCTGTGTCCACATTCAAATGCCTCAGGAGAAAATCATATTGGATCACTTGTTTAGTCACTACCCAATATAGCTCTTTATTGAGCAGACTCCAGGTGTTTCATAGGGATTTGGTGAGTTTATGGAAGGATGCCTTTTTTTTTTTTTTTATTTTCTTTTTTAAGGATTTATTTATTTATTTACTTTTATCCATTTTTACACCCCTTCCCCCTCCCCCCCATTTTTGCTGTTTCTGTGTCCATTCGCTGGGCAACTCTGTGTCCATTTTCTGCCCTCTCTTCTCATCCTTCTCCTCCTGTCTTCACTGGGATTCAATCCTTGGAATCTCTGATGTAGGAGAGAGGCATCCTGCCCGCGCAACCTTAGTTGCTGGTTTTTCGGTGCGTCTCATCTTGCCTCTCCCTTGTGTCACTCTCCTATTATGTCATCATCTTGCTGTGTGGCTCGCGGGAACTGGTGGTGCGCCCGCGCACAGGGCCTGGCGGCCCACGCACCTTCTATATATTTTTAAAATTTTTACCAGGAGGTCCCGGGGATCGAACCCAGGTCCCTCCATATGGGAGATGGACGCCAACCAGATATAGCCCCCTGCTATATCTCTTAAGGTTGACCAGAGATACCTAGAGTTACAGTCTTTTCCCATACAGGATGGACATATAATAAATCAGGCTTAGTTTATCACCAGCATTCTAAAAACCAGACCTAGGGAGGAAAACGAGGTCTGGGGACACATGCATGGTTTCTAATATAGCGAATGTTTAACCCACCCTGATTATCACAGAATCAGGACAGTGAGAATATTCGCATAGGATGCCTTTTTTATTTAATTTTTTATGGGGCCTTTTAAAATTTCTATTTAACTTACTCTTACAATTTTTTTTTTTAATTCTTTTTTTTTTTTTTTACAAGCAAACACTTTGACTCAGACACAGATCCTTGGTTCTGTCAGTGTTAGGACTGGGATGATGACAACCATGGTAAACTCTAAGTAAGACACTGTGCAACTGTCAGGCACTTTCAGACTTCATGATCTGCCTAGTACATGATGGTTTCCATATTTAAAATTTTTACCCCTAAGCTTAACCTGGTCTCAAAATCCAAAGGTTCCCTATACTGCTTGTCCCACTGGCCTTTCCTAGTCTTTTCCTTTCCTAAGTTTTCTGAGCAAAATTCAGGAATGTCTTCCATTTTTGAAATGTCATCCCTCCATTTTCAAGTGAACTTTGCACTATTCTTTCCCCAATCTCCAAATGTGAGAATTAGACTAGATAATGCTTCTGGTTTTCTCTATCTCTAGCATTCCATGGCTAATTATTTTGTTTTTCTTTGAGAAAGCATTCACTATACATCCCTGCTGTCATGTGGGTTTTTTTTGTTTTTTTTTTTTTTTTTATGGACAAAGGAACTTATTTCAAGAGCTTAATTGTTTCAGAGCTGAAAAACCCAGAACATAGATGAGAAGAAATATTCAAAGTTACAGAACTACAACAATAAAACAAGGGAGATTTTAACTAGATTCATTACAATACCACATTTGTTCTATGCTATGCAATAGAAAACTGCATTTTCTTCCTAGAGTACCTACATATGAAGAAGGTGAAATCACTGTTTATGCTAATAGCAAATTAATTAAGATAACTTGAGATGGCTATTTCTTTAATCATATCCCTTAATCTCTTTCACTTTCTTTGTTTTTCCTTCTACCACCTTTGTCCTTTAGGGAGAAAACTTCATGATCATCTATCATTGAGAAAACCTTTGAAGATGTGTACAGTAAAGGAATATTTGATAGTTAACAGAGAAGTTATTCTAACATTAGAGATTAAAAAGCAAACCAAACCAACCAAACAAACAATAAACTAAGAGAAAAAGCCAAATTGTGAGGACTACGTAGAAAGAACCAAATATTTGGAAAGACTTTAGATTCTGGTGAACCCACTTACTATTTCCAACAAAAACCATGAGGAGTGAGTTAATTACAGCCATCAGGGTTTGTCTGCATCTGTAAGCAGTCCTCATCTTTAACCAGCATATTGTACAATAGTTGGACCTGTTCTAAAAGTAGTTTCTAATGGTAACTTAGGACTTAGCAAAAGTTTGTCAGGATACACTGTAAAAGTATGGAAATGGATAGAGTTGATGGTAACATGTAGTGAATAGAGCTAATTCAGCTGATCTATAAAAGGGATTGTGGCTGAAAAGGGTAGTCTAGGGGTATAAATGTCAGTTCAAAGAAAGCTAGAGAGTAATCTAGGGACTGAATAACATAGTGAACCCAGAGGTGGATAAAAATTGTGGTTAATAGTACAAAGGCAAAAATGTCCTTCTATGAACTAGAACAAATGTACATCACTATTGCAAGATGGTAAGAACATGGAGAAGCATGGGAAAAATACAATTAATGCAACCTATGGACTATAGCTAACAGCAATACTATAGTATTCTTGCATCAATGCCAAAGATGTACTGTGTTAATAATAGGAGGGTGTGGAGAAAATATACCAAATGTACACTATAGACCATATTTAGTGGTAATTGTTTGATGATATTATCTCATAATCTGTAACAAATATTCCACAGCAATATAGTGTGTTGTGGAGGGGGTTGTATGGGAATTCTACACATGTTCATGATTGTTTTGTAAGTTTACAACATCTCTAATAAAAATATATTTTTAAAAAAGTTTGTCAGGATATGTTGCCGGTCAGTATTGCTGGTCAGGACCTGGGTCCGTGAAAATGGTGCCGCGGATGAGAAAGAAAGAATAAGACAAGAAGAGAAGAGAGACTGGGATCAGGGGACTCTCCGTCCGATATGGATCATAAGTTATATGATCTCTCTATTGGTAGTGTGTTCATGGAAAAGGGTGCATGCAAATCAATAAATAATTATAATGTTTATTAATTATTGTAAAACAGTGTAATAGACATTGAAGGAATTAGAATTTTCCAATGGGGCTTTTAAATGCCCTTGCCCACCCCTCTCACCTATTCTTTTCTATCCCTTTTTTACACAAAATCGTTGGCCCTGACTGTGTCTCCCTTTACCTCTTGATAAAATCCAAATTGCCCAGTAGCTGATAATCCACAAAACAATTCCTCACCTTCCTTTGAACACTATTCCTGAAATTAGCTGAGATTTAGGTAACCTCTCCTACTAATGGACTAGAAAATTACTCTCCTTTGTTCCCAATTTAGAAAACTCCTTTAGAGCCATCTACAGCCAACCATTTTCAAAAACTTATGCCAATGGTGCTATGATTGATTTTCTTCCATTCCTTCTTGTCAGGTGGAGTCACACTCTCTTTGAAGTATGACTTAGATTGTCTTAACTTGCTTTCTATCAATTGTGGCCAATGTCCAGCAGAATATTCTTACAAATTTCAGTGTTCCCATGCTCTCATGTTACCTCAGAAACTTAAGCTCCCACCTTCACAATTAACTCAGTTTAGGGATCTTCTTACAACATCATACCCAGTGTCCCTTCTATGGATTTTTTTTTTTTTTCTTTCTTTTTTTAATTTTAATTTTTTAAAAATTTTTAAAGAAGCTTTAAATTATATAAATGTTACATAAAAAATATAGGGGGTTCCCAGAGGTGGATGAGAATTGTGGTTGATGGTACAGATGCATGAGTGTCCTCCTATGAGCTAGAGTGGATGTACATCACAATTGCAGGGAGGTGAGAATGTGGAGAAGCCTGGGAAAAATGCAACCGGAGTGACCTATGGACTGTGGTTAAGAACAATTCTGTAATATTCTTGCATCAATGCTAAAAATGTACTATGTTGATAATGGGGGAGTATGGAAAAAGTGTGCCAATGTATGCTATGGACCATGGTTCGTAGTAATAGTCTGATGATATTATCTCATAATCTGTAACAAATATTCCACCACAGTGTGATGTGTTGGTGACAGGGTATTGTATGGGAATTCTCACATGTGCATGATTTTTTTGTAAGTGCACAACTTCTGTTATAAAAATATATTAAAAAATAATAGGTTTGGTTGGGGGAAAATACACCAAATGTAAGATATGGACTATAGTTAGTAATAATATTTTGACAATATTCTCTCATAATTTATAAAAAATGTTTCACAACAATGCAAGTTGTTGATGGTGGGTGGATGTATGGGACCCCTGTATAATGTCATGCATGTTTGTTTTGTAAGTTTACAACTTTTACTACACACTTATTGTTTATGTATGTTTATGTGTGAATGATGTACCTCAATAAAATTAAAAAAAAATATACAGGGGGTTTTCATTTACCCCACCCCCTCCCCCTCCCCCACTTTCCCCCATTGACAACATCTTTTATTAGTGTGGTACATTTGTTACAACTGATGAACATATATTGAAGCGTTGCCACTAACCCTGGTCTAAAGTTTGTACTTTGCACCATACAATTTTATAGGTTTTGACAAAATGCATAATAGCCTGTATCCGTCATTCAATGTCATGCAGGACAATTCCAATGTCCCCCAAATGCCCCATGTTACACCTATTCTTCCCTCTTCCTCCCCTCAGAACCTCTGGTGGCCACTGCATTTATTTCAATGATGCAAGTTCTTCCATTGCTAGAAGAATAATAAGTCTACTTTAGTCCACAGTTACGGTCACCATTATGTTCATTCCTCAATCTGAGGATTTGGGCATGGTGATACCCACTCTGTTTCTGACTGAGAGGGATCTTAGATCCCATGGGGCAGATGGATGGAACTGTCTTGCTTGCAGTTGTAGATAATCTGTTTTTTGGGATGGGCATTGTCCATCATCGTCCTTTTGTTAGTTGTCCTAGGCAATTCCAGTGAACTGGAGAATAGGTGTTGCTACTCTGCTAAGATTCAGGCCTGAGCTGGCACATGACAGACTGAAGGTTTAAGTCTCTGGGACATATATTTAGCGAGTATAGTACTAGTTATAGGTTCAAATAAAAGGGGCAGAAGGGCCATATGTAGGGAAATTATAAATGAGTCTTAACTCTGTAACACTGGGGAGCATATATTCCAAAGTAAGGCCCACTGACAGGGTGCTGAATTCCTGAAATTGTCTGCCCTGCCTATAGTGTCTAGATGTCTTTAGAGTCTTCAGGAGCCCTACTGTTTGAGGGACTGTTTAGAAGAATTCTGTTGCCAACTTTTAAGTTAACATAGTTATATTTATTTATTTAGAAATTTATTCATGTACTACAACAAGATGAAAACAAATTAGGTGAAGAAATAGTGTTATAAGGTAAATAAGTTTAGATTGAAACAAGTGTAAGTTTACCATAAAAAATGCACATTCAGTGGTCCTGTATATTTCTTGGAGGAAGGTTAAACATTTCTGTTTTGTAGAAGTTTTTCATGCTCTAACCAAGGGGGAGATGTGTGCACAGGGCTCTTCAGAAGAGTAAGTGGCAAACTAGGGGCACAAGGCCAAGGTAAGGCAGGAATACAGATTAGTCTCATTGGAAAATAAATATTTGAGCTCACCAGATGTAGAAGCCTGGGACCATTTCTAGAAAGAACCATGAAATAACAATGGTCATGGTGTGTACGTTTCAAGGAAGATCAGATAGTCCAGACAGGGATCAGAAGGCAGGAAGAGGAGGGCTAAGAGATGAGGCTGGAAAACAAGTTTGGGGTCTGGTGATGAAAAGACTTGGATGCCTAAACAGGAGCTTATTATTTATTCTCAAGTCAGTGGGGGGAATTACTGAAGGCTTTTTAAGCAGAGGTGAGACCTAATTAGATTTATATTTGAACAACTTTTTTCCTAATTCAAAAATTAAGTGTCATTATCAATAAACTATTTTTTCTCAATTCGTAAACACAATTCTCAGAAGCAGGAAAAGGGAATCTGTGTGTTCATATGTGTGTGTGTGTGTGTGTGTAAATCTAAACAGAAGTTGTAGTTATAGTTTTTGTTTTAAGATTAAACAGACAAAATTTACTTTGGGTTAGAGCTAAGCTTATTGGTTTCTGTGGCAGTAACCAATAAGCCAAAAAGAGATTTAGAATTCCAAAAAGAGATAATGCTTATGTTTGTAAACTGGTCTGTACTTCTGGGTATGATACCCTTTGATTGATTTAAATTTAAAGACTTTATGTTTGCTTGATTAAATCAAGATTAGGGCTTGGATTCGACCACGTCATTAGGGTGACTCAGTTTCAGTCCCTGCCCCCTTTGTGGGCTATATAAACGGATACTCAATCAAGAAGGCAGAAGTAGATACACAGAGAAGATACACAGAGGAAGAGAGACGGCCGTATAACTAAGGCAGAGGCCCTGGGAAGAGGGAGGAGCCATTCTCCTGATAGTTTTCAGCTGACCTTGTTAAGAGAACAAAGCAGCTGATCCTGGAAAGAAATGAGCCCCAGGAAGAGAGACAAGCCCTATGCCAACCTACAACAGATCGGAAGAAGCTGGACCCACGGAGCCTTAAGAGGGAAGAGGAAGGTTGAACCCTCACAGATGTCGTCTTTCATCTTGCTTCAACACATCACAACAGAGTTTGGTAAGGAAATAACCTTGAGTTGGACTCTTTAGGGCCTTGTAACTGTAAGCTTTTACCCCAAATAAATACCCTTTTATAAAAGCCAACAGATTTCTGGTACTTTGCATCAGCACCCGTTTGGCTGACTAATAACAGTTATCAACAGAAAGGTCAATCACAAAGATTTCTTTTTTAGTTCAATTCTTATGTAAAAACCAAATAGTGCAGTGTACAGATATCTGGTATTTGTTTGGAAAGACTGGGTACATGGGCTTATAATATTTGAATTGTTGGGGGTATATTTTGTATAATTCATTCATAGGCAATTGCCGTTTTATTTTCTAGAATTGCCCAAGAATATGCCTTCTCATCAGTAGGAAACTAAATCACTGAGTAAATATAGTTAACATAGAAAATTGAAAGCTTTTAGCAGTATAAAACCTACTAAACATCTTCTAATTTAAGATACCATATTTGGAAGTTTTACAATTTCTTCCAATTAAAATTCAATTTTACTAAAACCTATCAAATAGACTATTTAATACATTCTGTTCCTACAAATGGTTAATCTTTTCAGTCTCTTCAATGAAATGAATTGATGCAATCTTATACATGGTAATAGAAAATACTGTAAGAAGATGTTAACAATTATCACATTCAAGTAAGAAATAGCATACATGTGATTATTCTATCTGTTCACATTTCATAGAAATTCTAGATTCGCTAGAGAAAAAGATTAGCCAAGAGGAAACTGTGAAATATTTAATTCAAAAGGTTTTAAAACTTATTTATAACAGTGTGATGGGCTTGGAAAGTGTTATTTGAAGAGGTTGAAATCCAATGAGGGAACAAATAGTCTCACAAGTGACACAGGCACAGAAGGAAATTCACTCACACTGACATGTTATTATGTTTGAGATTCGTATTTCTACTTCCTGACACACTATGCTAAATTTGAGCTAATATATCATTATGAATGTTGTTTTTTGTTAGGAAAAGTGAATTATAATAGCATGTAAAGATAGGGATTAATGGTGCACTAGAAAAGAACATGATTATATCATAATTCACTTTTTCATACTGGTTTCAGTTGATGAGGAGAGAAAGCATATTGACTGAAAGATTTCTGCCATTTGTGCTCTCTTAAAAGGTAACTCTTTCTTTAATCTACCCCCAAATAGTATTTTGGATAGTGTTTGAATTAATATTTCTATAATGTTTGAATATCAGGAAACATGAGGTGCTATGTTGGCATAAATGTGGCATCTGAGATAGGCAGTAATCATTTTGTGAATTTGATCATAAATTTATACTCTTATTGACATATTAGTTATTTTGCTTTCTTCATTTTTGTGAGCAATGGAGTAAACTGAGAAGCCTCATAAAACCTATGTGTGAGGTCAAATTGATTTTTCTCATCATTGTTCTACACACTAGCATAGATTACATGTGTGCCAAAGTATTGAGCCTTTCCACTCTTGTGGCCTGACAGGATTTGGGAGAGCTAAAGCCTTAGGATACTGAGCAAAGAACACTTCTCGTTGCCCGAAGTGACTGAGCAAATATCACCTTCGATGTGTCTCACCATATTAAAGAGTTTGGGAAGTACTAGAAGACATAACATGGGAAAGCTAAGATGGGCATGGCTTTTCTAGTAAAGTTTAAAGCAAAAGGTCAGGAAGTCCAGGTTTGAGTCCCGACTCACCTAAATTTGTGGAGCCTCAGTTATTTTATCTGCAAAATGGCGAACAACATTTTATTTACTTCAAAGTTTGTTTTGAGGATGAGATAAGATAATGCATTAGAAATATTTTGTGAAACTGTACAAAGCTCCCTAATTGTAAGGACATGCAACCTGACACTTTGCAGGTCAAGTCATAATATAAAAACTATTGTAACATCATAATAGCTCAGATGAATTAAATGCTGTCATATGCAGTTCTGTTATTAGAATTAGGGTGGTACAGTGGAAGGGGGTGGGGCAGACTTAGATTTAAAACTTGGCTCTGTGAGCTATTGGGCAAAATATTATCCAATTTGAGCTGTTACAGTATTTTTTGAATACTGAAAAAGTGTAATTAAAATACAGTTTGTAGGGTTATTTATACTCTTTAAAATTACATCTATTTATCATTTCATCATCTATCATATCTAAAATAATACCTACATGGCACAGTTACTGTGCTGGTGAAAATGAGTTGCAATACACATGACAACTCATTTAGCTTTGGCTTGACCATAGTACTTTTATCACTCACTCCTGAGTTGTTTTTATTTGATTGCCTTTTCCTGTGCTTTTGATCAGGAAACCTTAGGCTGGGGTTTCTCAGCCACAGCACATTGATATTAGACTGGATAGTTCTTTACTGTGGAGGGCTTTCCTGTGCATTCTAGCATGTAAAATATCTCCAGACATTGTCAAATGTACCCTCAGATTGGGACAAAATCATCCTCTGTTGATATCCACTGTTCTAGGCCTTCCCAGGGCAGGAAACCATTCCCAAATGAGAGAGAGTCACCAGCCCCTTTGTACCAGCCTTAAGGAATTCCAAAGGATCAAGATGTCAAAAGAGGATCCAAAGAAGGTACTCCAGATGGATGCTATCCTATTCCAGTAGAAGGCAAAGAGCATATGCTATGGAGAAGCCAAGGCTTTTAACTGTTTTCTTAAAAAGCTATCATTGGCATCATGGCCAAATAATGTCCTCATACTTCACATATCCCTATCAGTGATTATCTGTAGGGTAGAAAATGATAGGGCATTCTGCAACTCTCTCCAGTGGCTGGTGTACCATAATGCTGGTCTTTATCACTATTGTCATATATTATTACTGTTATTATCATTATTATATTAGTTACCTTGGCAAAATTGAATTAATGTTTTGGGTAACCAATTAATTGATCTATTAAACTAGCTGCATTTATGAGTACTATTTATGAGTCTTAGAATAAATTATAATAACCATAGGTCAGGTGGAATTGAAGTGTTATCTGACATTATGACACACTTTGCCATTTTTAAATAGGCCTAACTAGCATGAAGTGGGTTCAGTTCTCCCTGCTATCTACTTTTATCTTTGTGTTGCAAATTGTGCATCAATTAGAAAATCAGGAGTCTCTCCCCTGCTATGCAGTATTGGTTTCTAAGGCAGAATCAGCACCATATACTTCCTTGGTCCCATTAGTAAACTGTTAAATCCTTTGGGGTCTACATCCACCAGGAAACAATAGATCAGGAAGTTACAGATGGTGCCCAGTGGGATATGGCCTTCTGAGGTGTATGATTTTCTAGATGAGGGTGGAGGATGAAAGATATGTGTGTAGTACGTGCTTGAAGGTATGGTCTTTCATGTACTAAACCTTTAAAGGAAGAGATGTAGATGGTGTTACATAGAAACAATTTATTTCTCCTTCTGAGAGAGAATCAAATAGGGCAGAGATTTGACTTTGTCCAGCAAAATTGTCCTAGTGGATTCCTCCTGGTCAATGGAAGTGGTCTAGGGGAAGTGTATTTGCATGTCTGTATCTGTTTATTTTAAGGCTGATAGTGGCAGCTTATAAAATCCTAATAAATGACAATAAGGGTATGAAGGCTGTGGGGGGAGAATTGCCACACAAAGCAAGGGAGCGTTATAATGGTTACTCCAGGTTTAGATACAGCATGCTTGTATCTAAAATAATTTCTTATAGAAGTCATAAAGAATTGAGAAACAACTGCATGGTAGTAGGTGGTCTATAAGCAGGTGTCGGATGAATGAATGAATGAATGAATAGTTAGGATGCAAAAATACATGACTTCTATGAAACATGACCACAGAAACCTTAGGAAAAAACATCTTGAAATAAAACAATCTTAGTTTGCAAGGACTGCTATAACAAATACCATAGACTGGTTGGCTTAAACAACAGGAATTTATTGTGTCTCAGTTTTGGAGTCTTGAAATCCAAAATCAAGGTGTCTGTAGGCCATGCTTTGTCCGAAGTGAATAGCAGTCTGGTGGTGGCTTGCGGGCAATCCATAACTCAACCTCTGCCTCCATCACAGGGCCATCTAACTCCTTCTGTCTCCACCTCACTTCTACTACTGTGTCTAGATTTCCTCTGCTTATAATGACTCCAGTCATGCAGAATTAAGGCCACCCTGATTCAGTTTGGTCTCATGGTAATAGACTCTTCAAAGATACTCTTACAAATGAGTTCACATTCCTAGGAATTGGGTTAGGACTTGAACTTATCTTGGTGGAGAATGTGATTCAATCCATACCAATAACTGATTGATTTCTGCTTCTGAGTTGGATATAATAAGTAATGGGAGGTCAATGGTCCCATTGCAAAAAGGAGAAAGGACTGGATAAGTTTCAAGGGGGAAAAACTCTATCTTTAAAGATATTAGAGAGCTGAGGAAGCAACAAGAACTAGGTGAATTAAAATTCCCAAAATTAAAATTTCTGACTATCACCAATGACCCCATTTTCCTCTGGGGTTATTTTCTGATAGTATATCTGGGCTGACAAAGGGTTTCTTCTGGGAGAAAGAGAAACCAATAAACTTTCAGCCATTGCACAGTACTGGAGACACACATTAGAAACATAAGGGGCATCCATGATTAGTTTTTCACATGAGATATTTGCTCAGCTATAGTGCTGTACAAGAGGCTTTAGACCCAGGCCAAAAGCTTCTAAAAGGCGGAATGAAATCTCCTGCTTACTTAAATTCATGGCTGGTGTTTCCTTCAAAATAGCTTCTAAACTAGGCCAGTTGACAGTCCCAGATCACTTCTAGCCAACAGCCAGAATCAACTACCAGTGGCGTGAGCCATGTTGGACATCCAGCCCAACTGACGATCCAATGGCTAGAACCTTCTCTTACCTCATGTAACTTATAGGGACCCCACATGTTGCCAAGTCAAGACAGAGTTCTGTGAAAGAAAATGCTAACTTGCTGTAAGCCATTAAAGTAATAGAAAGGTTTGTTACATCCCAAACTTATCTGTCCATAGGAGTAGCTGTTTTCTCCTAAGTTAGTGTTTTTCAGAACACAGTTTATAAAACAGTAACATAGATATGTACAGATTTCACATATTTTTGAAGCACTTCAGTAACCCCTATGAGAATTAAGCAGAGCATACATACTTTTTTAAATAACTGAACAAAGAAAAGCAAATAAAGACCACATAGTAAAAGAAAACTGAAAGATAACACAATATAAAAATTAAAATCTCAAAATAAGTCTTAAAAATAGCATGAAACATATTGGTTATGATAAATTGAGTAAAGTAAAATAAAAAATAGACTTTCAATAGATATACCTGTTTTTTAACCAGAAAGATAAAAATATACAAGTGAACAAAGATATAAGTAAACGCCACTAAAATTAAGCTGGTTGTTAATTATTAAAAGTATTCAAGAGAAAAAAAAATCATTAAAATATGAAAATGAAAGTCTTTTCTTATTCCTGAAAGTGGAATTCCAAAATGAAGGTATAATAGCCAGAAAATTTATTTGAATTTATGAGAATCAAAACATAGAAATAAATTTTAGGAATTCAAGGAGAAATGGTCAGTTGGGAGGGTTCATATCACTATTGGTCTTTATCATAAGAAGTGGTCACAAATTAAATGAGGGCATGTCAGTTTTGAGTAATAAAATTAATGAAGTTGGACTCATAGAAATATATTAATCTTTATATTTTGTAGGAAATATATGTTCTTATTAAATGTCCCTGGAACTTTCACAAAAATGTTCACAGTTCTAGCAGGGAAAAAAGTAATCTTGAGTCCACAAAGCAGAAATTGCTGGGTGATATTTTCAGTTTTGCATGCTAAGAGTTGCTTCATCTCAGAGGAAAATGTGAGAGTGGCAGAACGCTGCCTCTGGAAAACTCAAATTGAATTCCCTCTCAGGATGAAACAAAGGCTCTATGCATTACCTTCTATAAGATAACTTTGATATTTGAGGACAACGTGTGGAATTTTCTGTAGGGAGCTATAGAAACTTCCACTTTAAGGTATATGAGCTCCAGGGGCAGGAGTTAGGATTGTGAGTGACTTGAAGACTTGGTCTCACTGTATTATCGACCCAGGCCATGCAGCTGATCGTGTCTACAGCGTTGTCTTCCAGAGCCAATCCCATTTTACTGGAGAGGTTAATTCCTCAGGGGATTTTATCTCTTACTTTATGGTCTTATTTTATTGATTTTTTTACATGCATCTGGAGAATACTATCTTTCTTCTCTTACTCCCTATTTTCTGTGATGAATTTAATTTTAGATGTCCATTTAGCCATGTCCTTCTTGCAAACTTTGAAAGGTCTAATATGTTAATGTATTATTATCATTATTATTGTCATCCAATCTGGAATTTCTCAATGTATTTTGGTTTTGAATATTATGCCATATACTGTCCCCTTTTAAATGCTCATTCCATTTCTTGAACAACCCTATAAATACTGTACTTTTGTTGAATTGTTAATATAAGCATTTTCTTGGTTTTTAATATTTATGGGTTTAACTAAGAGATTTTGGCTAGAAAACCCTTTCCAAAATCGGTATGGCACATTCCCATGATTCTCATATGAAAAGCAAAAGGAAACAGGAGAGGGCAGCCATTTTTCATGCTAGCAGAAATAGTATCCAGACATGCTGGCCACAGAACTATTAGTGGAAATCCCTTAACAAATATTTATTGAGGGCTTACTATGTGCCAGGTATTTTGCTTGGCAATGGAAAAAAGATAAATAAAATATGGTTCCTGTGTGAAAGGACAGACAAACTTGCTAAAAAGAAGATGGGTAAACACATCATAGCATGTGCAATGTTGTGATCCGCTTAATAAAGAATGTGATGCATTTTGAATATCATACTCCTTTGTGACTTCAGACTGTTAATGATGTTGAACGGGAATGTGTTTTCAGTTCAGATAACCATCAGGAAAGTGTACTTCCTGGCAACTAGAACAGAATATACCTTTCCTTTTACTCCTTTCCAGTATATTAAACTAGACTTGCAGCTTGAAAAGGGCAGGGGCTATGCCTGCCTCGTTCACTCCTAGAGCCAAGCATAGTACCTCGCACAAAGTAGGTGCTTAATAAACATGTGTTGAATAATAATATTGAGCAAAAAAGGTTTGGAGATTAATTTCCAATTACAAGAACTTCTCCTCTATTGCCCACAACACATTGTAAGGAAGATGTAAGAGCAAACACACTATCAGGATGCTGTGAAAATATTGCATATAAGAATAAATACTTAGGTGAGAAGGTGGAAAAAGAGATGTACTTATTCTGGACAGAACATATAAGTTAACTTGTATAAACTTCCTAACAGAGCAGCAGAGAAGGGCATTAGTAAAACATGTCTTAAAATCTAAGCACTGAGATAGGGCCCAGAGGAAAAAATATCTGCCATAAGAAGTAAAAGCCACTTGCCAAGGCAGAAATCGCAAAGCCCTGAGAAAACAGGTGTGTGCTGATGAAGGGGCTAGGAACCCGTGATGTGAGATAGTCTGACAGCTGAGACAGGTTTCTAGCTACCACTTGCCATGTCATGACTGCACAACTAACTGCGCAATCTTCGTGTAAACTAATCTACCATGGAGCAGCTTTCCAGACCACTTTCCAACTTGGAATTCGATTTTGAGCTTATCTGCTTATCTTCCTGACATCCAGAGCTTTTCTAGCCCAGTCTTGTTTTCCTTCACTCATGCAAATGAGCTTGATTGAGAAGTTGTGTGCCTTTCCCCTTCCTGTTTCCTATCTTTCTTCCAACACAGAAATAGGAGTGGGAAGAAAATAGAAGCATAAATAATCTTTGTTCTTGGGCTTTAACTAGCCTTAGGGTAAAATCGTTTACTACTGAGGAAGAAAGCAATGGAAACTTAATGAGAGCTTTGAAATTTAAATCCAAGTCATGAAAGGATAAAACACTTAGCAGCAGAGTGGCCAAAGCACAGTACAGTCAACTCATAAGGACCCTGAGCAGAAATGCAGCACTCGCCCATTCCAAGGCTGAAATAATACAGTGCATTTATTCTTTAAGATCATACTAGCTGCTAAAATTTCAGGGTATTATTCCAAATTTAGTTTTCTCTCCCATGATGTCCAAAAGTTGCTTTTGATTGGTGGGTGGCTCTTTTCAAAGCAGCGATGTAAAAACTCAGGCTTCTTTCATCTTGTGACTTTACCAACTTCAAAACATTGTTCACAAGGTGGTCCTGAAGGTCATCTCCACTCCAACCAATTGCAGAAATGGCATGGGTGTGGCTCCCTGCTTGCAGTCCTAAATTGCAAAGCCTAGTTACTGACCATGCCTAACAGCAAGCAGGTGTATTCTAGTTGTGTGCCCAGAGATAGAGGAGATGGGTCTGGTGAACAAACAGTTTGTTTCAGCTCCAGATTAGGTACTTATGGTGAAACTTCAGCAATTTTAAAAGGGAACATTGAGAATAAGGATCTAGTGAGAAGAAAACAACATCTCTGAACAGATTGTTAGGGGCCAAGAATTGTGTGGGGCCCACAAAAGAAGGTCAGCATATCTGTAACAATACAAGCACAGGAATCCCAACTGGACTGGTGTGATATTAGGCTAAAAGGTTTTCACCATTTCTTAAAGAGGATTAATAACCCTATTGCATGAGTAGCTTTAAAAAATAATTTTTATGTATAATTATGCTAAGTGAGATGTATATAATTCTCATTCCATGGTGGGGATTGTCACCTAAACTATTCTGCTGTCCTTATAAGGTTCAGAGTTAAACAACCATTTCTCTTAGGTTTATATCTAGATGGGTGGGAGCCATTTAACCATTTCATTTAAGATCATGGTACCCAGAATAGGAAGATCTGGGTAAGTAACCCTGCTTTGAGCTCATTCTTTGTTAAGCTTGCAGAGGCAGACATGACTTATGCTACAAAGAAATAAAAGGCAATATTGCAGTCAACAAATTGTGCCAGAGATTGGTCATGAAAAAGAAGTCAGCATTTATCACATGAACAAAGATTGGATGGGTAGGTGAGTAAGCATGGATATGGGGGTTGGAAACAAGGTACTGAGGGAAAAACATAAGAACCATCATGAAGTTGTGCAATTGCATGCCAAATTGAGGCACCTCTAAGGACCCTGGGCACTGCTAGTGGTTTGCTAAGGGGCAAGTTCATAGAGGAAATTGCAAAAAGTGTATGTTATAGCATAGAAGTCTACATATATGTAGACTTCTCTAGGTAGTCCCCATTTGTTACTTACATTAATATCTGTAATATTAAATATATAAATATTTCTTGTGTTTTGAATGATTTGGATGGACCCAGATAGATACTAAATGTAATTACTTATTTAGAAATAAGCATACTAAAACTTTAAAAACATGGGCCATGGGAAGAAGAAGCATTAGAAGCAAGAACTAGACTGGATTTGAGGAGTGAATAACAGATTTGGCTGCAGGACTTAATACTATTTGGATATTGCAAGAAGTTCAATGTAGAGATATTAGAAGGGTTAGATATAACTCAAGCAGGTAATGTAGTCAAGGAGGGCCAACCTGGAACATATTCAGATGCTCAGTAAGTATATGTTGAAGGAAACAATGTATAAATCTGATGTATGTACCAAAATAAGAAGAAGCCATGTGATAGGATACAACTGAAGTGTATATATAGCCAGGCCAAACTAGGCTAGATACAAAATTTATCCCAAAGGAAAGAATCCAGCAAGGCCTAACTTGGAAGTCACGATAATAAGTAATCAGAACAGGAGGGTTAAGCAGAGAAATTGAGGCAGAAACCCAGCCACTCTACACAAAGCAGGGGAACCTTAGATTTTAATTTAGTGGGATCCCAGGGCTACACTGGATCTTCAAAGCAACATGATTTCTGTCCTTGTTACTATTCTTGCTGCTTTGGCAAGGTATGGCTCAAGAACCAGGCACAAAAGATTCTGAAATTAAAAGGTCTCTTTTACTGTATCTGGGAAGGATTGTGGACCTCTCTTTTAGTTTCTAGACTATAAACACCTTGTGAATATGTGCTGAATCTTTGATTCTTTATTTTTGTATCCTATCATCTATAATCGAGCTAGATATCCATAAGTTGTATTAATTAAATTAGATATTTAAAATAGAAATTGATTCAGTCTATATAAGGGAGATTTAAAATATATATATATAAATGGGTAGGAGCATCAGAAAGACGCAGTTCTGAGAGTAAGAAATGCCAAGTCTAATATTATCTGTGAATGACAGGTATACTTCTGGAGAGCATATCACTTAAGACAACTAAGGTTGTTTTATCATTTGATTTCATTTGAGGGCTGGATCAACTTTTCTGGATAATGAACTACCTAGTTCCTCCAAAATCCATGTGTTTATACTACAGGAATTTGGGTGTGGGCTTTTCAGATCCCAAATTGGAGATTCTGGCTATTGTTTCCAACATTACATCCAACATAAATACTAAATTTGTTTCTCATTTCTCTTCTCCATCTGTGGTTGTTTGGAGCTGTATGTACCCCAGAAAAACATGCTCTTAAACTTAATCCATTTTTATGGAAGTGAACCCATTGTAAATAGGACATTTTGATGCGTTTACTTCAATTAAGGTGTGGCCCACCTCTATCAGAATGGGTCTTAATCCCTTAATCCCGGAGACCTTTATAAGAGAATGAAATTCAGACAGAGAGAAAGCCACAGAGAGAGCAGCCAGAAGCTGAACATCAAGGAACCCAGAAGAGAAGGGAGAGACCAGGAGATTTTGCCAAGTGCCTTGGCATGTGGCAAGCTAAGGACTAAAGATTGCTGGCAACTAGCCCCAGAACTCCATAGTCTTTGGGGAGAAAGCATCACCTTGATGAGCCTTGATTTGAACATTTTCCTGGCCTTTTAACCATGAGCCATTAGATTTCTGTTGTTTAAGCCAAACCATTCCACGGTGTTTGCTTGAGCAGCCAAAGAATGAAAACGCCATCTAATGAAACACCATTTATTATTTGTGCCACTACCCATTTTCCTTGTCTCTTTATTCATCTTTAGCCTTTTTCCATTCTCCTATCCTTATTTGTTCATCAAGACCTAGTTTGTATTCTATTTAAATGTCTCTCAGGTCTTCACCTTCTTCCTCATGTTTTTTGTGCCATTGTCCTAGTCAGGCTTCATTCACCTCTTGTCTAAATTACTTCACCATCACCTAGCTTAGTCCCCTTTGAGTCTAGTCTCACTCACCAGTGCCTGTTGAGTACTTATTGATTATACATCTTAAAGTACTACTTTTATAATGTAATTTGCCACATTAAAGATATATATATATATTCTACTTTCTTCTTTGTCAAATCCAACCTGCACTCTTTGACTTTGAGAAAGTTTAATATGACATTATCCTTTCCATCCATCCTCATTTCTTCTATTCCTGAATCCAAATCCTCTGTGTATTTAGAAACAACTTATTTGTATAGTATATTAGAAATTATAGAAAGCTTCAGAAATCTCATTCTTCTCACAATAACTAAGTAAAGTAGGCATAATTATGTCCATTTTACCAAGATTCCAAAAGGAAAGAATTTTTCCAAGGTCATCTGAAACTAGCAAATCACAGAGCTCTTTTCTCTATACTACCATATAGGTACTATTTGTCTTTCATAGATTATGTTTCTTGCTCCTCTACCTTTTAACATTTAGATTATGTTTCTTGCTCCTCTACTTTTAAACATTTAACCTCTTTTTCCCACACTTATACCTTTGATGAATTAGTCTCTATTTCATGTATTTTTTTTCCAGTTTTCCCAACAACATTCTTTCCCATTTGAGTGGTATTTGCCACCTTGTGAAAAATCAGTTGCCTATAGATGTGAGAGTTGATGTCTGAGCTCTCAATTCTATTCAATTGCCCTGTATGTCTGTCCTTGTGCCAGTATCATTCTGTTTTGATTTTGTGGTTTTGTAATAAATCTTAAGGTTGGGAAATATGAGTCCTCCAACTTCTTCCTTCTTTTTCAAAGTGACTTTAGCTATTCTGGGCCCCTTTCCCTTCCATATATATTTGATGATTGGTTTTTCTATTCCTGCAAAAAGGATTGTTGGAATTTTGATTGGGATTGTATTGAATCTATACATTTCTCTGGGTAGTATTAACATATTTTTTTCTTTTATTATTATTTTTTAAAAAGTCTTAGATTACATAAATGTTACATCGAAAATATAGGGGATTCCCACACACCTCATTCCCTCCCCTTCCCCATCCCACACTTTCCCCCTTTAACAATATCTTTTATTAGTGTGGTATATTTCTTACAATTGATGAACACATCAATTGCTACTAACCATGGTCTGTAATTTACATTATGGTTTACAGTTTGCACCACAAAATTTTATAGGTTTTGACAAAATGTGTAATGATAATGAATAGGTTTTGACAAAATATAAATGTATAACGCCTTGTATCTATCATTGCAACGTCATGCAGAACAATTCCAATGTCCTCAAAAGGCCCCATGTTACACCTGTTCTTCCCTCTCCCTCCCCTCTGATCCTCTGGTGACCACTGCCTTTATATCAATGTTACAAGTTTTTCCATTACTAGAATAGTAATAAGTTTACTTTGGTCCATACTTGCATTCCCCCCTTATGTTTGTTTATTCCTCAGTCTTGAAGATTTGGGGATGGTGATGCCCACTAGGCTTCCCACTGAGAGGGGGCATCGAGCTCATGGGGCAGATGGCTAGAATTGTCTTGCTTGCAGTTGTAGATACTCTCTGTTTTTGGGGATAGGTGTTGTCCATCATCATCCTTTTGCTAGTTGTCCTGGGCAAATGAACTGGAAAATAAGTGTTGCAACTCTGCTGAGATTCAGGGTTCAACCAGCATATGAACAGACCAAAGATTTAAGTGTCTGGGACATATTTTTAATGGGTATAGTGCCAATTATAGGTTCAAATAAAAGTGGCAGAAGAACCATGTGTAGGGAAATTATAAATGAGTCTAACTCTGTTACATTGGGCAACATATATTCCAAGTATGCCAAATTCCTGGAGTTGTCTGCCTTGCCTATAGTGTCCAGATGTCTCTACAGTCCTCAGGAGCCCCCCTACTTAAGGCACTGTTTACTGGGGCAGTCAATGAGACCTTCCTGAGATGTGCATAAATGTAATCTCTGGAATGAACTCCCAACTCAGTTTGAATTCTCTTAGCCATAAAAACTCACTTACATTTATTATTTCCCCCTTTTTTGTCAAGGTCTTTTTCCAAATGCATCACTAGTTGGCGCTTGGTACTATTCCCTTTGTTCCAGTGAGGCTTATCCCATGCTGGGGGTAGGGGTGGGGTGGGGGCAGGTAGTGAGTTTATGGCTGACTTTGGCTTAGAGAGAGGTCACATTTGAGCAACAAGGAGTCTTTTCAGGCGGTAACTTTTAGACAATATATAATACTAGGCTAAGTTTCAATTTCACAAGAACAAGGTTCATGAGTACAACCATCAATGTCAAGGGCCTGGCATTTTGGTCTGTCCTCCTTCACTAGGCCCTGCCCATATACTCTAGGGATTCTTGCTGTTCTATTAGAGAATGTAGCAGTACTTCCCAGGATGGGAATTCAATATTCTTTTGGTTATTGTATAGGTTTCCACACTCTAAGACAACATCCCATGACTACTGGAATATATTCATATTCCATAAAGGTCTGCCCCAGGTGTACCCCTCCCCATACATTCTCCCATCGCTGACACCCTGCACCAGTGATCCTCCCCTGCCACAGTTGTGACATTTCTACAATTCCAAAACCTCTCCCAAAACAAAGCCAAAGTATTAAATGCATAAAAATAATAAAAAATAAAATAATGAAAAAACAAATAAAATACAAAAATAAAAAAAAATGAAAAATATTTTTTCATTGTGCCTTTCATCACTGTAAGATATGTTATCTTTTATGTATAGTGACAATTTCTTCTGTATGCTTCCCCAGTGTCTTATTTTTTTAGCTTTATTTTCAAAAAGCTTTAGTGTACAGAAAAACCACATAGAAAATATAGGGTATTCCTCTATACCCCATCAACTCCCCTTCTCACATTTTCCCCTGTTAATAACATCTTACATGAGTATGGTACATTTGTTACAATTGATGAAGAAATATTGAAGCATTGCTACTAATCATGGTCTATGGTTTACATTTTGGAACATACACTTTTATAGATTATGACACAATTTATAATGGCCTGTATCTGTCATTGCAAGAGCAGGCAGAACAATTACAATGCCTTCAAAATGCCCTATGTTTCATCTATTCTATTCTTCCTTCCCCCTCCCCTTAGAACCTACATAGAGCCTTTTTAATTCTTCTAACTGCTATGATCTCTTCTTCCTTTGAATGGCCATAGCACTTGAAATGTTGTCTGTTTCAGAACCTTTCTTACTCTCTGTAAGTTATAGTTATTTGCATAAGTCTTCTTATTTCCCTAAACCTACAATAGGTTAAAGTGTCTTCAAGGGCAGAGACTGCTTTTTCATAAGTTGCTGAGTTTCCCATATGCCATGTATGTGGTAGGTATTTGAGTCAATGTAACAACCAAAATAATTAATCAAAAATATGGCTTACTACAGTAAATTATATCTTGATGGATTTAAAAAAAATGAGTTGAGGGAGGCGGCTGTGGCTCAATCAGTGGGGCTCCCGTTTACCATGTGGGAGGCCCCGGGTTCGGTTCCCGGGGCCTCCTGGTGGAGGCGGGCCCGCCCGTACGGCGTGGTTGGCTGACCCGGCGAGCACAAGCAGCAAGGGGGGGATGAATGAATAAATAAATAAAATCTTTAAAAAAAAAAAATAATAAAAATAAAAAAATAAAAAAAATGAGTTGAATACACTTGTTGCTTGTAAGAATTTCTGGCTTTAGAAATAAAATTAAAATACATGAAATAGACAAAAGGTATAATGGCCTGTATCAAGCAGGGGGTGCTTCTGAGGGCTCTAGAGACATCTAGACATATAGGCAGGGCAGACAACCCCAGGAATTTGGCACCTTGTCAACAGGCCTTACCTTGGAATATATGGTAACCTATACGCCAAATATATTGGAGTTGGTCTCATTTATAATTTTCCTACACATGGTTCTTAGGCTCCTTTTATATGAACCTATAATTTGCATTATACTTGTTAAATATGTGTCCCAGAGACTTAAATCTTCTGGCTGTACACTTCAATATGTGTACATCAACTGTAACAAATGTACCACACTAATGAAAGATGCTGTTAATGGGGAAAAAAGTGTGGGAGGGAGAGGGGGTGGGTATATGGGAATCCCCCTATACATTTGATGTAACATTTATGAAATCTAAGGCTTCTTTAAAAATAAAATAAAATTAAATTAAATTAAACCAAAAAAGGGCTCTATGGCCGAGATTACATTCACAAGTCCTTTGAAAGATGATTAGCAAGGTAAAGTGAGATGGTAGATTTAGAATTTAAGATAGTACTAATACTAAGCACAAAATATAACTTAGAAATGAAGTGCTCAAGGCATTTGTAAAGAAAATGGAAATGTTGAGTATATGCTTATTCATTCATTTGATGAGCATTTAAGACCAAACATATGCTCCCTACCTACAAGGAACCCAGAATCAGTAGAGTAAAAATTCATCGAAAGAAATCATCATAATACATTGAAGAAAAGGCTGCAGTAGCAGGGTGTACAAACCATTATAGGAACACTGTGGCAAGAATCACTCTCTGTGTCCCTATCACTTAAAACTAATGCTGTGGTGCAAACTAGATGGAATTGGTAATGCAGGCATATTGGTTCATTTGCATTTCAACTCTCCAGATTGGTGGCTTAAATTAATTTACTCTGAACAAGTTGAGTTCTCTAGGCAGACAGACTGAGGTATTGCGTTTCCTTATTTTGCTAACATCACATGTTCTCCCTCAAAGTGGAGCAGGAATTGAGTTGATAGCTCGGCTGAGCTGTTATCTTAGGCTTGTTAACTTTTTGGATGTAGCCCATGAACATTTATGCTTGTGTGAAAGAGGTTATGAAAATATCTGTAAGTGAATTAAGTCAGTGGGGGTTTCCTTTGAGTGAAGACTTTTAGGAAGCAGCCCATTCATTAAAAGGATCCCCCGTGAAAAACACTGTTTGTAAGAGCTGACTGATTTTATTTGAAAGCGTAAGCAGTGGGTATAATAAAAGAACACAATTATTGAACAATTTTGTGTTAATTTAACTGGAGTAATAGAATTCAAATTAAGCTCTGTGCTGATTTTTTTTTCTGTCAGGTATGCAATATCTATTTTACATAAATATACTGTAAACTCAGCAAGAGATTCTCCTAAATTCTCATTGGTTCCACTGTTACCTGGCTCCCATTCTCTTATTGAATGCAAAAACAATTTCAGGTATATTTCTCCATTACCTGAAAACAGTTTATTAAACAGCCTGGATGAGAACAAATGCCTTCATTCCAATTTAACTCCCACATAATCAAATGCAACCGAAACAATTACACTAGGAATAGAAAATTCCTGTGTTTTACAGTTAGTAACTGTATTAGCAACTACCAGGTGAGGATTCCTGCAGACTCACACCCTCTTTGATGCTATTTTCCCAAGTGACAGCAACATGTTGCTCTTTTTTGTCTCATTAGGGATAGGTTTGAGCTGAAACTAGTTATGTTTTTGTGGAACTGTGCCTCCACACAAGTTTCACTATTCAATAGTTGACCTTGGTATGTTCCTCATTTGGCCAGCTAACCTGTACTGAACAAGACCTTGAAATGACACAAATAGGAACAGGAAGATTAAAACAGTATCTGAAAGAAAACTTTAGAAATTCCATCCTAATATTAATTATCCCTTGCAGGAGCAGCTCAGTGTGGCATTGCCTCCTACCTCGTGGGATTATGGAGGTGTTACAGCAAGATCATTACAAGAAAAAGGCCTTAGACTTTAGTTTCACACTGCTGGCTTGTTAAAAGGAAGGGCCTTAGCCTGTGTTCTTTCACAGAGTTTAATGAGCTGGTATGTCTACAATCAGTGGAGAGAAAGGTACAAAATGTACCTGTAAAGTTATATTAGCGAGTTATTAGCCATTTGAAATGACTGTAAGGAGCACATTGAGGTAAGATCAATGGGATGACACAGTTAGTGCAAGGCTTTTATATGAAAAGCAATTCTCAAACATAGTTGCTATTAAAGGATCTGTTAAAACTGTAATACACTAACAAGTTCATCTGAGGGAGTAGTCAGTAAGTAGGTGATAATTAGGAAACTGAAGGTTCAAATGATATTAGGAACGGAGCAATGTTTCCTGCCTACAATGTAGGATGCCCCACACTATGTGAGCTTGGTGATAAAGTTCAAAATATAATCTTAAAGGAAATTTAAATTGGCTTTCTTTCCTTTCCAAATGTATTGCATACAGTATAATTTCAAAACCTCCAGTCTTGTGTCTTGCCAAGAAATACACTGAAGTTGGATGGATGTGGCAGGTATGTGTGTATGTCTACACGTGGGTGAATGGGCACTCATACAGTGCTTGTGTGCCTGGGTTAAAGTGAGGGAGAGTGTTGGCAGCAGCTCCATATCCCTCCAAACGCATACTGCTTGATTCTAGATTGTTTTTGTATCTGGTTTCTTTGAAAACACTACGGGTGGCTTCTCAGTTTGCTTCATGGCTTGGCAGGCCTAGCATAGTATAAGGATTCTAGGTAGATGATTTCAATTTCAGCACTTCTCAACAGGTTCTATCATTTTTGTTTCTCTCCTCTACTTCTATTCTTTAGAGTAAACCTCTGACTAAAAAAGGGGGGAAAAAAAGAAGAAATGAAGGAAAAAAGAGAAAACCTCAAACAAGTATCATGACAAAATAATTGACTACATTAAACACTTGAGGGTTTGATATAAACAAATATTAAATTTTAAAACATCTGCTAATTGGCAATAAAATCTGTCTCTTTAAGCATTTCCTTCCCTAGCTTCTTTCATTTCCTTTTTGAGGTCTCTAACTTGTCGCTTTCTCCTCCCGTCTCTACCGCTGGAATATTTCATGTATTTCCACTGCCAAAGATCTAAACATTAAGGAAACTCTCCACAGTACTGTTTCATCTTCCTCCTGTTTGAGTTAGGTTCACTCACCTTTAAAATCTAACATAATGGAGAGTAAACATACTTATTCCTGAAGAGGATGGCCTAGTACTTTGTCCAGAGATGATCAGAAGCATTGTAAATATAAATAATATCTATATATGTGGTTCTTTATACAAGTAATCTTATATAATCTGTGTAACAGCTGCAGGGTGTATATATGGCTCTCATGTTTCCTATAAGAAAATGGGCTCAGAAAGGTTAGGTAACTTGCTCAAGGTCACAAAACCAGGAAGTAGCAGAGTCATGACCTCAACTTAAGTTTTATATAACTTCCTTTTAACTTCCAGATTCAAGTCCTGCTGTGCAGTTTATTAGCTTTGTGACTTTAGGTAAGTGACTTTACTTCTCAATGCCTCATTTCCTCATCTGTAAATAAGAAAAGTACTCTTGATAATATAGATTCCTTAGAACTGTACTGGCACTTACTAAGCTCTGAATTGCCATTAATATTTTGACTCTAGAGCTTGCTCTCTATGCCAGGGCTTCTCAGACTTTAATGAGCTTTGGAGTCATCTGGGAACCTGATTGCACTACTGGTCAGATTCATTAGGCCTGGGTGGGGTCTGAGATTCTGCAACTCTGAAAGATCCCCGTTGATACTGATGCTGCCAGCCTGCAGCTGCCTATCACTTCGTCTCACGTTCAAGGAAACTTACCCTTGACTTGTTCACAGAAAAGGATGGAGGCTCAAATCTCCACTTTTCTCCCTTGGGAGAAAGACTTGGTCATGCTATTTTGGCAGGATAATGTGTGAGATATAAGGTTTGATTTTGTTCTCTGTGCCTCCTCTTTTCTCTCCATCCACTTTCCTTCAGAAGGTAGCCTGGCCCTTTACCCTTCTTTGCCTTCGTGGCCTTTTCACGTTAAAGATCACACTCCTCTTTCTGTATCTTCTGAAAGCCTGAGCTCATTGAAAAGATTAACTGTCTTTCAGGAAGAAAGGAGAATATTGTAACTGAAAAAAGAGAGGGAGGGAGGGAGAGGGAGAGAGAAAGGGGAAAAGGGAGGAGGAAGAAGGTAGAAGGGGGATGGGAAGGAGAGGAAAGGGGAAAGGAGAGGAGAATCAGGACGAGGAGGAAAAAAGAGGAGAAAATACTGTCTCAGCCTGGGAAGGTGTAGTCTCCGCGAATGCTCAAACAAAGGCATCCTGTGCCCTGTGCTCTGGTAGTACAGGAGCGGTGGCAGATGGCGGGTTATGACGGCACTGGTCAAAGAAGGTTCAGAGGCAGCAGAACTCTGTGCCTAAATTCCCTGTTTCTTTTCTGAACAGTGGCAGGGTCACTGGACTTGATTAGATTCCTTATTTCCTGTCTGAGGAGTTATGTCTAAGACATCACCACCTCTTTTCTCTCTCAAAGTTCCTGATGTAAGAATCTCTAAAATACCTCTTTTGGTTTAATTTACTAGATCCCATTCACTCACTAATTATTTTGGTGAGGCATTTTCCCAGGCTGTTTGGAGGATTCTAAGTGGTATGTGTTCAAGACTTCAAGGAAGTCTTGAAATGCCAAGAACATTTCCTTTAGGAATGCAAGCAGCTGTGGAGCAAGTAGGACAGCGCAGGCTCTAGGACTGGGGTTCTAAACCCTTTTTGTTCCACGGACCCATTTGCCAGTAGTGAAAACCACAGACCCCTTCTCAGAATGTAGCGGCAGAGTTTTATGACACTCAACATGGGCATGTGTTTAAATTAAATTTTAGGATTATTCAAAATTACATTTTACAATTTTCCCATAATTTCAATACCTGATAACCTAACACTGTTCAACATCTGTTCAAACGGTCATTTTCGGCAAACATTTAGAAATCTGAGTTTTCCCATGATGTCATAAAACCATCTCTGCCATCCTTACCAACCTTTTTTGCAGGCAGTTATCCACCGTACTCAGAACATGCTACATCAAAATAAAAATCATACTAAATCCACACTATACTATGTATTATTTAATAAATATATCACACCTGCACCAAAGTGTCCCCACAAGAATAATGTTTTTACATGCATAAAATAAAATGACAAAGGAAATCAGTTACATATATTAAAATACAGTTATTAAAATAAAAAACATGATATAATACTATAATATGTGCTTCTTTCTTAACACACTAAATAATAATCCAATACATCAAAAATATAGGAAAGTTAAAGCTAAATTTTATTTTTTAAAGACATGTCAATGTGCAGACTGTTGTTGTTTATCTTGAATAAGAACATTAAACTGTGGTGTAGTATTTGACAATACTACATATCATGTTGGACATCTAATCGAGTTGATTTTTTTCAATTCAAGCCCACAGAGCCCCTGAAATCGGTCCGTGGACTCCGGGTTAAGAACCCCTGCTCTAGATGCAGTCAGGGGACTTCCTGAAGGAAGCAGAACTATAGCTTGGTATTCTCCAAGGTCCATCTCAGTGCTCACTTTGGTAGCCTTTTTTTAAAACAAAAACAAAAACAAAAACAAAAACAAAAACCCCAGAAAGCCCCACTTTATTACATAAGTAAAAATTACCTCACTCTAACTGGCTTATACCACTCATGTCTAGAATTCCTTTTCTTTTCGTCATTCAGCCCAGGGGTTCTTAACCTTTTTTGTTCCATGGACCCCTTTGCCAGTCAGGTGAAAACCACGGACCCCTTACTAAGTCCACACTATACTGTGTATTATTTAATAAATATATCACACCCGCACCAACACGTCCCCACAAGAATAATGTTTTATTAAATTTCAGTTCAAGCTCACAGATCCCTGGTTAAGAACCCTTGATTTAGCCTCTTTTTCCATGTTTCTCATCATCATATTATATATAAAAAATAACTGCTTTGTCTGCCTTTTCTCAAATGGGTCTCTTTGCCTTCCTCCATGCTATTACGTTTAAGACAGGTTTTCCTTAAATAGCTAGAGCAACATTGTGAAAACAAAGGAAATGGTTGCTTCTAGACATAAAATTAGGAGTAAAATTAGGAATGAGAAGCCGGGATATATGATGCTTATATTCTTCTATTTAAAAGTGACTTTTATCTGAAGATTTCACATCATTTATAAATTGTGTTTCCATGAACACCACAAATGGAAGTATATAGTCCAGTATATGATGATTCAGATTATTCAAACAGTTTTGGTCAACAGGACTATTTCAATAGCAATAAAAATAATAGGTGTTTTGTATTTTCATGATAAGATGCTTTCTCTGTTATTACTACTACTAAATTTGGAGCTAATAGAGCAGGTCTTTCCAAATATTAGATAAGATGTGGATTTAGATCTTAAAGCATTAATCAGTGGCTCTTTCATTTGTGAGGATTTGTGAAGATTTCCAGGAGGCAGGGGAGTTTGGTCAGCAGAATCTCTGCCCTTTTCTTGTCCTGTTCAGCTCAGATATTTATCACCATCTCCTTAGCAATCTGCCCCCACCCCCACCCTATATCCCACTACTTATCTTAAACTTTTCAAAAGTAGATAGTGTATGTCTTACTAGTTGTGGACCAATATCATATGTCTTAGTAGTATATTTTGACCTCTTTCAAAGTATATTCTGAATCCAAAAATTTTTCGTTACCTCCACTGCTACCACCTATCCAAGCCAACAAATTTCTTATCTTATTGCTGATAGTCTTTTAATTGCTTTCCCTCTTTCTATCATTGCATCCTATAGTTTCATCCCAACACAGGAGTGAGATCTTTTTAAAGAAATAAATCAGATTGTGTCATTCTTCTACTCAAAATCTATTTAGATCTCAGAATATTTAAAATAGAACTCAAAGGAGTTACTGTTTCCTAACTGCCCTACATGATTACTTCTCTTTCTCTCCTTCCTGTCTTGTTTTGCTCACAGCTCCATTGGCCTTCTTGCTGTTTCTCAAAACTCTCAGATTCCCACCTTTATACTCACTGTTGGCTCTGCTTGGAAGCTCTTCCTTTCCTTTCCCTGCTTAGATCCTCACAGGGTTCCTTCCTTATTTCCTTCAGGTTTTTGTTCAAATGTCACATCCTCCCATATTCCCACCCTGCTTACCACATCTAAAATATCCATGCCACCCATAACCTCTCAATCCCTCTCTATACTTATTCTATTCAAGGAACTCAACTTCATCTGTCATTGTATTATATAGTAATTTGTTTATTCTCATATTATCACTTTCTCTCACTTCAATGCAAATTCCATGAAGAGAAATTGTCTTTCTCGTGCCTCATTGCCCTCTGATGACACAAAAACTGTCTAGTATAGAGTGTATACTCAATGAAAGTGCCTGGAAAAAATGAATTACTTTTTTCTATAATGTTTTTATTCTTTTGGAATGGATTTCTCCTGGTCAACTGATAAGTGACTTGTTTCAAATTCCTCTTCTAAAATCACATTTACAAAAAAGGCATAACATTTGCTTTTTGAAATGCTACATTCTAAATGACAAACCCAACCAATAAAAAAAAAAAAAAAACCTCCCCCCCAACAAATAATCAAATAGTGTAACACAAACAGATTAGGTTAAATAATGCTAATACATTTATTATGGTTTTGAGCAAACTCATTGAGCATCTGTGTCTCTTAAGAGTTTCATTCCTATCACAAATGTACACTATAGACTATATCTAAAATTACATTTTCCATTTTATTCAAAACCTCTAATCCCAGTATTCTAGCCACCTATAAATAGTCTTCCCCTTTTACCTTTATTATTATGTTTCCAACATTTTTTCTCACTACCACTTAATTATCTCTTCCTTTAGGATCAAATCCACTAGTTTGGCATTACCCTTAGGAGTTTGCTAATTTGTCTTTGATCAAGCCCTATCTTAAATACTGGAATATTTTCCTCTCTGTTTTCCCCACCAATGTGAAATTCTGTAATGGTGGATACAGTATGCATCCTACCCACTATTGTATTCCCATTGTCTACTGCAGTCCCTGGCACACAGAAAATGCTAACTGAAGAACTTAAATAATGGATTTCCTAATATATTTCTCTTTTGTGGATTGTATGGCTTTCCTCTGTCTATATCCTTTCTAAAGTAAATATTTAAGGTATTCTTTCTGAAGATATAGGGAGCAAGCTGAAAGAACCAAAACTGTACAAGAAAATGGTCCATATATGTCTTGTTGAAGAAAATCATCTGGAAAATTAATGCAGTATTAATCCACTGTGCCATTCTAATAAAATGAGTTAGCTTAGTTACAACTGACAGAATGGAAATCCTGTTTGTATTAATGATAATAGAATAGGAAACTACAGAGGACAATTTCAAAGTAAATTGAAAAAATGTTAACAAAGGGAGAACATGACATTTTTTTCTCATAACATGTCAATGGATATAATTTTTATTCATTCTTTAACATTGCCTAACATGGTAAAAATAAATAGTAGAAAAATGTTAGAGTTTATGCAATTCATTTTGTTGAAAACAAATAAAATGCATAAACTTTTTAAATGGCTTAAACATATTAAAGTACATTTCCAAGATTTCTGAATTTAACTTTAGATTAATAAATGTCATATTATTACCAGAAAGAATTGGCATGTGAATTATATTGCTCATCTAGTACATAATGAAGATATAGCAATCTTAACTATCCCCCCCATGGGTCAGACCACTTTTGTTTACATTAAATCAATGTTACATTGTTGTTTAGCATAGAAAAAATATGAATACATTCATAGTATTCTCTTACTTGGTAATTTCACATTGTCAAATAGTGACCATTTTTTTATACTAGGTCTCCTACAAAATTAAAAGAAGACGGGGGAGCAGATATGTCTCAAGCAATTGGGTGCCTGCCTCCCTCATGGGAGGTCCCGGGTTCAGTTCCTGGTGTCTCCTAAAGAAAAAGAGGAGGCATTGAGCAGACATCGAGCAAAAACAACAAGCAGACAACGAGCATAAATAATGAGCAGATAACAAGCGCAAACAATGAGCAAACAGATGAGGGAGTAAACTTGGGGGTGGGTGGGATAAAGCTAAGGATTTAAAAAAAAGAAGAGAGCGGGAATGGATTTGGCAAATACTTCCTGTTGTGTCATGCAATTGATATAATAGTAATATTAATCATATTAGCAGCCTTTTTTTTTCATATAAATATAAAATTTTATGATGTTTCTGTCAGGAATAATGAGGATGAAGAGACACAACATAAAAAGTTCCATTTTTGTTTTGTTGCTTATTTTCATATATATTTTTTTCTTGGAGAACACCTTAGCAAAGGAAATTTTTCAAATGTTTGAAAACAATATAATGGCCATTTAAAAAATTTGTTGTGCGTTTTCTGGTGGGAATGAGAAGTGATTGTAAGGTGATTAAGTCTGAGTATTAGCCTTGATTTTCCTTAGATATAAGTGGTTTGGGGTAGAGCCACTTTATTCCATCAGTCTTGATAGTAGAAGCTTCTTGAAGCTTCCTGGTAAGGACTCTACAGTCTTAAGCAGAGAATGCTTCCATAGCTTTCTCATATTCAGCAACACTTTTTGGCAGGGGACTATTCCTATATTCCTTTGACAATTCCTCTTGTCAAAGAAATATATGAAGAATAATTGGAGAAAATAGGATTTGGGTGGCTGTTTGTGTATTATACTGAGAGGCACAGCCATTAAGCCTTCTTATTACATTGAAGGTCAGAGCCAATTAATTTACCATTTCTTTATACTACCTTGCATTTTTGTTTTGCATGATTTATCATTTCTCACCTCTGCATATTTTAAAACTTATTTAAAAAAATTTCAACTTACAGGACAGTTGCAAAAATAATACAAACCCCAAAATAATACAAATTCCCAGATCTACCAATTTTAACATTTTCCACCTTTGACTTATATCTATCTATCTATCTATCTATCTATCTATCTATCTATCTATCT